>JAUMJK010000086.1:0-417302 GCA_033558105.1 Coccyzus lansbergi | reverse complement strand
GGGGGGGAGATGTCAGAAGAGATGCTGAGCAAAAATGACCATGAATGCTGCAGAGCCTCTGGAGATAAGAGTGCAGAGAGCTTTGATAGCCAGCGAGCCTCCAGCCTGAGAAAATTCAACATCAGTGGCAAAACCAAGAAGGCAGAGAATCAATAACAGTGGTCACGAGGAGCTGGGAAGGAGAAGAACAGCTGTGGAAATTTTTGTGAAGGACTTGCAGGACTGTTGTTGACATTTCACTAAGGTATAAAGATGAGCTTGTAATAATAAACTTGGTCTCAGTTTGAAATGAAAGCAGAGTCCGTGTCTGTTTAATACGCCACAGTGTCCCATGTGAAGGAGGACTGAAGGAGACCTGGGGAATGCACCCTAGCGGATCCTCTGGTTATAATGAAGCTAGGGAAAGAGCAAAAGAAGGTCGAATTTTTAATTGACACTGGGGCAACATATTCAGTTTTAAACCAAGCTTTGATACCCCTGAGAAATGACTACATCAAGGTAAAAGGAGAAACTGGCCAAAGCAAAAAGGCATATTTTTGCAAACCTCTGAAATACAAATTGGGGAAACAATGGAGTATACACATATTCCTGTACATGCCCAGTTCCCCAAAGGCACCCTTGGGGAGAGATTTTTTAGAACAATTAGAAACACTCTAGAGGTAAATGATCAACAATACATACAAATAATGAGCTTATCTCTAGCTAGCGTAGGTCAATGAAGAAATCATGAACCGGGTATACCCTGGGGTATGGGCCACCGATGTGCCCAGGAAAGCAAAGAATGCTCCACCTGTTGTGATCAAATCAAAGAAGGGCAGCAGTCAGTAAGAATTAAATAATATCCCCTAAAGATGGAAGACAGGGAAGGAATTTGGCCAATACCTGTCTCTAAGCCTGATGGATCATACCAAGTGGTCCAGGACTTAGGAGCCGTAAATAAAACAATTGAAGATCTATATCTGGTGGTGGCAAATCCATATACTCTATTGACTGCATTGACACCTGAACTAACCTGGTTTACCCTTCTAGGCCTGAACGATGCCTTCCTTTGCCTCCCTCTCCATGAGGCCAGCCAGAAAATATTTGCATTTGAAGGGGAGAATCCCAAAAGTGGATGCAGAAATCAGCTTACTTGGACAGTATTACCACAGAGTTCAAAACAGCCCTACTATATCTGGCAATCAACTTGCAAAAGATCTTGAGTCCCGAGAAGCCCCGTCTGAGGAAGGAAAACTGTTACAGTATGTGGATGATATCCTAATTGCCACTAGGACAAAGGACGTTTGCATGACCTGGATGGTGAGTCTATTGAATTTTCTAGGACTCCAGGGATATCGGGAATCCAAAAAGAAGGCCCAGATAATGCAGCACGAGATGATTTACCTGGGCTAGGGAGTCAGTGCTGGACAGAGGACTTTGGGACAAGCCCCAAAAGAGGCAATATGCAAAACTCCGAGACTGCAAACAGTGAAAGAGTTATGAATTTCCTGGGAATGATTGGGTGGTGCTGACTGTGGATGGACTGCTCGTTAAATTCCTGTATGCACTAACAACCACTGAACAGAAACACCTTCAAAGGAATAAAGAAGCTATCCAGGCCTCTGAGCTACCGAAAAAGGCCCTCATGTTGGCTCCAGCCTTGGGACTCCCAGATGTGAGTAAGCCATTTTTCTCCTTTAATATTGGCACAGGATCTGGGCCCGTTTCACTGAGCAGTTGCATACTTTTCCAAGCAATTGGCCGCAACTGCAAAAGGTTGGCCTGGATGCCTGCGAGTGGTTACGGCCATAATACTAGATATCCAGGAAGCCCGAAAATTCACCCTGGGCCAGAGAATGATTATGTTGGTGTCCCATACAATATCTGCTGTATTGGAAGTGAAAGGTGGACACTGGCTTTTCCTACAAAGGTTCTTGAAATACCAGACTGCAATGGTATAAAATTGTAGTTACTAACATTGTCAATTCAGCCTCTTTTCTTAGCGGAAACACAGGGGGACCAGTGCATCATGACTGACTGGAAACTATTGAGGCGACATACTCAAGCCATCTGGACTCGATGGGAAGTGCTGAAGATTGGTTCATGGATGGAAACAGTTATGTCCTAAGCATTAAAAGACATGCTGGATATGTCATTATCACCAGTCAAGACATAATAGAGTCAGGACCTTTACCCATGAATACCTCCGCACAAAAGGCAGAGATAATTGCTCTGACCTGTGCCTTGGAATTGGCCAAAGGCAAACCTGTAAATATCTATACAGATTCAAGGTATGTATTCAGAATTGTACATATGCATGGAACAATCTGGAAGGAGAAAGAGTTATTGAACTCACAGGTTAAACACAACAGACATGCAGAGGAGATGGAGATCCTGAAACTATTGGAAGCAGTCCAGTTCCCTGAGAAGGTAACAACCATGCAAATCAAAGCACAACAGAAAGAGAATTCGGAACTGGAGAGAGGAAATGAGCTGGCGGACAGAGAGGCAAAACAGGCAGCCAAAGGGGAGGTAAAAACAGAAGGAGCTTTGATCCCTGATGGGCGAATCTCCCTGTAAGGAGAGCCCCAATATACCAAAGAAGATCAAAAGCTCACTGCAGATTTGGAAGGGTCATATAATGAGGAGGGATGGGTTCTCACCCCTCAAGGGAAATCAGTCATTCCCTTTTATTTAATATGGGTTTTAGTAAAAGAGAAGCATAGAAAAAGGCATTGGGGAGCAGAGGCCCTGTAGAAATGTCTAATTAGAGAAATCATAGCTAGAAATGTATACACTGCTGTGAGACAAGTGACTCAGCAGTGTGATCTTTGCCTCCAGACTAATCCCCAAAATACCCCCACACCAGAAATGGGCCAAATCGGGAAAGGCAACGGGCCTGGACAACAATGGCAAATTGATTTTTCAGAACTTCCAAGAAAAGGGGAGGGTATCAATATTTGTGAGTACTAACCGATACCTTTTCAGGTTGGCCCGAGGCATTCCCTACCAGAACAGCCAGGGCTCGAGAGGTAACCAGAACATTAATACAAGAGATAATACCCCGTTTTGGGTTTCCCGCGACCTTATCCTCTGATAGAGAACCACATTTTATCTCAAAAATAATACAACAAATCAGCCACCATTTGGAAATAGATTGGCAACTTCATACCCCATATCGCCCTCAGTCGAGTGGCCAAGTAGAGAAAATGAACCATTTGATCAAACAACAGATTGTGAAATTAGGACAGGAGGCAAACTTGTCCTGGCCACAGTCTCTTCCTTTGGCTCTCCTACATATACGAACTAGGGCAAGGGCCAAGGAAGGACTGAGCCCTTTTCAAGTCTTGTATGGACGACCCTATGGAATATAGAAAGGGGTGTCCACACAAGCTGGGGATGAAATCATGTCTTCCTACATGGTGGCATTAGGCAAACAACTCAGCAAAATTGAGAAACATGTGCATGGGACCCGAAGTAGGGGTTTGGATGAACCTGTGCATAACATACAACCTGGGCATTATGTACAAAAAGTCTCTTGAAAATTATTGCACTAGGATTAAATCAAAATAAAACTGCTCTGTCCTTCTGAACGTAGAGAATGGACACGAATGGCGAATGAGAAATGGCAAACTAGAAATTTAGAACCTTCCATTGTCTTTACACTGACGAGAAAGTTTGCCATTTTGAAGTTCGTCCTAATGTTGACCCTAAACCCATGTTAGCATACACTAGCCAGGATTGTGTATGTTTGGGAACGGCTCTATCTGTAAGGATAGAGCTCTGTAAGGGACACAGAGGTAGATACTAGGAATCACTTGAATCTTTGTGTTTATAATTGTACTGAAATCACTGGGTGTAATTTTAATTCTTCAGCTCCAGTCACCTCCCATCAGATTTTTAGATCTAATTATACATTAATCCACAAATTGGTGCCTGTCCCCATCGTGATAAACTTAATTTGAACAAAGAAATTGCACGAAACTTTGATAAGGGTTCATCATGATGGAAATGAAATAAAAGAAGTACTAAAAGGGTGGAAAAGGATGGAGAACATAAATGGTGGGATACACTTTTCAGATGATCACCACAGGTATCCTGAATAAGTTATGTCACCCTATTATTGTTCTCCTAATTCTATCCTTGATTAGTATCGTGCTATCCATAGTGCTATATGTTTTAAATTGGTGAATGATAAAACAAATAAAGCCCCTGATATATGCTCATCAGCTCCAACAACAAATTAAAATGGGCAAAAATCTTATAAAGAACCTGGAAAGGAAAGGAGTAATATAGAAGGCATTGATACAGAGTAAAAGAACTAACTTTCTATAAAAAGAGGGGATTGATGCGAGGCTAGGGAGCAGGGGGACTAACAATTTGTGATATTTAAGCTTTAACATTTAAGGTTGAATAGAATAACAATTATTTAGCTTTAAGTTTTTAGCAACTATTCAGCTCAAGGACTCTGTAGAGTAGCTCCTGATAACAGGTTGCCAGCCCCTGATAAGGAGCTAAACTTGCTGCCTTCAGGCAGCAACTCAAACTGGTCAAACTGAGAATGGACTCGGGACTGGGAGGAACGCCAAGGACCCAGGGAGCATGTGCAAGGAACAAGATTACTGAAGTTCACAGAGAGGAAGATATCTTACTTCATCCCTGAGACCCTAGGCTACGATCACCAGGAGACCCTGCGCCAGTATGGGAGAAGCTTCTCAAATCTAATTATAATATGGGGAAAGGTCATAAATATGTAGTAGGTGTTTACGAATATGCATGTCTTTCCACTATAAGTAGCTGTTTCCAAAAAGAACGGTGTGTAAGTTAGGAGGGTTAACCCCCTTGCACCTGCTGGCGAATAAACACATACCTACTTTATAACCCTTATAGTTATAGAGTTTGATTCCTCAAAACACCATCCTGGTCAAGTCAGATGATATCACAATTGAAGTAACTAACATCGTGAACCCAGCTTCTTTTCCAAGTAGAATGACAATCAAACTGCTGATATATGACTGTCTTGAAACAATAGAAGCTGTGTATTCCAGCAGACCAGGTTTGAAGGAAGAACCTCTGGTGGATGCATCTTGATCTTGATTCCTGGTTTTCAGATGGAAATAATTTTGTCTGACATGGTACCCATCATGCACTTTTGAGGGCACCTGAGAGGTAACACTGACCAGGAAACAGGTAACAGATTGGCTGATTATGAGGCTAAATGGGCAACAGAAAGAATGCAAGAAGGGCAAATTTTAGCTCTAATCCTAGATAACAGAGATGAAAATTTAGATAATTAGCAAGATATTAGATACTCTGAGTCCGATCGGGAATTAATGCAAGAACTTGGAGGACAGATCCCTTACCATAAGTGGACACAGTTAAAAGGCCGCAGAACTATTGTACCTGCCAGCTTGGTTTGGCAACTTATCAAGAGGAAACATAATAAAACCCATTGGAGACCCGACCCCTTATATCAATTCTCAACTCAGAAATGGATAGAGATGAATTTATATATCACTGTTTCGCAAGTGACTCAACAGATTGAAATACATTTAAAGAATAATCCTAATACAGGAAATTGGATACAATTAGTAATAATTAAGAAAGGAAATGTGTCCGGAAAGAGTTGGCAAATTTATTTTTCTGAACTCCCAAGAAAAGGTGGGTACAGATACTTGTTAGAATTCACAGATACATTTTATGGATGGCCAGAGACCTTTCCTTGCAGAACAAATAAGGAAGGGGAAGTGACAAAGATTTTGTTGAATGAAATGCCCCAATTAGGGGTACCCATGATTATTTTATCAGATTTTTGTCATTCTTGTGCACAAGTAGTAAAACAAGTTAATAGAACATTCGGGATCAATTGGCAATTGCACACTCCATGCTGACCACAGGCTAGTGGCCCGGTGGAGAAAATGCATCATCCGATTGTTGCTGATAAAACAACGATTAGCTAAAATTTGTCAAGAAGCCAATTTGTCTTGGTATCAAGCACTTCCTTTGGCCTTGTTTAGGATTTGAACCAAACCAAGGTCCAAGGAATGCATTGGTCCCTTATAACAATTCTAGGAGGAGATCTTACACAATTTGGTGAGAATTGTCTACAATGATGTTTAATTGGCTTGCAAAAAGAGCCAAACTTGTTCAAAATAATACAAAAAAAACCAACCAAACAAACAAACAAAAACCCCAACAAGCAAAACTGACCTATATTAGCTGCACAGGTTAGAGGTTTATATCAACTTGTACATCATTTTAAATCTGGGGATTTGATTTATGTTAAGAATTTGAAACAAAGAAACTTACGCTTAATAGTTTTATTTAACATTCCATCCCATCATTTACAAATCACCATTTCAATTTTATAGGTGATCCTATTGAGGAGAAGTGGATATCAAGTATTATTGATCACAATCAAAATTAAAGAACAACTCACTTGGATCTACTATTCCTGAATGAAGGAGGCCGCGGGAAAACATTGGACTTCCAAAAATCTAAGGCCTTTAAAACTAAGACTACAATGACAATACAGGTAGAATCCACAAGTATTGATTCTAATAACTGATATTGTTAATATTGTAACTGCTTGGGATCAAAATATGTATCTGTGATTGGTATAAGAAGTGAGAAATAGTCTTAACTGGTCAGATTGCCTGGTATATACAGCTCTTCCCAGAGGAAATATGCAGTCCCCTTTATTTGGTATTCCAATAAGTTATAGTAAGTGGAGTTGGCCATTTAATGGCATGGGCCACGGATGACAGCAAAAGAGAAAATTGTATCAAAAAGGTCCTCAGTTTGAATTGTAAAGCCTGGGAAATGACACCTTTATAAGGCAAAACAATTCTGATGCCTTAAAAGAAAAAAAATTTTACAAGACTTGGGGGAAATTATTCCAGTGGTTCTTTACCCAAATAATTATGGTGAGTGTGAGGTGATGGGCATGCTAGGAAAGATTTACCAACACATTGGTATGGCATATGTGCTATTGGTTACCTGGTACCCCAGGACCAAATTTATAACCACTCTCCTACCCCTCCAGGACAACTTGAAAAGATTTGGCCACAGCATAAAGAATAGGATGGCCCACAGGATATCATAGTTTTGTTTGGTGGCTCTTCCTTCAGTTGAGATTAAGTGAATTAGAAAAGGCAATTGTTAATACCTCAGCCACTATAGAACAAATTGAAAACTTAACAATAGATGCCATACGTAACTTCCAAATACATGTATCCCCCCCTTAGTAAAGTAATATTATGAAATGGTACTAGATCTCTTAATTACCAAAGATGGTGATGTTGATATAGTAATAAATGCTAGTTGTTGCTCTTATATTAACAAGGAAAACTGAATAGAAAAAGACTTAGATGAAACTTGGAAATGAACTGGTATAATGTATAGAATCTCACTGGAGGACAGCTCACATGGATTTCAGAAAATCTGGGAAAAGCTTACATCCTGGATGCCAGATCTGAAATGGTTCAAATATTAATTGTCATGGCCTGTAAAATGTTTTGGTGTTTCTTATGGTGTTGTCAAAATTAAGCAAAAAATTCAAGTGATTTGAAGGGAAAAAACCCAAATAGAAACAGGAAAGTATTTTGCTAAGTCCATCAAAAAGGATGGTGTCTTCTAAAATAGCAAAAGAATTTGCAATGAAATTGAAAAGGAGGGAATTGAAGGAAGGAATAAATCATTAAGAATAATAAGAATCAAATCTTGGCCAGCTTGCTGTAAGCAAAAATGAGATTGTAACAGTTTAGCTTGTTTACTCGTTGAAACAAGGACAGTCCCACAGCAGAATGGACAGACCTGAGCTGACCAAGAGGACACAATGAGGAGATAAGATAAAGAGCATCAGAAGGTTCTGAAGACACAAAGGAACTGTGATGTACATTCGAGAGTGTGTGATAAGATATGATAATGAGTTCAATGTATGTTTAACCAGTATTTCCAGAATGTGTAACCAGTGTTTCTTGGAATCTATATGAATATGTATGTTTAACCAGTATAAAAGTCCTGTAAACAGCCTTAATTGACACACATTAGGCGAAATGATTCCCTGTGTGTCTGATGTCATATTATTTATTAAAGCAATTTCTGCTTAATAATCAAATTGGCATTGATTATTGAGTTTGGCCTTTTTCATGGCATCACCTTCTCTCTCAATTTTAAGTCTCTCCAACTTCCCTTTCCAAGCAGCCACCCACACAGCTGCTACTAGGACTCCAACCATCGCCAACAGAGCTAAAGACAAGTGGGAGTAATAGAAAGAAGGCATACCCCAGGGAGCCATTCATAACCATGTCTGAAATCGCAGTTTTCTTTCACCCTGTCGCAGTTGCAAACAGATAAACCCTGCTCGCTGTGCCAAAAATGTCACACCCTGGATCCACGAACAGCATTCTCATCTCCAGGCCAGACTGGGGTGGGAGTGTTTCGCGGAATCAAACTCTATAACTCTGTTAAGGATTATAAAGCAAGTATGTGTTTATTTGCCGGCGGGTGCGGGGGGGTAATCCTCTTAACTCGCACACCGTACGGTCTAACAAACAGATAGTTATAGTGAAAAGACATGCCTATTTATAAATGCCTATTACATATTCATGACCTCTCCCCACTTCTTATTATAATTAGATTCGAGAAGCTTCTCCCATATTCGCGCAGGCATGATGTCGTGGTCTGGGGCTCAGGGCTGAAGTAGCCTTCATCTTCCTCATGAATTGTCCCTGAATTCAATCTGTGTGCAGGCGCAGTCTCATCCTGGTCAAGCTCCAAGACTGCAGAGCAGGACGCAGTTGGCTCTCTACCATCGTGCACATTCCAGCTTTCCTTATCAGTGAATGTCTGTGAATGAGCTTCTCTCTTATCAACATCCAGAGTCTTCAAGGCCTTTACTAGCAGACAGTGCATATTTCAGTAAGCTAAGCCATCTAAGTTTTCCTAATGTTTCTGCAGTTTTTCTAACTGACTAATATGCCCGCACATGGGGGGGGTGGGGGGTGGTTTCCTTGATCTATGCGGAGATCCGGAGGTCAACAAGGTCACTCTCAGGGCAAAAATCAAAAGCGATGTTTATTCTCTCTCCGGCAAACATAAACAGACCAAAATACTCGGGTACACAGCCAAGACATTGGGGTGCAACTTCCCAAAGTTGCAGGAACAAATCACAACCTGTTTAGATCACAATCTGATTCCTGAATGCAGCCAAGGTCACTCAGATCCAATCCAACACACACACCATAAGGTAATGGGAGGGAGATGGAGAGAGAGAGACAGGGAGAAAAGGAAAGAAATGACCACATTGATGGGCGGCAGCAGTTCCTTGGGAACATGTGGTCACTGCAACAGCTTCTTCCAGGCCGCGTGATCCAGGCTGGTCCGATCTGTGAGAACTAATTTATAATTAATACTATCAATTAATAATTTAATAAAATAAAAATACAAAAATGAAAAATAAATGAATCATCTATAATAAACAAACAAACAAACAAATAAATAAATAAAGCAATTATTTTATTAAAAATAAAATTATAATAATTTAAGCCTGGAGAAGAGAAGGCACCAAGGAGATCTTATAGTGACCTTCCAGTACCTGAAAGGAGCCTACAAGAAAGCTGGAGAGGGACTATTCATAAAATCTTGTGGTGGTAGGACAAGGGGAAATGGAAATAAGCTGGAGAAAGGCAAATTTAAAATAAATATTAGGAATAATTTCTTCACCATGAGAGTGGTGAGAACACTGGAACAGGTTGCCAATGGGATTTCTGGATGCCCCATACCTGGAGGTGTATATAAATCTGTCTTGTAAGATGTAGCTGCTTTACGTCAAGAGATAACCTGTCTTAGAGCTGCGAGAATTTATTGATATGTTTAATTGTCTTGTAAAATGTAGCTGTTTTATGTGAGGAGATAACCTGAAAGGAGTGTCCAGACATGGTGGGATATTCTAAAAAAGAATGAACATTCTTTGGGGACTTACACTGTTCTTTGTCTAAAACTAGCATATATACGGGTTTACCAAAGGCAGGTCTTGCCAAACTAACCTTCCATGACAAAGTGACTCGGCTGCTGGATGAGGGAAAGGCTGTGGATGTGGTCTTCCTGGACTTCAGTAAAGCCTTTGACACAGTTTCTCACAGCATTCTGCTACGGAAACTGTCAGCCTCTGGCCTGGAGAGGCTCACACTCTCCTGGGTGGAAAACTGCTTGGATGGCCAGGACCAGAGAGTGGTGGTAAATGGCATTAACACCAGCTGGAGGCCAGTGACAAGTGGGGTTCCCCAGGGCTCAGTGCTGGGTCCAGCCCTGTTCAATGTCTTCATCAATGACCTGATGAAGGCATTGAGTGCTCCCTTAGCAAGTTTGCAGACGACGCTAAGCTGGGTGGAAGTATGGATCTGCTGGAGGGCAGGGAGGCTCTGCAAAGGGACCTGAACAGGCTGGACCGCTGGGCAGAGTCCAATGGCATGAGGTTTAACATGGCCAAATGCTGAGTCCTGCACTTGGGGCACAACAACCCTATGCAGAGCTACAGACTGGGAGAAGCCTGGCTGGAAAGCTGCCTGGAGGAGAAGGACCTGGGGGAGTTGGTTGACAGCCGACTGAACATGAGCCAGCAGTGTGCCCAGGTGGCCAAGAAGGCCAATGGCATCCTGGCTTGTATCAGAAACGGTGTGACCAGCAGGTCCAGGGAGGTTATTCTCCCTCTGGACTCAGCACTGGTGAGACTGCTCCTTGAATACTGTGTGCAGTTCTGGGCCCCTCACCACAAGAAGGATGTTGAGGCTCTGGAGCGAGTCCAGAGAAGAGCGACAAAGCTGGTGAAGGGGCTGGAGAACAGGTCCTATGAGGAGCGGCTGAGAGAGCTGGGGTGGTTTAGCCTGGAGAAGAGGAGGCTGAGAGGAGACCTCATTGATCTCTACAACTACCTGAAAGGAGGTTGTAGAGAGGAGGGAGCTGGCCTCTTCTCCCAAGTGACAGGGGACAGGACAAGAGGGGAGATTTAGGCTAGACATCAGGAGGAAGTTTTTCACAGAAAGGGTCATTGGGCTTTGGAACAGGCTGCCCAGGGAGGTGGTTGATTTACCTTCCCTGGAGGTGTTTAAGGCACAGGTAGATGAGGTCCTGAGGGGCATGGTTTAGTGTTTGATAGGAATGGTTGGACTCGATGATCTGGTGGGTCTCTTCCAACCTGGTGATTCTATGATTCTATGATTCTATACTCACTGCTTTTGTAAGATGGTATGCCTTATTTAGAAGGGCATCCGATTCAGCACTGAATTGTAAAATAAAAATATTATTGTCTTTGCTTTGAAGACTTTGTCCTTTTCAATATTTTACCAGTGAATGAGTGTTTCTCACAATTTGGGGGCTTTTCCAGGAGAAGTAATCCTGTCTCTGCGGGACAGGACAGTGGGAACAGAGCGGCATGCCCTGCTGTTTTCATCAGTCTCCAATTTACTGTCCTGTCTCGTGAGGAACAGCGAGTATTATCCAGGTGGAGGACTTTTATAGCAAAGAAGGAGAGAGGGAAATTTAATGAATTAATGGCACCAAATTGTGTGCAGCAGCTGAGAAAACCTGTACATGGGACACAGGTAAGAAAAGTGACTGTTAAATATTATGTGGGTGGCTTGGAGAGTGGGACTGAAAGTATGTGTGAGTGAGATGCAGGGGTCCCTGTGAAGCAATTGTGGAGTCCTTCTAACCATGATTCCATATCTCTGCAAGGAGACTGGCTGGTGAAAGGACAAAAGTGAAAGCGTTTCAATTGAATGGTGTCCTGTGGGGAAGAAAAGTATAATGGGAAACAGGCTCACTAAGAGAGGTTCTGAAAGGAGAGAGGAATCTGAGGATCCCTCTTTGAGGATTCCACCTGACAGTCCTTTAGGTTCTGATGCTCAGGGAATGGGGGTAAGGTAGCACCCAGGGAAAAGACAAGGACCATGGTGGATTGTAAAGGTATTTTTTAACTGAATTTTATTTTGGGCTAGCCAGGAGACATCCTGCGCAGTGCTGGTATACTGAATACTGGAACCCAGAGTATGCCTTTGGAACCTTTGAATTTGCAGTGCTGTAGGGACTCTTCGAGAATAATTCTAAGAGCCTTACTGATTGAAACCACATGGTTTCTTGGATTTTGGTGACAGGGGTTAAAGTTCCCACTGTCTTGGCTTTGGTATGGGGGTTCCAAGTCCCCACTAATAATTGGTATAAGAATTGTGTGCCGTTTTGATTTTGGACTCGGAAAGTATAAGAAATCAAATACTGATAACTGATTTTAATTTTGGTATACTTAGTAACTGTATGTGTGTGCCTGAGACGGAGCACTGCTATGAAGTGATTGTGGTTTTGAACTGAAGTTGATGGAAGGAGATGAATGAAATGAGTGCAAGATTTGTCTTGGAATTCTGTATGACTTTGTTGTTAACCTAATAGCTGTTGCATGGACATTGAGCGATGATCAAAAACTGGTAGATTATGTCAAGAAGTTTGTCTAAAGACCATGACCACCACAAATAGTTTTAATCTTGAGCAAGAAAGAATACAAAAACCCAAACCAAAAGGCTGTGGGTTTGAATGCCCCCTCCCTTCTCCTCCCTGAATGTCAAGTGGGGGTTTTTTTGGGTTTTGTTTGTTTGGTTGGTTGGGTTTTGGGGTTTTTGGTTTTTTGTTTTTTCCTCCACTGAGTCCAAAGGAATTAACCCTGTTATCTTTGTAGGGGCATGCCAATTTATGAACAGTTTTATTTAGATAAAAATAATGAGCACTCCAGTGATTATTGGGGAGTTCTCAAACAGGCTTTATTAAAATATGGGAGGGAATGACCCTTGAAATTTTAATAGAGCACCAACTATCAATTTATTAAAAATTTGTTGTATGGTTATTTCTGCAGGCACTTTTATTGTCATGTGTGTAATTGAGAAACAGTACACACAAGTTTAGCCTGTGTGTGTTATGTGTATCAATAATGTAAGAAATGTTGAACACCTGTCTAATTGGCAGAGACAAAACCTAATGTCATTTAATAGAAAGATTTAAAGTTATCAGTGGTGGAAAATGTATGTGAAGAGGAGGAGGAAGATAAATGATTTAAAGTTTGTATGTTTGTACCAAGTCTGTAAGTAGCAGTGGTCATTGGATGTGTGTAAAAGGTTTAAGCAACAAAGGCATGTGCCTATGATTAGTAAACTTCTAAAACTTTGATCATCTTTTTAGAACGTTGCTGAGATGCAATAGAATACTATCCAACTGCAATAAATTTGGTAGTTGTTCTTCTGGCAATTTAATTGCTTTGATTGTTTATTTTCTAGCTTGAACCATCCAAGAACTGTTATGAGAACTATAGGATTAGCATCTGGTTTATTTTCCAAGGGATTCAAGGAAGATTGTTCATTGTTCAACAGTTGGTGTGTGTGAGGATGTGATGGATTGTTTGATCGACTCTATCCTGGAGAAAAAAAAAATCTCTGAATATGTTTTAGAAAGTTGTTTTAAAGTAGATGTGTGATCTTACAAGAAAAGAGTTTGTTTTTTTTTTCCCCTTTCACAGCAAATTGATTTAGTAGCACTCTGCATTCCAGTGTCCCTTACCAGATCAGCAACTGCTGGGATTTTAGCAGATACTAATGAAAGTATAGTTTAAGGGCCCAAAGGACTATGCCAGAGACAATACCCTTTGAGATTAAAAGACTGCAAAGGAATAGAAAGTCCGATTAATAATTTTTTACAGCATGGAGTTATTAGTGGAATGCGAATCTGACTAATGAAAAAGTTGGATGGATTTCACCAAGTAGTACAGGACCTGAGAAAAATAAAAAGATTGTCAAAGATTTGCATCTTGTAGTGGACTAAATTAAGAATAACCAGATATGGTTTACAGTGTTAGATTTAAAAGATGCATTTTTCTGTCTGCCACTAGCTAAAGAAAGTCAAAAGCATTTGAAGGAGAGAGTCCTACCTTTGGTACGAAAACCCAGCTTACTTGGATGATTTTGCCCCAAGGTTTTAAAAATCGCTCAACAAATTTTGGAAATCAATTAACATGAGAAACTGAAGCATGGGATTCTCCCTCTAGAGATAAAATCCTTCTACAATATATGGATGATTTGCTAATAGCAACTGAAATGACACCTAAGTGCATTCAGTGAACTGTGAGTTTTGTTGAATTTTCTTGGATTAAATGGCTATCGAGTCTCTCAACAGAAAGCCCAAATGGTGCAAGAAGGAGTGATGTACTTGGGATATGGACTGTCCAGGCCACAACGAGAACTGGGAAGTGAATGAAAGGAAGCCATCTGTCAGACTCTACTCACACAAACGGTAAAAGGAATCGGGACTGGACATGGTTAAACCCTTTTGGATTTTCTGTAACGAAAGATGGACAGGATGCTTACCGAATGGTGGCAGCAACATTAAAGAAGATCTGCTGTGTTAGAGCAAAAGGGAAGTCACTGGCTTTCTCCATCTAGGTTTCTGAAATAACAAGCCATCTTGGCGGAATCAGATGATATCAGAATTGAAGTAACTAACATTATAAACCCAGCTTCTTTTCTCAGTGGAATGACAACTGAACTGCTGATGCATGACTGCCTTGAAACAACAGAAGCTGTGTATTCCAGGAGACCAGATATAAAGGAAGAACCCCTGGAGGATGCATAAGATTCCCAGTTTACAGATGGAAGTAGCTTTGTCTGACAAGGTACCCATAAAGCTGCTTATGCAGTAACTACTAGGGACAAGGTAATTAATCTCAACCATTACCTGCTGGAACTTTGGCTCAAAAGGCTGAAATTATTGCCTTGACCAGAGCCTTAGAACTGGCAAAAAGGAAAAAGATAAATATATGGACAGATTCTAAATATGCTTTTGGAGTCGTTCATGCTCACAGAGTGATTTGGAAAGGAACAAGGGCTATTGACAGCACAAGGAAAAGAGAGTAAACATGCTGAAGAAATACTTTGCCTGTTGAAGGCAGTACAGTTACAAACCAAAGTCACCATCATGCACTGCAGAGGGTACCTGAGACGTAACACTGACCAGGAAACGGGTAATAAATTGGCTGATTATAAGGCTAAAAGGATGGCAGAAAGAATGCAAGAAGAGCAAATTTTAGCTCTAATCCAAGATAAAAGAGACAAAACTTGGAACATCAGGAAAGTATTAAATACTTCAAATCTGATCAGGAATTAATATAATAACTTGCGGAACAGATCCCTTCCCAGGGTTGGGCACAATTAAAGGACAGCAGAACTATTGCACCTGCCACCTTGGTCTGGGAACTTGTCAAGAGGGAACATCATAAAACCCATTGGGGACCAGACTCTATATAAATTCCTAAATCAGAAATGGATAGGGAAGAATTTTATATACCATGGTTCAACAAGTGACTGAACAGTGTGAAATATGTTAAATTGAATGCAACTGGAAATAATTAGGAAAGGAAACGTGCCCAGAAAGTGTTGGCAAATTTAGTTTTCTGAACTCTCGAGAAAAGGCGGGTACAGATAGTTACAGACAGTTAGTATTCACAGATACCTTTTCTCGATGGCCAGAAACTTTCCCTTGCTGAACTAATAAAGCTAGAAAAGTAACTAAAGCCTTATTACAATAAATAATACCTAGATTTGGAGTACCAGCATCAATATCCTTGGACTGAGGGTCACATCTCATCATAAAGGTTGTTCAACAAATTAGTAAGCCTTTGGGGATGGACTGGTAGTTACATACCCTATATAGGCTGAAAGCAAGCGACCAAGTAGAGAAAATGAATCATTTAATAAAATTGCAAATTGTGAAGTTAGGGCAAGAAGCCAGGTTGCCCTGGCCCCAGTCATTATCTTTGGCCCTCCTAAGAATTAGAACAAGAGGAAGGGTCAAAGAAGGACTCGGTCCATTTCAGAGAATCACAGAATCATTAGGTTGGAAAAGACCTCCAGGATCATCAAGTCCAACCTTTCCTATCTGCAACTAATCCATGCCCCTGAGTACCTCATCCATCTGTCTTTTAAATACCTCCAGGCATGGTGACTCAACCACCTCCCTTGGCAACCTGTTCCAGTGTCCAATGACACTTTCTGTGAATTTTTTTTTTTTCTGATGTCCAGCCTGAACCTCCCCTGGTGCAGCTTGAGGTCATTCCCCCTTGTCCTGTCCCCTGACACTCAGGAGAAGAGGCCAGCACCCTCCTCTTTACAATCTCCTTTCAGGTAGTTGTAGAGAGCAATAAGGTCTCCCCTCAGCCTCCTCTTCTCCAGGCTAAGTATTTAAAATACTATATGGTAGACCTTATATTGTACAAACTGGAACCTCGACGCAAATAGGGGAGGAAATGTTGACTAAATACATAATTAGTCTACAGAAACAACTGCGAGAAATCAAAAAAAAAGTTGTGAGTATTCGAGTTAGAGATCTTGATGTGCTGATTCATAGTGTTACACCAGATGATTATATATGTCAGATCTCTTTCAGAATCATCTTTAGAACCTAAATGGGAATGTCAATTCCAGGTGTTACTGACATCTCACACAGCAGTTAAAATTAAGAAGCAAACATCATGGATACACTGCACTAGAATTAAAAGGGTCCCTAAACCACAATGGGAAGTAACTCAGCCTGGACCTATGAAACTACAGATTCAACAAAAAGATGGATATTGATTATATTTTTTAATGTAATGTTATGTGCAAGAACAGCAAAGTCTTGGGACCAAAATACATATTTGCGTCTGACCGCAAACATATCCAGACCATTTAGCCTATCAAAATGCTGGGCATGTACAGCCCTTCCCTGAGGAAATACGCAGTTCCCTTTATTTGGAATTCCAATAAGTTATGATAATTTGAATTAGCCATTTAATGGCATGGACCACAGATGTCAGCATAAGGAAGATTATACCAAAGTTCCTCAATTTGAATTGAAAAGCCTGGGAAATGCTACCTTTGTAAGGTGAAATAATTCTAATACCTTTAAAGTAAGGAAATTTTCAAGTCTCATATCCCTCTAGGATTACTACACATGCCCTGGAAAAGAATCAGCCACACTATAAAAAAAATCCATTAATGGAATGGCCCATGGGATATCATAGTATTGTTAGGAGGTTCTTCCCTCAATTGGGAATAAGTGCTGTATGACACCTCATATGGATTTCAGAAACTCTGGGAAATGTTTGCAGCCTGGCTACCAAATCTGAAATGGCTCAAACAAATCTTTGTAGGAATTATTATATTCATAATCTTAGGTGTCATAGTCTATATAATACTTATATGTTTCTTATGACATTGTCAAAATCAAACAAAAAGTTATGGTGATTAGAAGCAAAACAAAATCAGACATCAAATGAAAACAGAAAAATATTTTGCTAAATCCCTCAAAAAATGGTATCTTATTGAATTACAAAAGAATTTGCAATGAAATTGTAAAGGGAGGAATTGAAGGAAGAGATTATTTGTTATAAGTTACTAACCTATTAAATATTTGAATGTCCTGTATAGTTTTTGTGATTTTAGAACTAAAATGTAGGATTAACTTGAATAATAACTTTTAGCTAGCCTGTGCCTGGATACTTGAGATTACATAGGGAATTTTAACAAGACTGCAATTAGAAAGAATGGGAAAGAATGTGATTGTATCAAATTAAGCCAGATAACAAGGACTAGAGCAATGATAAGAGAAAGAAGAACCAGCTAGAACCAAATGCACCCTTGAAGAGGAACCCAAACTGTCTAAGAGCATGCGCAAGAAGGAGAGTTGAAAAGCCCACTGTGAAGAAGATTGTGAGTTTTCCTCCAGAAACCCCCAGCCCAAGACCACCAAAGGGCAGGGCGCGTGTGCCAAAGGGAGAGAACTTGTGTAAATAAATTACGTGTAATGATTATAATAGACACACCTGTTCCAGGAAACTTAATGAATATGGATGCTTTAGTGTAATAAATAAGTGACAATTTTGTTTCTCGGTGTGCAAGCTAGGTGGAGCTAACCCCCTTGCACCCAACATGTCGCGTCTTATTAAACATACCTACTTTATAACTCATCATGAGTTTTAGAGTTCTTTCTGCACGTCAGTAGGACATTGCTCCCAATCACAGAGAGCATTATCAAAGAGTTTGCCAGGACCTCTGTTTCCCTATGCACTGGGATCAATGTTTCCTGCTTCCCTTCAGCATTCCCTGCTCTCCTTCCTCTGGACCCAGGGAGAGCTTGTTGCAACAGTGGGGAGAATTAACTCCTCTCCTTGTTCAAGTCATGGTGAGTGCCTGCCAAGGGGGCCTCTGTGCCCCTTGTACACAGTGCCAAGGACTTGAAGGAGAGTTCGTACATTGCAGCACTCTTCCTGCAAGGTTTGTATGCAGGAGGAACTCATATTGGCATGGTCTCCTACTGCTCTCCTGTCCCAGGGCCCCCTCTCCTTGCCCTTATCCTGATTGCTCTTCCCAAGCAAACTGACCCTTAGAATTCTCTGGGCTCTTCCTTTGGAAGAGGGCCTGGGCTAAGTCTCTGGGTCTCAACCTTGCTGTTCAATATTCAAAGAACTTCTCCACTTTTTTTTCCCCAGCTAAGCCTTTCTCTGCACTATCACAGAGTTCCTCTGCCTGTCTGTGGCTTTAGGTGTGTTCTTGTATAAACTGGAAGGCCAACAGGGAGCTTATGAGGATGTTCTTTCTTCTGTCTGTCTTCTGGCATCTGCCTTGTTGCAAGCATGTTGGTCCCACTGGATTAAGGTGCTGCAGGAGCCATGCAAAAATGTTGTGCAGCCTTGTAGCCTGGTATTGCAGCCGATGATTGATCTCATCTGACTGCTGCATCCTGTCCTGCTCATGGCTTTCCCTCGCTCACTGTCTTGACAACCCCTGCAGCTCCAGGGGCAGCCAGTGCCTCCTTACTGTGCTCAGGCTGATGCAGGGCCTTCCTATGAGGAAGGTAAGCAGGAACTCCTGCCCACAGGCCTCTCAAAAGCCTCTAGGGTGGTGACAGTGCTTCCAGTGCAGAAGTGGCAAATGTAAAAGTGACATGGGCATGTGAGAGTGTCCTCAGAGGGAAGCTTGAAATTGGGATTGAACAAAAAGCAAATATTAATAACTATAAATATTCTTGAATTAATATCCCAAAGCATTCTGCTGGGTAATGGTCCAGATGTGCTGGAAAGTCTTTCTGAGATTCTGTGTGTGCTTCCCCATCTGCAACCGCCTTCACTATGCATGAATGTGCGAGTGAACCTGTCCAGCACCTACTTCTGCCCTTGTTCTGGGTCAAGGCAGGCATCTTGGTATCTGGATTTGGAAGCTGCTATCATTCTGCTAGATGTTTCTATCAAGTGCCTTGTTCTCTTGCAACACCATCAAAACAAAGATGGCAGCTTGGCACCATCCTGTTGTGCATAGCTGGTATGTAGGGGATCAGGCAGGTCCCTCTGGTACTGGGAAGAAAAAGACACATACACTTGTTTGGGAACCTGGCAGGTTAAGAAGGGGAGCTGCAGAGCTGAAATGTTGAGTCTGTTCTAGGGCTGCAGAAGCTGGAGGCTGGGCATCCCCCCACTACCCTCACCCTCCTCCAGGAGGCTGTGGGATGATTTTGTTCCATGAGGGTCCTGGCCCAGATGTACACCTGACTTGGCTGCTGTGCTCAGCAAATGGTAATGGCCAGGTCCCTCCCCTGTCAGTGAGGAGAGGGGAAATGCAGTCTAGAGCAGAATGGGGAGGCTCAGGCTGTCCATGCTGCCTCTGAGTGGTCCTAGGCTGCTGCTGGAAGGCTAGGTCTTGAGCAGAAGTTGCCCTTGTGCCCCAGCCTCCTTGAGCAATGAGGCTGCAAAATTCGGGCAGGGGTTTTGTCTGAGCACAAAGGGTTGCTGCAGAGAGAGAAGCTCAAAAAAACAGCCTGAAGAGGGCTGGCTTTGGCTAAAGTGCTGCCCTTGCTTAGTGGGCATCATTGGGAAAGCAAAGCAGAGATCTGGATCCCACTGAACAATAAAGATGCCAGCAAGAGGTCCTTGCAACATGCACCTCTTCCCACCTATCCAGGGCAAGCCTCAGACAGCCCTTCAGCACCTGAAATGGGTCCACCATGTAGACTTCCAGTACTTTCCTGCCCTGTCCCACATAGCAGGAGTGTATCCCTGGCTGGAGGAAATGGATGTGGAGCTGTAAGCCCTGGCTCTGTGTAAAGCCCAACTTTGCTTTTTCTTTGCCTTAAACATTTTGTCTGAAGGCTGGCCATTTTTGCCCTTGTTCTGTGGCATAAATAGCAGAGGGGGGGCAGCAGCAGGCTCCCCCCAAAGACTGATCTTAGGATATCGCCCGAGAGCCTCCTCTGTGATGCCGGGTTCAATGGGAGGTGCAGGAGTAAGCACCGTTCCCCGCTGCCTGGCCGAGCTCACGGTCCAGAGCCAGCTGCTATGGGGGAGGAGAAGCAGCTGTAGGTGCTGCCCCCTCCCTTTCTCCACCCGCCGGACTACCTGGGCTGGACCCTCCCGAAGGACACGGGGTAAGCCTGAGCCCCTTCATGTGCTGATGAGGCATGGAGCGCCCTCATAAAAGAACTCGCAAGGAGCCATGCATTGCACTTGCGCCCATCACTTCAATTGGACCAGCCTGGACCACGCGACCTGGAAGAAGCTGCTGCAGTGACCACATGTTCCCGAGGAACTGCTACTGTCCATCAATGTGGTGACTCTTTCCCTTCTCTCTCTCTCTCTCATTTACCTTACTGTTTTCTTGACTAGCATCAGTGTGTGTGTCGGATCAAATCTCAGTGACCTTGGCTGTCTTCAGGGTTCAGAACGTGATCTGAACAGATTGAAATCTGTTTCCTGTAACTTTGGGAAGTTCCGACCCCCCATATATCGGCTGTGCACTTGAGTATTTTGGGCGAAAACAGAATACATTTTGCTTTTGCTTTTCACCCTGAGAGTGACCTTGTCGGGCTCCGGATCACCACACAGATAAACAAACCCCCTTCATTTGACTACGCAGGTTGAAAGGGGCCTGGACACAAGTTGACATCTCATGGATCTGAGGTGTGACATTTTTGGTGCAGCAAGCAGGGTTTATCTGTTTGCAACAGTGACAGGGCAAAATTGTTAAGGGATAAAAGTTTGAAAGCTAGAAAGAAAATTGTGATTTTCGACATGGTCACAATGACTCCCTGGCATATGCCTGATGTTTATTGCTCCCAATTGTCTTTAGTTGGTGATCTTTTAGTTGGTGTCTTTTGTTGGCGATGCTTGGAGTCCTGGTAGCAGCCGTGTGCCGTGTGGTTGGCAACTCAGAAAGGGAAGGGAGACTTAAAATTGAGAGATAAAATGAAGCATTGAAAACAGTGAATGAGGCATTGGAGACAGACCTGGAGGCAGAGTGGGCAGCTCTGCTGAGAGCACAAAAGTCACAGGTTGGTCTGAAAAGGGCAAAGGAGATTTTGCAAGGTAACTTAGAGGATGCTTATGCACGTGAGCAGAGGCTGACATTACAGTTGCTTGGTGGTGGTTGGACAAGTAGGGAAAATGTTTTTTCGAGTTTTACAGACAAAGCCCCTGATCTGGCAGGGGAAGGGGCCACCTATCCTTGGGATGAGTGATACCAAAAATGCCTCAAATAAAACTCTCTAAGACTTGTTTTGGAGTTTTAGAAAGTGAAGGAAGGAATAAATAAGAATCAAATCTTGGCCAGTTTGCAGTTAGAAAGAATGATTTTAACAGGAGTTTAGCTTGTTTACTAGTTGAAACAAGGAACAAAGGACAGACCTGAGCTTACCAAGAAGACACAATAAGGAAGGAGATAAGATAAAGACCATCAGAGGCTTCTGGAGACACAAGGAAACTGAGAGATGCATACAAGAGTGGGTATGTTAATAAGTTCCCAGAAAAACAATGGACATGTAACATGTAACTGTTTAACCAATATTTCCCGGAATCTATATGAATATGTATGTTTAACCTGTATAAAAGTCATGTAACCAGTCTCAATAGTTGGTCACATTGGGTGGATTACCCCATGTGTACCCTGGCATCATTTATTAAAAGGATAGCTGCTACATAATCAAATTGGCGTTTATTATTGAGTTTGGCTTTTTCACAGCATCAATTTTGGCACCCCAGATGGGACAACTTCTGCTTGGCTGCACAACCCGGTGAGTACAAGGACCTCCTTGGGTACCTCCGGGATCTTTTCTCAGAGGGGCTCCTTCCCTTGACCTAGACCATCTCCTGAAAAGGAGGTTTTTTTTCCTCTGGGTGTGCAGAAATTAACCCTATTATCTCTGTAGGGGCATATCAAGTTATGAGCAGGTTTTTTTTAGATAAAAATAATGAGCACCCCAGTGATTATTGGGGAGTTCTTAAACAGGCTTTATTAAAATATGAAAGGGAATGTGTGTAATTGAGGAACAGTACACACAGGTTTAGTCTGTGTGTGTGTGTGTTATGTGTATCAATAATGTAAGAAATGTTGAACACCTGTCTAATTGGCAGAGACAAAACCTAATGTTTTTATGCTAATAGAAAGCATGATCAGTGGTACGGAATGTATGTGAAGAGAAGGTGAAAAGAAAAAGATTTAAGTTTAATATGCTTGTACTAAATGTGTAAGTAACAGTGATCAATGGATGTGCGTAAAAGGTTTAAGCAACAAAGGCATGTGCCTTTGGTAAACTTAAAATTCTGATCATCTTTGAACGTTGCTGAAATGCAACAGAATAGTATCCAACTGCAATAAATTTGATAGTTGCTCCTCTGGCAATTTAATTGCTTTGATTGTATATTTTCTAGCTTGAACCATCCAAACATTGATATGAGAACTGTAAGATTAACATCTGGTTTATTTTTCAAGAGATTCAAGGAAGATTGTTGATTGTTCAACTGTTTGGATGCATGTGTGAGGAGGTGGACTGTTTAGTCTAGCCTAACCTAGAGAAAATCTCTGAATATTTTTTTAATATTTGTTTTAAAACTGATGCACTGCCTCATCCTGCCCCCATTCTCTGACCCCTGATTAAAACAGAGATTACTTACGAGAGAGGAGTCTGAGACCTCTGTTGTAACAAAGGAAGTCCTATGCACTGTTAGGGAATTGGCTGAGAAGTACTGCAGGCAGGCTGGGGAGACTGAGACAGAGTTTGTGCGGCACGTTAGCCTGATGGGAGGTGATGGGATTAGACTTTCTGAGCAAGATGCTGAGGGACTCTGCAGACCAGGAATTATTTTGACCCAGAGACTGAGTGCGTGGCTCAGCAGGAGGGTGCTATGGATGAACCAAAAGTGATTGGATTGCCACTGCTGGACAGCCGTGGGAGGTGTTGTGAAACTATTTTTTCCAGTTTGGAGCACCAGGCTCCTGATGTGGCTCATTGTTTTTGGAGGAGGGGGTGGCGAAATCAGGTCCTACTTCTGATTCTGATCCCGAACTCCAACCCCTGGTTATTACTAATGAGGGGGTGGCAGAACCTGATCCTGCCCTTGATGCAGACCCTGATTTTGAACTCCGGCCCCTAATTATTATCGATGAGGGGGAGAAACCTGAAACCTCTACTGTAACAAAACCAAATGCATGTGCCCTAAAGGAGCGGGATGAATTGCAGGAGCTCACTCGGTTGCAGGAGCAACTCAAACAATATGACTCAAACAATACTTTGCTGGGGTGGAGGAAATGGATTTTCGGAGTAGGGTGATGATGTGATTGCGATCCCTACTCCTGGGTTCGGCCACATCACTGAAAGCATACAAAAGGCAATTTGCTTGCAGTTGATATGTGTCCTGATGCTAATGTTAGCAAACCCAGGCAAAATTATTCCCTTCATAAGAGATGTGCCTGACTTCTTGAGGCTTTACAAAGTTTCACCGAGTCAGTTAGGAAAGGAGGTTCCCTGATGCCTGGTCTGCCCCTATCCGACCAGCATTGGTTGGCAAAAAAGCGGCAGCCCCCAGACAAAAGCCCTGCCCCTTGAGAGATGGAAATGCTTGCAGCCCCTTTAACAAAGGGAGCAGCAGCCTTTTCTTCAGCTCCTGTTGGTAAGATTACCTGGCACCCCCAGTTCGAGAAAATTCCTAGTTGGGATACCTTTAGCAGAGCTGAGAAGCAGCCAATGGGCTTAATTTAGAGGGCTCACAGAAAGCAAGCAAGGGGATTTATTGGCTACTTTCCCTCTCAGCAAATCTAGATAATGCCCAGGACAACCTGTCCTGGTGAGTCTCCCAATTTTTTGAGAGGTACCTCTTACTCTGAAACCCCACTTAATCTGTTTGCATGGGCAACCACTGATGCCCACAGAAAGGAGCAACAAATAAAAACACAGTGGATTGTTCCTTCTTTTAAAATCAGTCCTGTTTTAGACCCAGCTTTCCTTTACTTTATTTACCATGGCTATTAATCTAAGGGACAGAAAACCAAAGATAAGAACTGTAGTTTCAGCCCTATTTGTTAAAATGTTATTCTTTGATTGTTAGATTTATACTCATACTGGTTCACTCGGCAGTTGTTATATTAATCCTGATCCTTGTATGATCACCCATGCTGTTAGCATCGGCATGACAATAAACACGTAACGCTCCGGGAAGAGTTATATGTTGATGCTTTATTGGGGGACCCCCAGGGATCAGGGGAATAGTTTCCCAGATCTGATCCCCCCCACTATTACAACTCGACCGAAATATATATTCTCATGAGGTTTCGCAATCTAATGTATATTCAACAGGTTACATCATTGCTTAATGCATATGTATGTTTCGATGATTTCATCGATGAGTTATGTCATCAGCCCTTACTGCGCTTGCGCGCCTCCTTCTGGTGGTCATGCAGAGGAAGGTTTTCTCATCATCCTCGAAGGAAAAATAGTTCCTCACCGTGAACTTTTTAACTTTCTTCTTTTGGGCAAATGTCCAACGTGAATTTACTGCCAATTTTTTCCTAGCTCTACTTTAATTAACTCTAGTTAGGTAGACTCTGTTCTTATCTTGCTACTTGAGTGATTTATGGTCTCCTGTTTTTAACAAAGTGCTGTTAGCATTATCTTGTTAGCATTCCTAAGTAACTAACACCTCTTTCTAAAGAACTAGGTTTTAAGATTTCTTGTAACTTTAAAACTATTACATACATTTAAATCATTTATTTTCTTGATTTGCAACTAATTCAAACTACTGTATATAATAAAGTTTTAGATTCTTGCTCCAACAATGCCATCCTGGTTGTCTTTTCCTTCCCATCTTTCTTCCTCTCTCCAATATATCCCAATTCCCCCCCACCTTGTCTTTCAACTGTGCAAGTCAGAAGAGGCCTGGATGCAAGTTGATAGCTTGTATCTGTGAGGTGTGACTATCCCTTCCTTCTCTCTTCCTTGGCCTTGATTCTCCTCATCCTCTCCCCTTCTTATAAGGGTCACCTCTATAGACAGCATAGACTTGAGTTTTGTATTTGAGTTTTGTGATAAATGTTTAAGTCATGACGTGAAATGTAAAGCCCAGATAAAAAAATCCCCTTCATTTGACTGTGCAGGTCAAAGGAAGCCCAGATGTGAGTGTGTAGCTTGTGGATCCAGGGCCTGACACACCCATGCACAGAATACCCTAAAGCAATCAAATTTTAAAGTCATTGAACTTATCAGTATTTCCAGAATGACATGGGGATACCAACAGCTAACTGTATTGGAATCCAAAGTGAATCTGGGAATGAGTGCCAAAAGCACCCCATTGTGATTGGCCCTGAGGCCCTGTGCATCCTTGGCATATCTTGCAGAGGTGATTGAAGGAAAAGGTGAATTGAGCCAATACACGTCATACTCAGAATAAAACTGAGGGATCACGAGAGTCAAGGTCTCTTCATCAGTGCTTGGCATCCAGAAAGGATCTCGTCTGTCCTTCTTTCCCCTGATCCCGGATCTGTGCATTGCTGACCCTTCCCCATGCATGCTCTGCAGCGTCTATGGTGATGTACAGTCATCGAGGGGTGGCAGTGCAATTTCATATATTTGTGTATATATTTATTATTATTGTCATCATCATAATCATCAAAACTCTTTTAGTTCGCAATCCAGAAGTCTTTTTCCTCTCATTTCCCTTTCCCCTTTCCCTAGGAGTGGAGGGCATGGGAATAGGGAGTCCAACTCCTTGGTTTTAGCTGTCGAAATTGACCAGGACAGGTCTAGTCCCTGATGGGAGTTTATGTTCACAACAACCCAGCAAAATGAGCTGTGTTTATTATTTCCCTTTTGCAGCTGATAGATTACAGGTGTCTTCTAATTTGTGCTGATCTACTTAAAGAAATTAATTTCTAATATTTCTTTCAGAGAATTTTGCATTTTGTAGCATTTTTTCTATTCAGAGCACTATGTCCACAACCTTCAGCAAATTCTGTGAATGTCCAGCAGGTTTTTTTTATATTATGTCCTGGGTTTAAATTCAAACTTACACAAAATAAATAGAGGCGAGTGTCTTCTCTGCAAGTATTGGACACCAAAAGGGCTGGGAAATACACTGATCTAATTGTTTTAGTAGGTTGCTAATTTCTAAATCTAAAAGCAACAATTTAAATAGAAACATTATTCACACTCTGCTTGCTGGTAATTCTAAGTAGATATATCCTCCTAATGGGTTTATTCCACAATTTTCATTGGATTCAGCACTTTCACAGAAACCTCAGTGGATCTTCTTGAAAGTTTCAATTCAACCACTCTAACCCTCAGCAAGTATACCAGATACTTAACTACTGTTGATACAAAAATTGTGAAGCACAGAAAAAAATTAGAGGGATGGAATAAAATTAAGGCACTTAAAATTATTCTATAGAGCTAATCTGCTTTCTTCCACATTTATTTATTTAAAAAGATTCTGTTAGATTTCCTTTGATGCTTCCACAGTCGCACACAACATACATTTAGTTTACTGTAGAGTACATTTGCATCCGGTAGACCATCAGTCATGAGTGGTCAATGTAATATTTGTTTCAAATAAAACTAAAACTGTAGTTCTTGCATAGTGCAGTAAGCATTAATAGATTTTAGGCTCCATGTGTCACTTCAACTCTATAATGAGTGAGGAAAAAAGGTAGATGCTAATATGGATGCAGATTTGAAACTTCATGGACTCTGCAACAATTCAGATCCAGGATTCCAGTCAAGTTTTTTTTGGTACACCAAGTTTAACCTATTAGGACTCCCACTCTCATGGCAAAGGCCATGACAGTTTATTTGGGAAAAAATGTACCTATCTGGTAATGTTGTATGTATACATATCACAGCTTAATTTCCCTCTGGACATGTACATGTCATTAATACTAACCTCCTAGAATACTTCAACTGGAACAAAATCAATTTCTGAACAGGTCTTAAAACCTCCACATAATATTAATTCAATTGTAGTCTAATCTAATTGCTGCAAAGACATTTAATAGGACAATATCTGGCTTAAGCAAACACAAGCCATGGAACTTGTCTCAAACCTAGCTCACTGCTATCTCATGTAATAAACAGAGCTATTATGGGACTACATCTACAGTCTTTCCCTCATCCAGTAGGAATCTTGTCATAGAGGGTGAACAGGTTAGTTTGGCAAGATCTGCCATTCGTGAACCCATGTTGACTGGGCATGATCACCCGGTTAGTTCTCTTGTAAGTGCTTCATGATAGCACTGAAGATCAACTGTTCCATGACTTTCCCTGGCACTGAGGTCAGACTGACTGTCCTGTAGTTTCCTGGATCCTCCCTGTGACCCTTCTTGTAGATGGGCACAATATCAGCCAGTCTCCAGTCCAGTGGAACTTCCCCAGTCAGCCAGGACTGCTGGAAGATGATGGAAAGGGGTTTAGCAAGCATGTCCGCCAGCTCCCTGGCAGAGTCCATCCAGTACTCTTGGGTGGATCTCTTCCAGTCCCATAGACTTGTGAATGACTAATTGGGCAAGCAAGGCTCTAACCACTTCCTCTTGGATCATGGGAGCTTTGTTCTGCTCCTCTAACTTCTAGGTTTGTACACAGAGGGAACAGCTTTCCTTACTATTAAAGATTGAGGCAAAAAAGGCATTAAGTACCTCAGCCTTTTCCTCATCCTCTGTTACAGTTGTTCCATTTACATCCAATAGGGACTGAATATTCTTCCTGGTCCTCCTTTTATTGTTAATGTATTTATAGAAAGATTTTTTTTATATCTTTCACCAACTTGGCCAATCTGATGTTTAATTTGGCTTTAGCCCTCCTGATTTTTTCTCTGCATGATCTCACTTCCGCCCTGTAGTGCACCCATGACACATGTCCCTTCTTCCAAAGTTCATAGACATTCCTCTTCTTTGTGATGTTGTAAGAGTCGGTCAAAGGATTGATTTTTGCCTCAACATTTTCTCATCAGGTGCTAAGCCTCAGAACTTGACTGTAATCACAGATATGGGAACGTTTTGTAAATGACCAAAGTTGGTACAAACGAGCAAGGAATGTTTTGTATCTATCTACCCATCAAAAATGTTTTGTACCTGTCTCCAAGCCTCCCTGCTCCCTACCATTGTAAAAGATCCATGAAGCAAGGTGGAAAAAGACAGGAAAAATAATGATGGGACTTAACACAGACCCATACCCTAACAGAGCATGCACGAAGAACAGTTCAACCAGAGTTCAAGGTGATGATGACCACTGGCCTTCATCGGGAGACCCCAAGTCAACCACTGACGCCAGGAGGAGCACATGTGCAAGGGGAGGAGACCTGCAGACACTCCTCTCTTGGCATGTGTGGCCTGCTAGGTGGAGATTGGAACATCTCCACAGGCAAAAGTGGGTCGCAGGTGTATTGACTAGCATAAAAGACAGCTCTGGAGCAGCTGAATTCTGAAGATCTTCCCCACCGTGAGATCACCTTGATCAAAGACAGAGGCAGTGGAACGCCTTCTGGACTGGGAGCCCAGAGACACCAGACGTGTGTGGACCACTATAAACTCCTTTTCTTCCCTTTCCTCCCCATCTTTCTCCTTATTCTCTCTCTCTCTCTTCCTATCACAAGCCGCTTTATGGGCACAATTAATAAAGTTCCAGTTTAGGCTGAAATTTGACTCCCCTGACTTGTTGACTTATTGCTTTTTTCCTTTGTACTCTGAAATCATAAATGAAAGAAACCATCACGAGTCCGCTTATGAGTGTACCATGACAGATGTTCCCCCAGATCTCCCTGCACAACCAAGCTGGTTTTTTTCCCCTGCCAGCTCATTTTCCAGCACATGCAGATGGCTTGCTCCTGAGCTGCTAGGATTTCCTTCTTGAGTACACAGCCCTCTTGGGCTTCCTTGCCCTTAAGGACTGTCTCCCATGGGACTTTGCCAACCAACCTTCTGAACAGTCCAAAGTCTGCCCTCTGGAAGTTTAATGTGGCCGTTCTGCTAACCCCACTCCTCACCTCACCTAGAACTGAAAAGTCTACCATCTGATGATCACTTTGCCCCAGGCATCCTGCAGCCCTCACATCTCCCACAAGGCCTTCTCCATTCACAAACAGCAGGTCCAGGAAGGTGCCTTCCCTTGTTGGCTCTTTCATCATTGTGTGAGGAAGTTGTTATCCACACACTCCAGGAACTTCCTAGACTGCTTCCTCTCCACTGTATTGAATCTCCAGCAGACATCCAGAAGATTGAAGTCTCCCACAAAGACAAGAGGTAGTGATCTTGAGACTTCTCCCAGTTGTTTACAGAAGAGCTCATCAGCTGCTTTTTCTTGGCTGAGTGGTCTATAACAGACTCCCATCACAACATCTGCCTTCTTGTGGGCTCCTCTGATTTTTACCCGCAGGCACTCAATCCTGTCATCACCATAATCAATCTCAAGGGTATCAAAGCACTCCCTAAAATAGAGGGGCACCCCACCACCTCTCATATCTTTCCTGTCCCACCTGGAGAGTTTCTATCCCACCATAGCAACACTCCAGTTATACGAGTCATCCCACTACGTTTCTGTGATGTCAGCTACGTCATAGTCTCCTTGTCCTACAATAGATTCCAATTCCTCCTGTTTATTGCCCATGCTGGGTGCATTGGTGTAAATGTAGCCGGCAGGAAGGATGCTGCTACCCAGACGCAGCCACGGAGGGTACATGCGGCTGCCCAGACCCTGAGCTGTAGGCAGTGCCCCCCTCTCAAACCGGCTCGTGCCTCTGCTCCTCTCATGGGCTCCACTTGCGAAGGCTGCCTCCGAGTGGAGGAACTCCTTCGCGTGGTGGAGGAGTTAAGGGAGGAGGTAAGGAGGCTCAGGACTGTCAGGGAATGTGACAGGGAGATAGACGTGTGCAGCAGGGCCCTCTCACTCCCTCAGCAACCTGTTGCACCTGGTGTTACTGATAAGCACCCACCTGCACGCTGCAGGCTTGGGACTAACAGGGATGGGGAATGGCAGCAGGTTCCTTCCAGGGGAAGGAAGCCTGCTCCCCATAAGCAGTCAGCGACACCTGAGATCCCTCTGGCGAACAAGTACCGTGTGCTCCAGGAGGAAACTAGTCCTGAGGATGGTGGTTATCATAGCCTAGTATCCTTTCCTAGGCTACACAGTCCTCAGAAAAAAATCACAACAACCTCTGCTAAGAAGAAAATCACAACAACCTCTGCTAAGAAGAAAATCACAACCTCCTCCACAAAGAAGAAGAGGAGGGTGATTGTTGTAGGGGACTCCCTCCTCAATGGAGCGGAGGGACCCATTTGCAGACCTGACCCGCTCCACAGGGAGGTCTGCTGCCTGCCGGGGCATCAGGGCTGGAAGTAGCTGGGAAACTCCCCTCCCTGATCCGTGAGACGGACTACTACCCTCTGGTAGTAGTCCAGACTGGTAATGATGGCCTAGCCAACAGAAAGGCTAAGGACATCAAAAAAGATTTCAGAGCCCTTGGGAAGACGATGGAGGGCTCAGGGGCACAGGTGGTGTTCTGCTCCATCCCCAGGATACATGGAGCAGACCCGCAGAATACTAAGAAGGACTCAATTAATGCCTGGCTCCGAACCTGGTGCGAGGAAAAGGGCTTTGGGTTCTTTGACCACGGAGTGGTTCGTGCACCCCCTGACATGGGTGCAAAGGTTGGGACACGTGGGTCTCCTAGTGGGGCTAAGGCCCTTGCTAAAAAGCTAGCTAAGCTCATAAATAGAGCTTTAAACTAGGTGTGAAGGGGGAGGGGATCCAGTCCAGGCTAGACAACCGCGTGCCTGGATGTAGGCCACTGAAGTTTAGGAGGGGGCATGCTGGTGAAGACCACCAGCGCGTCACCATACAGGTAGTGGGGGGAGAATGCAGCCTCGCTTAACAAGGGAGATATAGATATTCAGGCATCAACTACTCCAGGAGGAGTAGTCCCCGCTAGGAGGGCTGAAGGCTCTGCTACTCAGCTGAAGTGCATTTACACCAATGCACGCAGCATGGGGAAAAGGATGGAAGAGCTGGAAGCCGTTGTAGGGCAAGGTGCCTTTGATGTCGTTGCCATCACGGAAACGTGGTGGGATGACTCTTATAACTGGAGTTCGGGTATGGTGGGGTATAAACTCTTCAGGAGGGATAGAAAGGGTAGGAGAGGGGGTGGAGTAGCCCTCTTTGTAAGGGAGGACTTGGACACCTCTGAGATGGACTGTGGCGATGAGGAGATTGAGTGCCTGTGGGTTAAGATCAAGGGAGCCCATAACAAGGGAGACTTTGTGATGGGAGTCTGTTACAGGCCACCCAGCCAAGGAGAAGCAGCTGATGAGCTCTTCTTTAAACAGTTGGGGTCAATCTCCAAGTCAGTGCCTCTTGTCCTTGTGGGTGACTTCAATCTCCCTGATATCTGCTGGAAGTACAACACAGCAGAAAGGAAGCAGTCTAGGAGGTTCCTGGAGTGCGTGGAAGATAACTTCCTTGCACAGCTGGTGAATGAACCTACGAGGGAAGGTGCCCTCCTGGACTTGCTGTTTGTCAACAGAGAGGGGCTTGTGGGGGATGTGAGAGTAGGGGGTCGCCTAGGTCTTAGTGATCATGAGATGATAGGGTTTTCTGTCCTAGGTGAAGCGAAGAGGGTACTAAGCAGGACGGTTGCACTAAATTTCCAGAGGGCAGACTTTGAACTGTTTAGAAGGTTGGTTGGCAAAGTCTCCTGGGAGACAGCACTTGAGGGCAAGGGAGCCCATGAGGGCTGGGAGTTCCTCAAAAAGGAGATCCTGGCAGCCCAGGAAAAAGCCATCCCCGTGTTTTGGAAAAAAGGCCGGCAGGGGAAAAAACCAGCTTGGTTAAGTAGGGAAATCTTGAATCAAATTAGGAAAAAAAGGAAGATTTATAGGCTCTGGAAGGGGGGACAGGCCTCTTGGGGGGACTACAGGAGGGAAGCGAGGCTATGTAGGGAAAAAATCAGAGGGGCTAAGGCCGAGTTAGAGATCAGATTAGCTAAGTCAGCAAAAGACAATAAAAAATCTTTTTATAAGTATATTAACAGTAAAAGGAGGACAAGGGAGACCATACAGTCCCTTTTGGACTCAGAGGGAACAGCAGTGACAGGGGATGAGGAGAAGGCTGAGGTACTTAATGCCTTCTTTGCCTCAGTCTTTAATTGTAAAGAAAGCTGTTCCCTCTGTGTAGATACCCGGGAAACAGAGGAGCAATACGAGGCTCCCATAGTCCAAGAGGAGGTGGTCAGAGCCCTGCTTGGCCAGCTGGACACCCATAAGTCCATGGGGCCAGATGGGATACATCCTAGGGTATTGAGGGAGCTGGCAGATGTGTTGGTCAAACCCCTTTCCATCATCTTCCAGCAGTCCTGGAAGACTGGGGAGGTACCTCTGGACTGGAGACTGGCTGATGTAGTTCCCATTTACAAGAAGGGTAGCAGGGAGGATCTGGGGAACTCTAGGCCTGTCAGTCTGACCTCAGTGCCAGGAAAAGTCATGGAACAGGTGATCTTGAGTGCTATCATGAAGCACTTACAAGAGAAGCAGGTGATCAGGCCCAGTCAACATGGGTTTACCAGAGGCAGGTCCTGCCAAACTAACCTGATCGCCTTCTATGACAAAGTCACTCGGCTGCTGGATGAAGGAAAGGCTGTGGATGTGGTCTTCCTGGACTTCAGTAAAGCCTTTCACACAGTTTCTCACAGCATTCTGCTGCGGAAACTGTCAGCCTCTGGCCTGGACAGACACACACTCTCCTGGGTAGAAAACTGGCTGGATGGCCGGGCCCAGAGAGTGGTGGTAAATGGTGTTAAGTCCAGTTGGAGGCCAGTGACAAGTGGTGTCCCCCAGGGCTCAGTGCTAGGTCCAGTCCTGTTCAATGTCTTCATCAATGACCTGGATGAGGGCATTGAGGGTACCCTTAGCAAGTTTGCAGATGACACAAAGCTGTGTGCAAGTGTCGATCTGCTGGAGGGTAGGGAGGCTCTGCAAAGGGACCTGAACAGGCTGGACCGCTGGGCAGAGTCCAACGGCATGAGGTTTAACACGGCCAAATGCCGGGTCCTGCACTTGGGGCACAACAACCCTATGCAGAACTACAGACTGGGAGAAGCCTGGCTGGAAAACTGCCAGGAGGAGAGGGACCTGGGGGTGTTGGTCGACAGCCGACTGAACATGAGCCAGCAGTGTGCCCAGGTGGCCAAGAAGGCCAATGGCATCCTGGCTTGTATCAGAAACGGTGTGACCAGCAGGTTCAGGGAGGTGATTCTCCCTCTGTATTCAGCACTGGTGAGGCCGCTCCCTGAATATTGTGTCCAGTTCTGGGCCCCTCGGCACAAGAAGGATGTTGAGGCTCTGGAGCAAGTCCAGAGAAGAGCAACGAGGCTGGTGAAGGGTCTGGAGAACAGACCCTATGAGGAGCGGCTGAGAGAGCTGGGGTTGTTTAGCCTGGAGAAGAGGAGGCTGAGAGGAGACCTCATTACTCTCTACAAGTACCTGAAAGGTGGTTGTGGAGAGGAGGGAGCTGGCCTCTTCTCCCAAGTGACAGGGGACAGGACGAAAGGGAATGACCTCAAGCTCTGCCAGGGTAGGTTTAGGCTGGAGATTAGGAGGAGGTTTTTCATGCAGAGGGTCATTGGGCATTGGAATAGGCTGCCCAGGGAGGTGGTTGAGTCACCTTCCCTGGAGGTGTTTAAGGCACGGGTGGATGAGGTATTGAGGGACTTGGTTTAGTGTTAGATAGGAATGGTTGGACTAGAAGATCCGATGGGTCCCTTCCAACCTGGTTGTTCTGTGATTCTGTGTTTCTATGTACTTCAGTTGGGCTGTCATTCCCTCAGCTCTCATAAAGGGAATAGTGTTCATTCCCAAATGACTGTTCCTTAAGTAACCATCAGTGCCAATTACATCTTTTCCATTTCTGTCACTAGATGCACTCGCCCCCACTTGCTCTGAGATGATATACTGGAGGTCCTTGCCAGTACACCATCTCTCAGGCACTGGAGTGCCATTTCCTGGCTCACTCCTGTCTAGCCTGGCTTTATCCCCCTCCCCCTTCACATCTAGTTTAAAGCTTTGTTAATGAGCCCTGCTAGACTTTTGGTCATGATCTTTGTACCCCTAGGAGACAAGCATGTTTCATCCCTAGTAAGGAAGCCTGGAGGTGTATGGGTCAGTCTATGATCTAAAACCCCAAAGTTTTGCTCCTCACACCAGGTTCGGAGTCAGGTATTAATTGACTGATTTTTCTTGATCTCTCCCTTTTCATTCTTTGATGTTAGAATGGAGGTAAACACTACTTGTGCCCTGGAGCTCTTTGCCATTTTCCCCAGAGCCTGAAGTCCCTCTTAATTGCCCTCAGCTTCTTCCTGTGGATGTCATTGTTGCCTATTTGGAACACTAGCAGAGGGTAATAATCTGTGGGTTTTACCAAGGAAGGAAGTTTTCTACTGATGTCTTTCACAGAGGCCCCAAGCAGGCAGCAGACCTCCTTGTGCAGTGGGTTCAGTCTGCAGATAGGGCCCTCTGTTCCCTTCAGAAGGGAATCCCCCAAGACAATAAGTCTTTTCTTATTCTCAGAGGTTGTTTTGATGTTCATTTGAGGATGGCACAGCCTAGGGAATGTTTCTAGCCTGTGGGAGCATTTTGCACCACAGCCTAAGAGGCAAACACTAGCTAATACTGGTTTTGTTCAGCTCTAAGACATTCTGTGCTTTTTAGTACTCACATGTACCACTTTAAGGAGTTTTTCTTTGCTACAGCTTCAGCTGACACTGCAGATTCAGGATACAGAAAGTAGTGAAACTTAAACTAGGCTGGTTGCTATAAATGCAGTAATTTTGCCCCTTGAAAAATTGGTCGCGCTTTTCAGGGTGGACACTTGAAAATTTAAGCAATTGCAATTTGCAGAAGTGCCAAGATGAAACCTTTCAGTGATTTTAAGTGCTTCTTACTAGCTTAGATATAAAAGTGGCAACAAACAGGCTTTTAAGATAAATCTCTGTTTTTCCAGAGTTTAAGATGGTCTATTACAGTGTAACCATAGGTTCTGAACACTACTTTCTCCCATTTACAATGTCAAGAACAGGCATTTTTCTGTCAGAATGATGCTATAGACTCTTAACAGCTTTTGTAAATGCCCTGTTCATAATGATGAATTCAAGACAACAGTCTAAATTAGAAATGATGCCGTGCATGTGTGATGCAAATTAACCTTCAGTAAAACTGGCATATGAGCAGAAATGTCTCCTCCAGATCTGTAGAAGATGAATATAAGTCGCAGCCAAAATTACTCTTAGCATCATTATGGTAACTTCTTCAAAATTTTCTTGAAATTCATATGATGGAGGTGGACAGGAAAGGCAGGTAAGACCACATATTGATATCTATATACCATTATCAAAAGAAGCAAGTATAAATGCAGGTTCCACCTACTTTTACATCCCTACTTTATTGGGGTGCTATAAAAGATCTACTTTTGGATGTTGTTCTCTGTAATGCTGAAGGTAAGCAAACAGCAAGCACAATTTATGGTGTTTGCTTGTCTATCACCATCTGCTTAGCTCCACTACTGTCCTAAGATGAGCAAATATACATATACACTTTACATAAATTCATATGAAGAGTCAAAATCCAAATGAAATACAGATACTGCTCCACTTTTTCCCTAGTGTCCTTTAATTGCCCTCTCTTAGAAATCTGAATGCTGCAATATCTCTGTAAGGACAAAAAGAAGTAGATTCCTTGCTACAGTAAAATATATATGAAAAGTAAGTCATCATTAATGCAACCAACTAAAATATATTATATAATTCAAAAGCATAGCATGTAAAGATTATAATAATATAATGGTATAATAATATAATGTCATATTAATATTCTATATAAGGAATATTATTATATATAATTATATGTTATATGTATATATAATCATATGTTATTTTATAATTGTAAATCCAAAACTCTTATTATATTAATCTAGTACATATTATAATAGATAACATTATAGCATTATAAAGACAGAAGAGGACTGTTTGCCTTTTTAGTAGGAAGGGATTGACCCCTTTGAGTTGGATTTATATAAAACTGCAAGTAACTTCAAAATATGGTGTCATTATCATGATATTTGAGAAAATGGATCTTTCTTCAGCACACTGCCAGTTAGCTGGCATAGCCACTGATGCATATGTAGATTCAAAATAGTAAGTCTGAAAAAAAATAAAACATCAAGTTGCTTTTTAACATGGGAAAAAAATGCAATGTAGCATGAATCTGCTTTTCACATTGTTATGAAAGAATTGCATCTGGGCATAAAGAGGGTAGTTTGGTTCATCATGATTATGGAAGTTGTCCACCTATGATGCCTACCTATGTAAAACAAAGGCTGAAACCATTGCTTCTTCTTGCTCTGCTACAAGAACAATCATTGAGAAGACCTGAATAGATTGTTTAATTTTATCTATTCTTTTACTGGTTTCATAAGACATCCAATCCAAAATGCACTTTTCATTAGTATTGTTTTTTCTTAATTTAAATTCTCATGGCCTTCATGAAAGATATAAACAAGATTGTGTAGAAAGTGTTTCCCATTTATTTGTTCTAGTCTGTGGATAAAACAGTCTGCTCTTTGGAGGGCTAAGCCAAATATGATTTCATTTTTTTAAATAAACATTTTGAATTCTGTGCTATTCGAAACAGGCAATTTAAAATAAGTAAGGTACCAGCTGGATGAGTTTATACAGTCTGCACACATTTGCTTGGCATTTTAATGTTCAAACAAAGTCTAGCAATGAAGTCATGGAAAGATGCTAGAAAGGCTGAAACATGTCCTCATTTCAAATATGACTTTCAAAATAGAAAAATTGGCCAGCTTGTTTGCTTTTGATAATGTCCTTACAAAGACGACTTGGAAGAGTTCTGGGAGCTATTTTCTGTTTTCAGTCTACCAATTCTTGTCTTCCCTGTTTGGATGGAAATCCTTTTAGCAAGATCTGGAGTTTTCTTAGCTGTGAGAAAGAATCTCACCATCTAGGTTCTTCATAACTTCAAACTGAAAAGGTATTACATAATCTTTGAAATAAAATCACTTCCTCTTTCTACAAAATTATTTTTACTTCTTCAATATCTACACTTTCCTGGTACTCTCTAACTGTCCACAAATTTTTCCCAGTAGAAAGGGCCTTAATGCCTGCAGTAAACAAGTACCCGTAAGAGCACAAGAGCTGACAAGAGCCTTTGGGTGTGAGCTCTGATCAAAACTTCTCCAGCCTGATGGACTAAATGGACAGTCTGGATAGACTTTCTGGTGTGTGGTAATGTATACAATCTTTCCCATGGGAGGAATAGTTATACTCATCCACTGCTACCAATTATTTAAAAAAAAAATCACTGGGATTTTGTCAGCTATGAAACATCACTCCATCATCAAATTTGTATGGTATCAGGCTAATAGGTTCCAAAAGGTAACAGGAAAGAGAAACACATCATGACTGTGTGAATCTTGCTCCTTAAGAAAGGTAAGGTAAGAAGAGATAGAGGAGGGAGAGGAAAAGAGAAAAAATATGTTTAGGAAGACCCATGAATCTTTTCAGTAGATGGGACATAGAAATAAATTTTTCCCCCTGTTTAATTTGCTTCGGGTAAGGCCATTGCTGAATTTTAGTCTTGCTCATTGTTGTCCACTGTGAGATTTACACATGCCAAGGAAGCTATAATTTTATACAATTTCTAGATTCTTTCATATTTTAGCCATCTAGAAGTCTCAGTTTCCTTCAGGTTACCTTCAAATATTGGGAGGAAATACTGGATGATTCAGCATCAAGCAGACAACACTATATCATTGCTGTAACAGCAATGGGGAAGTTGAGAGGGCAGTTGTCCTAGAGCAACCCATCCATTTTTGTTCAAAGTCCTTAAACGGATGAAATGAAGGTACCCATCTCTTTTTACTCTTGTGAGGGTCATCTGGCTAGGATTACACACCCAGTTCTTAGAAAGTAAAGTTTCCTGAGTTGAACACCATGTAAAGTATGTGCATTTGAGGGATGGAGGGGGGAGGGGGGAAGAAGGCAAGTAAAGGAAAAATAGAGACAGAAAAAACATATTTGCACAACAAATTTTATAGGCTAGAAAGCAAATGAGAGAAGAGCATTGCTTTTAAACTGTGATATAAATTTTAAGTGTGAGTTTTATCCAGTCTGATTTATTTATGAACACACATACCCCTTCTCCCCCCATCCCCAAATAATTTGCTGATAATGTTATGGTGAGCTCCAGGTTTCAGTTTCTTTTTTTTTTTTTGGGGGGGGGGAAGGGGAATGGGGAGGGTTGCCTATAATTTTATAAGACATTCTAAAAACACTCCCAACACATTTTTTAAACATTCTTTAAACATTTCTAGAATTAAGTTTGCTTCAGGTAAATAAGATCATTTGCTTTATTTTACTTTTCACAAATAGTGATCAAGAAGCAAAAGGGTAATTTAGATTTTTTTAAAAATAATTCTTTTAAATCTTGGCATGCTAAGGAAATGGAATTGCTCCCTCTGTCTTAGAAAACATTTAGGCAACTTTCTCAAACCTGTTTTGCAAAAATTATAAGCAAGTTTATCAAGTGTTAACATCATAATGTTAAGAGAAAGAAGAAATATGGAAAGCAGAGATGAAATAGCAAGTTGGGCAGTATTTCTTCCAATTTCAGGAACCACAATAGGTCAATTCCTCAAACAAAACTTGAATGAAAGGAACCCCAAACCCCATAACCTCTACTCTCACTAAGTAAATATCAAGGCAAGATAGCCAGACCAGTATGAGCTACAGTCCTAGCATACATTATCTTAAATTCTCACATGTGCGTAAATTTTCTGAACATGAATTTGCATGAGCCTGCAGTGAGCATTTCTGTTGAAGATTATGTAAATCAGAAGATCTTATCAGTAGAGGGAAGCTCTAGCAATTAATATTTAGGAATTATTTTGCCAAGAATGCCTAGGGAATTTCCACAAGTAGACCTTAAAAACACATTAAAGGCAGCATTAAACTCCTTTCCATCATCTTCCAACAGTCCTGGAAGACTGGGGAAGTTCCACTGGACTGGAGGCTGACTGATGTGGTGCCCAGCTACAAGAAGGGTCGCAGGGAGGATCTGGGGAACTACAGGCCAGTCAGTCTGACTTCAGTGCCAGGGAAAATCATGGAACAGGTGATCTTGAGTGCTATCATGAAGCACTTGCAAGAGAACCAGGTGATCAGGCCCAGTCAACATGGGTTCACAAAAGGCAGGACTTGCCAAACTAACCTGATCGCCTTCTATGACCAAATGACTTGGCTGCTGGACGAGGGAAAGGCTGGGGATGTGGTCTTCCTGGACTTCAGTAAAGCCTTTGACAGAGTTTCTCACAGCATTCTGCTGCGGAAACTGTCAGCCTTTGGCCTGGACAGGCGCACACTCTCCTGGGTGGAAAACTGGCTGGATGGCTGGGCCCAGAGAGTGGTGGTAAACGGTGTTAAGTCCAGCTGGAGGCCAGTGACAAGTGGTGTCCCCCAGGGCTCAGTGCTAGGTCCAGTCCTGTTCAATGTCTTCATCAATGACCTGGATGAGGGCATTGAGGGTACCCTTAGCAAGTTTGCAGATGACACAAAGCTGTGTGCAAGTGTCGATCTGCTGGAGGGTAGGGAGGCTCTGCAAAGGGACCTGAACAGGCTGGACCGCTGGGCAGTGTCCAACGGCATGAGGTTTAACACGGCCAAATGCCGGGTCCTGCACTTGGGGCACAACAACCCTATGCAGAACTACAGACTGGGAGAAGCCTGGCTGGAAAACTGCCAGGAGGAGAGGGACCTGGGGGTGTTGGTCGACAGCCGACTGAACATGGGCCAGCAGTGTGCCCAGGTAGCCAAGAAGGCCAATGGCATCCTGGCTTGTATCAGAAATGGTGTGACCAGCAGGTTCAGGGAGGTTATTCTCCCTCTGTACTCAGCACTGGTGAGACCACACATGGAATCCTGTGTTCAGTTTTGGGCCCCTCACCCCAAGAAGGATGTTGAGGCTCTGGAGTGAGTCCAGAGAAGAGCAACGAAGCTGGTGAAGGGGCTGGAGAACAAGTTTTATGAGGAGCGGCTGAGGGAGCTGGGGTTGTTTAGCCTGGAGAAGGCTAAGGGGAGACCTCATTACTCTCTACAACTACCTGAAAGGAGGTTGTGGAGAGGAGGGAGCTGGCTTCTTCTCCCAAGTGACAGGACAAGAGGGAATGGCCTCAAGCTCTGCCAGGGGTGGTTCAGGCTGGACATCAGGAAAAAATATTTCACGGAAAGGGTCATTGGGCATTGGAATAGGCTGCCCAGGGAGGTGGTTGAGTCACCTTCCCTGGAGGTGTTTAAGGCACGGGTAGACGACGTCCTGAGGGACATGGTTTAGTGTTTGATAGGAATGGTTGGACTCGATGATCCAGTGGGTCTCTTCTAACCTGGTGATTCTATGATTCTATGATTTTCCGTAACAAATGAAGACGTGAGGTTGCTTTTCTTCTCAAAATTTAAGTAACTGAAACCAGTATTTTTTGAAAGATACACCACTTCTGCAAAAGAAATTACAAAAGTGCAGTTTAGTTTTCAAGCCTACTAAACAAGACGTTTGCTCTTAAATCTAGAAATGTCTAAAGAATGTGATGGGAATTATATATACAGGGCTAATGCTTTCCTTGGACCTTGGGTTGGTTTCTAAATAAGGCCAAAGGAAGTGCTTGATATCAATGTAAATTCGGCTTCTTGCATTTTCTCCCCTGGCCACTAGCCTGTGGTCAGCATGGAGGATGTAACTGCCAATCAGTTCTTAAAATTTTTACTACTTCAGCACAAATAAGTATCCCTACCTGATGACATTACTGCAGGTGCTCCAAAATGAGGTATAATTTCATTTAATGATATAATTGTCACTTCTGCTTTATTTGTCCTGCAAGGAAAAGCTTCTGGCCAACCTGAGAAAGTATCTGTTAATACTAAAAATATATCAGTACCCCCCTTTTCTATTGGGGGTTCTGACAGATCTATTTTCATTCCTATTATTTATACAGAATGTCTGTGCCCCAATGGGTTGGTTTTGGTATTCTCTGAGGTTTTTTTGTTTCATTTTTACTTCTTATAAGACCAATTTTCATAGCATTCCTGATGGCATTATTATTTGTCCATCTGGAACATAGCACCACCCATTCACTACTTCTCTTTCTACTCTATTGATAATCAAATTTCTGTCTTTCCTTGGATATTTCTCCAATTTTAAATCAGAATCAGGGATTTGAAGTTTACTGTCTGGAATCAAAGCAGATATTACCTCTACCTTTTTCTGCAGCCATCCTGGCCTCAAAATTTACAAATTTTCTGGCCAGTATTACCTCTCTGGTGACTTTTGTAGTGTATGACAGCCACTTCTTCTGGAATATTTATAGCTTCCAGCAGCTTTAGGATTTCTGCTGCATGTTTAATGTGTTTTCCTTGGGCAGTAAGGGGTCCTCGCTCTTTCCATATAGCTCCGTGATCATGCACCGCTCCAAAGACGTATTTTGAATCTGTCCATCTATTTGTCTTCCTTCCTTTTGCTAATTCCAGTGCTTGACTTAAGGCACCTGGGGCAATGATCTGGTCTCGATCACTTCTCTGGTGGTAGTCACTGCATATCCAGCCTTGCGATGTCCTTGCTTCACAAAGTTACTTTCCTCAGTGTACCCGGAATCTTCTGCATCCATGAGAGGTTTTTCCTTTAGATTCAGGCGGCTGGAACATACTGTCTCCATTGTCTTCAGGCAGTCATGTATCACTGATTCTGAAGCAGCTCCGCTAAGGAAAGATGCTGGATTTACAGTGTTAGTGGTGATTATATTTACATCATCTTGCTCCACCATTATGGCAAAATTCTAGAGGGGGAAAACCAGTGACCTCCTTTCTGCTCCAACATCGCTGAGACTGTGTGTAACACCATGACAGTCATTTTTTGGCCTATAGTGAATTTCTGGGCTTCTTGCATATTTAGAACTACAGCTGCAACTGCCTGTAGGCATCCAGGCCTTGCTTACATCATCCAATTGTTTGGAGAAGTAGGCTATAGCCCTTCTACAGGGGCTTAGCTGCTGTGTCCGTACCCCCAGGGTCATTCCCTGTAAACATCATGAAGGCCTAAAGCTGGGGCCTTCATCAATTGTTCAAATGCCTTTCTTGCCTCCCCAGTCCAAGCCAATTTTGATGATCCCATTGGATATTCTTTCAATAGTTCATACAATGTTTTCACTAAGAGTCCATAGTTATATATCCACAAACAACACCAACCTGTTATTCCAGAAAGGTTCTGAGTTCCTTTACCATTCCTGGCATGTGTGTGCAGCAAATAGCTCCTTTTTGGTCTGTCTGTATCCTCTAGAGATCTCGAATCCAAGGCAAGTAAGTTGATGCTGCATAGGTTGGGTCTTCTGCTAAAAGTCTTGATACCTGCTCAGCCCAAAAGTTCAATAGACTTACGGTCTGTTGCTCACAGTCCTTCTCTGTTTGTGTAACTCTCAAGAGGTCACATACTGCAGCAGGGTTCTAGTCCCATGTTTTCAGGTCTCAAGTTGGCTGATTCTCAAAAATAGTTCAGCTGTTCTTAATACCTTGAGGCAATACTGCTCAGGTTAGTTGTATTTTACTATCAGTTTCAGGGTTTTCTCATTCAAAGGCAAGTCACTTTTTGCTTTCTTCAGCCAATATCAAGCAGAAGAAGGCATCCTTCAAATCCAGTACAGTAAACCACAATTGATCTTTTAATTGGGCGGCAAGGTACAGGGATTTGCCACCACTGGATGTAGTTCTTCTTACAATTTTATTTATGGCCCTTAAATCTTGCACTAAACAATAACCTTTAATCTACTTTCTTTACAGGAAATATTCTCATTTAAATTCTTTTAGCAATCCCAGTTGTAAAAATTGTCACTAATCATTTCTATCCCCTTACAATTTTCTAATCGTAGAGGGTATTAACTGACATTCACAGTGGCCAATTTTACCTTCGCATGCTCTGCATTTCTGGCCTTGCCAGGTATCTCAGAAGCTGATGTGCCTGGATAAACCTGTTCCAAAGTCTCTGCTGTTATTGGTGTTTCTTTTCCACCTGTTTTAAAGACAAACTCAATACTTTGATTAGTTGATGATCTCTCACTTTAAATTTCGTACCTCCTGCTCCAAATATTATTTCTGTCTCTAACTGCTTTAATAAATCTCTTCTCGATAATGGCCCAGAGTCTCCTGACAAAAATCACATATACCTACTTGTTTTCCCAATTCATATTTAGCAGACTGCATAGAGAATGCTTTTTCAGTTTGGCCAGTAGCTTCTATTACAATCACAATACTTTATTTTTATCTGCAGGAATCAGTTGTTAGTTTACACAGAGGCTTCTGTATCTATTAAAATATAACCTCTTTACCTGTATTCCCCAGATTTATTTTAAGCAGTGGATCCTCTAGGGTAACTTCCCCAGGTCCCTGCTATTTAAGCTCAGCTACAACACCTGGTCCTGATTCTTCTATAGTATGTGCGTCGATTATTTCTTAATACCAGACCCCATTCTCTTGCTACTCCAGGTGATTTTGCAAACTGAAAAACAGATCTGCACACATTACTTTATCCAATTCTCCTTACACTTCAAGAACAACATTAATTACAACAAGATATTATGGCCACTTTTCTCATAATCAAGCTTATACACCAGCCACCACTGATTATCAAAAAGGTTTTGTCAGGGTTTTTCTGTTTGTCCACCATTCAGTGGACTACCGATCTCCTTATAATCTGAGATCTTATTGATCTAAAATACATCCCAGCTGGCTTTTCTTGTTACACCACGTGCACTACATCAGGATCCGATAAACATCCACTAGTCATTCGTATACAATCTGGACAAAACTCACCATTATTTCTACAACAAAACAAATACAGTCTTATACAAATACCCCGTTTCACTGAATGAGGGAATAAATCATGTCAAGGGTTTCCCACAGCAGGAACACAAGGCAGGCCTTAAGCCAAAAGAAGGACAGAGATAAGATAAAGACTAACAGAGGCAAACAGAAGACACAGAGAAACTGTGATATGCATCCTGGAAAGCAATAGGCATGCAACATATAACTGCTTAACCAGCATTTCCCGAAACCCACACAAATATACATGTTTAACCAGTATAAAGTCATGCAGCCAATGGGGAGCTCATTAGTGGGACACATTAGGTGGACTAACCCATGTGTGCCCCAGAACTGTTTATTAAAATCATTCCTGCTTAATAGTCGAATTGGCATTGATAATTGGGTTTGGCTTTAACATCACAGCATCATCACAAAAATAACACACACACGACACAACAACATTAACTTGAACAAATTAAATTGGCACATAGAAACCAAATATTCACTCAAGCTTCTACATAACTCTAGTTTCTTTGGTTAATATCATCTGTTACAACCAAGACCTCCTAATCAAACCGACAGAAACCAGCTATTCATGTAGATCTTCAGTTACTATCAAGATGTCCACAGCAAAACCAAATATTTGCTTTTACAACCAAGACTACTCATAAAAAGTGAATATATTCCTTTTACAATTAACACCTAAACAGCTTGAATATATGCCTATAAGACACTAACAGTCCAGCATACGCTCACCCTGCCTTATACAGTAACAACTTATGAGGAGCCAAACCATGTGGACTGGTCCTCAAACCAGAAAAAGAAAAAAAAATTAAAGCATACCTTTTTATACTTTTTGTCTGATGGTCCTTGTCTACCCCTGCAGAGATCCAGTTGAGAAGAGGACTCTCTCCAGAGAAAACCCCAGGAGTACCCAAGAGATTCTTGTTCTCAATGAATCCTGCAGCCTGGCAGAAAAGGTCCCATCAGGGTCACCAAATCTGAAACAAAGAAACTTAGTCTTAACCATTAAGGCAGGTATACTTTATTCAGGGCTGGAGAAGACTCGGGATTTGTCCTCAGAGTGCTTCTGCCAATCAGTGATTTCAGATTTCTACAATATTTAATAAGAGTAGTCTTATTCTCTGTGCCCCCAGTTCCAGCAATATCCCTTCAATGTGTCAGTATGCAACCAAGGGGGCTCTTCCTTAAAATTTCTTTATTCTGAGTATTACCCATTTCTGACTCCTTGAGCTGTTTCTTACTCTTTATCTCTCTCCTTCTTAGCTTCTACTTAAATCTCCTTTTACACTGTTTTAAGATTCGCTCCCAATCTTCCTCCCAAACATCACCAAATGAACTTCTACCATTCCCTTTTTATTGTACCAATGCCAATACAGTCTCTTTAACTTTTTTTTCTCTTTTTTTTTTCTTTTTTTTTTTCTCCTACTGGAGCACTGTCACCCCCCCTTCTCTGTCTCAATTCTTGATCCGTATCTCAGGCAAACACTTGCTAAAACCTTTTAAAACTTAACTCCTACAGTCCAAAAGGGGAAAATTTCGCAATCAAGGAGGAGAAGCCCGGGGGGGGGCAGGGTTACCCACAGCCACAGGGTTGTCCGGTGATATCCAGCCAAGTCCCCACCCGTGATGTATTCAAGAGTTTAACTGATTATTAAAGTTTGACACACACAAACACACCTCCGCTTGTTTTAAAAATTAACTTAATATAATGTTGTGATCACTCTAAGTTGTTCACTTTCAAATCCACAATTTCCCGATGTTATGGAAATATGATTTATACACGGTACCGAACACACAAACAAGGCAACGCTATCACTCAAGGCCTCAACACTCACACACAGCACTTTTAACACAGAATCAATTCCCAGGCAATCACAAAATCAAACACACAAATATCACTCCAGTTTGGATCCCTCCAGTTTGGATCCCTCCAGCAGCTGCAAATATTACCTAGGTAACTAAGAGGTTGTGCTTACCCTTCTCCCGCTTCTCACAGTCATTAGCAGGTCCGTCCTGGCTCCCAATTGGGATGCAGCAACAACCTAGGTTTACTCGATCTACCCCCAAGATCGCTAGCGGCTGCTCTATCGGTCAGCAAACCCCCTTCAACCGGTTTGGCTGCTCTATCGGCCGAGGGTATCTTCCTCAAAAAACCAAAAAAGATTGTGTTTACCCTTCTCCCGCTTCTGACAGTCATTAGCGGGTACATATTGGTTCCCAATTGGGATGTGGCAACAATCTGAAGTTTGCTTGATTGACCACCAAGATCGCTAGCGGTCGCCCTATCGGTCAGCAAACCCCTGGTACCCCCCTTCCTGCACGGGGAATTATGCGGTACGCCAGACATCTCTGCATACTTTACCAGCAGCCCCAGCCACGCGTGGGCGTCCCCAACGACTTACTGACCCTCCCAAACTTCCTAACCTTTCCAACTTTCCAGAGCTCCTTAACCTTAGTTAAACATACCATTTGTCCGCTGCTACAGGGGATCTTTTTCTGCCCTGTAGTGAACGGCTGGGAGAGGAGGTCCTCCGAGAAATAAGCTCGGGGCACGCTTAGGATGTCCGTTCCACAGTCAGTCCCACAGCTGGCAGAAAGGTCTCCTGCCTGTCTCGCCAAAACTGACACGCGGAATCAAGACTCCATAACTTATAAAGTTATAAAGTAGGTATGTTTATTCAGCGCTGAGACGCACCGGAGAATCATTTCTCCAAAACAACGTGCGTGCCCATCATGGCAACTCATCTTGGCTTTATACAGTGAACTGTTACATATTCCAAAAATGCCTATATGTATTTATGACTTTTTCTCGCTTTTTATTATAATGAGTTTGAGAAGAGACCTCTTCCTGTTTTTTTGCCTGTGAAAGATTTTCCTAGGGATGGGGGCAGTTGTCTTAACTTCCTTCTGCATCTGTGCTCTCAGGAATCCAGTTGTCCTTATCAATGGTGTTTCCACTCTTATCACAGGTCCAGATGACTTGTCCTGCTTATCAGAAATCTTTTAACAACAGGCCCCCTTCCTACATAAGTCTTATAGAAATATGTTTATTTTAGCTAAACAACTGTCATCCTGTGTATTCTGTAGGTGTGAACAGTTTCTATTCAGCTATCCTTCAAGTGTCAGTTGCTTTGCTAAAATATTACTATTCTGTTTATTCTGCAGTGTTAGTCCTTTCTTTGTTTTCATCTGGGTCTGCTAAACAATGGTTATCCTGTTACTACTTCCCCATGACCCCAAATCAATAACTCCTCTGGCACTAGGTTCTGTGTTGTCTAATCACATGGATCCCATCCTATTATTGATGAGCTGTCTTTGGATCCCTAGATACAAGCTTCTCTCAAGATTTCTACCTGTTAAAGAACAATTTGAAATAAAGTTTGTGCAGCACACACTGGCTACAAACGTTTTTCTGCTTGCTATCTTCCGCCTGGGTGCAAATACTGCCTTTGCCGCGTTGTGGTATGCTTTCTTGCTTCTGCTAGGAAAGAAGTTCTCTGGAAGAGACTGTGCCTCAGGTCTTCTCGGTTTTCCTACCATCTCACTTGGTACTAGTGGAAGCACCTTGGTCATAATTGACCCCCCAAGCAGACTCTGAGGTGCTCTCAAGCCCTGCATCAGCATCTGTCAACACTCTTAGAACTGCCAAAGTTCTTTTTCTGTCAAGGCTAGTGATCATCAGATTTCTGATGCTGCAACCAGGACACTGTCAATATCTGCCTTTGATGCAAATGTGGTTCTCCTCTGCCAAATGCAGGGGTTCCTATGGTACCTGATCCAAGGTCCAGTGTGCTGCCCTCCACCCATGTGACAAACTTAGAGTAAGGACTAAAACCCCAAAAGGAGATAGATGTGGATCAATTTAACCTCTGTCTTAGATTTCATCCCGAATTCTGACTATTGCAAATCAAGATAAGTGATTGGGGTTTTGTATTCCTTCTAAAGTTGCTCCTAACATTGATCATGATTTGATCTGGGCAGTCTTGTGCATTCACATAGAACCATAGAATCCCTAGACTGAAAAAGACCTTTGAGATCATCAAGCCCAACTGTACCTCTCCACTACTAAATCATATCCCTAAGCACTTCATCTACCCATCTTTATAATATCTCCAGGGATGGGGACTCAACCACCTCCCTGGGCAGCCTCTACCAGTGCCTGATATCCCTTTTGGTTAAACTACAAGAAAATTAGTTCCTGATCTGCCTTTTCTGTACCACTTATTGTTTCATGTACATTTTACTGCATCTGATTTAACTCCTTTCACAAACTTTTCGGTCTCTAGTCATCTTAATGCTCTTAATAATTTTTTTTCTTTCAAATAGTCTTTTTCACATGGAGGTGATCAGTACTGGAAATGATGCTGATCTAGTTGGTTTGTATAGACAGATACATTTAAGATTTGTTTCATTGTACAATCTGGAGCAATGAACAAGATGCCTTGCACATCTGCAATGTTGGTTCAGGAATGGAATTTTGCTGCTCCAAGTGGTGAGGAGTCATGTTGGTGCCTAACAGGTTGTGGTGGTCATGACCATGGCAGAAAGAAGGAACAAAGTTGAGAAGGGGAGGAGACTTACTTCCTTGAGTGCAGTAGTAGTGGTGGCAGCTGTCCTGCTTCCCTCTGCCCCTCTTAGTGCATTGGATCTGACATTTTCTTAATAAGTGCTGTCACATTATTTGTATCTCAGACACAAGCAAAGACATCAAGTTCAACAAGCACAAAAACTGCTACCAGGAGAATTTGAAAGCATAAAATAGTTAAAGCTAACAAAAATAATACTTCTTAAATGAATAAGTGTAAATTAATGAAGTAGTTATTCTCAGTTTAGGCTATTGACTCACGAAAAAGTGAACAAGCAAAGGCTCTGAAACCAAAAGTAATAAAAATGTATATCACCCCCAGGTAACTTTTCCTTGAAGTTCCCTATTGTTTCTTTCTTTATTTTGTTAATATTTAGTAAGAAAATCAAACTAACTTTCCATGAGAGAAGATGAAGCTCTGGTGGCAAGGGCAACAAACAGGAAGAACTGGAAGCCATTGTGCAGCAAAAAAACTATGACACAATTGCAATCACGGAAAGGCGGTGGGGCAACTTGCATAACTGCAGTGATGCCATGAGTGGCTATAAACTCTTCAGGGGCACAGCAACCATAAGATGATAGAATTCTCAGTTTTAGGAGAAGTAAGGAGAGGGGTCAGTAGGACGGACACCTTGGACTTCCGGAGGGCAGACTGTTGAGAAGGCTGGTCGATAAAGTTCCATGGGAGACAGTCCTTAAGGGTAAAGGAGCCCAAGAGGACTGGGTGCTCATCAAGAAGGAAATTCTGGTGGTGCAAGAGTAGGGCATCCCCATGTGCCAGAAAATGAACTGGAAAATGGGCAGAAAGAAAACCAGCCTGGCTGAGCAGAGAGATCTGGGTGGATCTCTGCAAAAAGATGAAAGTCTATGAGATTTGGAAGAAGGATCAGGCATCTCAGGAGGACTACAAGGATGAAGTGAGGTTATTCAGAGACAAAATCAGAAGGACTAAATCCCAACTAGAATGGAAACTGGTCAGTTCTGTTAAAGATAATAAAAACGTTTCTACAAATACATTAACAACAAAAGGAGGGCCAAGGAGAATCTCCATCTACTGGATGCAGGGGGAACAATAGTGACAAAGGCCAAGGATAAGGCTGAGGTACTTCATGCCTTCTTTGCTTCAGTCTTTAATAGTAAGGTCAACTGTTCTCCGGGTACCCATCCCCCAAGCCAGAAGACAAGGACAGGGAGCAGAACAAAGCTCCCATGATCCAAGAGGGCTTGATTAGAGATCTACTTGGCCATTAGACATCCACAAGTCTATGGGGCCAGATGCCGTTGACCTGGGCAGGCATACTCTCTGCTGTGTAAAAAACTGACTGGATGACTGGGCTCAGAGAGTGGTGGGGAATGGAGTTAAATCCAGTTGGGGGCTTGTCACAAGTGGTCCCCCCAGGACTCAGTGCTGGGACCAATTCTGTTCAATATCTTTACCAATGATCTGGATGAAGGGATCGAGTGCTCCCTCAGTGAGTTTGTGGATGACACTAAGCTGGGCAGAAATGTTGATCTGCTTGAGGGTAGGGAGGCTCTGCAGAGGGACCTGGACAGGCTGTATCCTTGAGCTGAGACCAATGGGATGAGGTTCAACAAGACCTAGTGCTGAGTCCTGCACTTGGGCCACAACAGCTCCGTACAGAGCTCTAGGCTTGGGGAAGAATGGCTGGAAAATTGCCTGGCAGAGAACGATTTGGGAGTGCTGGTCAACAGCCAGCTGAACATGAACCGGCAGTGGCTCAGGTAACCAAGAAGGCCAATGGTATTTGCCTGGGTCTCAGTTGTAAAGGCGAATGTTTGGTTTCTGTGTGGAGGTCTCGGTTTTAAAGGTGATTTTAACTACAAATTGAATATTTGTTTTCTGTGTGGAGGTTTCAGTGGTAAAGGTGATATTAACTGTGAAAATTCATGTGAATATCTGGTTTCTCTCAGTTTGGTCAGGAGATCTCGCTTGTAAAGACAATATTAGCCAAAGAAACTGGAGTTGTGCAAAAGTTTGCATGAATATTTGGTTTTTATGTGTCAGTTTGAATTATTCAAGTTCATTTTGCTGTGTTGCATGTTATTTTTTGGGGATTAGGTATTTGCATAAAATTCTATTTGCTTTCTTGTAGAAATCATTGTGAGTTTTGTCCAGGTTTTATATAGATGACTAATTGGTGTCTGTTACATTTTGATAATCAGTGTACACCTATATTTGTGTTAGAATGTATGTGGTATAGTTGGAAATTGTGGGGAACATACAGTTGGGATTTCAGTTGTCCTAAGTGTAAGGTTTGAACAACAAGGAAAGACCCACCTATACAGTGTGAGTGATTTGTGGTTGGAGAGAGAGAATGCAGAACCAATATGATGGGAGGCCGGCAGAGTGGCCGCATTTTAAAGAAAGGTCCATTGGGATGTATTTTAGATCACTTGAAGGAGACTGGAGTTCCACCGGGTGGTGTGACAAATAGAAAAATCTTGATAAAATATTGTAATCAGTGGTGGCTGGTATATATGTTTGATTATGGGGAAAAATGGCCATTTAATGGCACATTAAATTATAACATCTTGTTGCAATTAATGTTGTTTTAGAGGCTTGAGGAAAAGTGGAATGAAATAATGTATGCAGATAGATTTTCACTTTGCAAAATCACCCAGAGAGGCAAAAGAATGTGGTTCAGGATTAAGAAACAATCAGTGTGCATACTGTAAAGGATTCAGATATTGGAAAGAAGAGTGTCCAGAATCAGGACAGGGTCCCCCAGGACCAGGTGTTGTAGCTGAGCTTGAATGATGGGGACCCAGGGAATCTACCCTAGCGTATACACTGGTTAAAAGCTTGTTAAATATGAATTGGGAAAACAAGTGGGCACACATGAATTTTGTTTGCTGGGAGCCCCTAGACCACTATTGGGAGGAGATTTATTAGACCAGTCAGAGACAGGAACAATATTTGGATCAGAAGGAATAAAATTTAAAGTGAAAGACCATCGACTAATCAAAATACTGAGTTTGTCTTAGAATTTGAACCAAGCCAAGGTCCAAGGAAGGAGTTAGCCCCTGATATCAATTGACGTATACAAGAGAAGATCTGACACAATTAGGTGAGAATTATTTGCAAGGTTGTTTAATCAGCTTCAGAAAACAGTTGTACTTGCTCAGAAAAAAAACAAACCCAAACTCCCAAACCCAACCTGTATCAGCTACACGGACCAGGGGTTTAGATCAACTTGTACATCCTTTTTAAACCACGTGTGGATGAGGTACTGAGGGACATGGTTTAGAGATTGGTGGGAATGGTTGGACTCAATGATCCGGTGGGTCTCTTCCAACCTGGTGATTCTATAATTCTATGATTCTAAGATTTTATAGGAAAACTGTTGGGAGAAAAGTGGAATGGACCATATAAGGTCCATAAGTCCATTAAGTCTGACATAAGTCCATTGAGACTGACTAAAGTGAACAGTAAAGATGGAAAATTGTTAAAACTATTGTTAATATATCCATTAGGAGAAACTTTATTTTCACATAAGTAGGATGCCTCTATAAACATTTGGGAATAACTGGCTCATATAATACACAATAGCACAGCCTTTTGTTTAAATGTTGGTTCTTCAGTACAAGATGTGTTTATGTCAGAAGAGATGCTGAGCAAAACTGACTATGAATGCTGCTGAGCCTCTGCAGATAAGAGTGCAGAGAGCTTTGATAACCAGCTAGCCTCCAGCCTGAGAAAATTCAACATCAGTGGCAAACCCAAGAAGGCATAGAAACAATAACAGTGGTCACAAGGAGCTTGGAAGGAGAAGAACATGTTGTGGAAATTTTTGTGAAGGACTTGCAGGATTGTTGTTGACATTTCACTAAGGTATAAAGATGAGGTTGTAACAATAAACTTAGTCTCAGCTTGAAATGAAAGCAGAGTCTGTGTGTTTAATATGCCACAAATGGCACCTGTATCGGGTCTGAACGGAGGCTGCGTTAGGAGCACGGTCCGGTGGCATACATCGGCAGAATGCTTGGAAGGGCTGAAACGAAGCTTGGGGTGCAATGTAGACACCTGCCCGGTGGACGTAAGGTGAGCTGCTGATAAGGGGATGGGGAACATGATAATCAAGGAAAAGAAAGATGTAATAGAATTATTTAAATGTATTTTAAAGAAACAAAACTGAACACTAGATATTAATGATCTTAAAGTGCTTTTGACATGGGCTTGGGATCATGAGCTGTCTTTTGATGTTTACTTGGCATTCGAGCAAGAAACCTGGAATAAGATCAGAGTTTGACTATGGGATAAAGCGACTAGGTCAGATAAAACAGCTACTAAGTTGTTCAGCCCGTGGCTCCCGCGGCCCCGACTGGAGCGGCTGCAGCAGCCCTGGGTAATTCACAGCACCCACGGGATGGTCCTTTGGGACCAAAGGGCTGCAACAATCAGAAAATTTAAGTGCCTTCAAAGAACAGAAACACATCACACTGCAGTTCAGCTCATCCCTACAGCAATGAAGGGCTCCTTAGGAAGCGGAATTAGTACACTGTTAATTGGACGATCATCTATCACATATTTTACCGGGACTGATTGATGCTGATTTTACAGGAACAATACAAGTAATGGCTTGGACGTCTATGCCTCCCTGCTTTATACCAAAGGGCACTAGAATCTCTCAGTCAGTCTGGGTGAAACAGTGGCCCCTCAGCACCGAGAAACTGCACCGCCTTAAAGCTTTAGTGCAAGAATAATTACAAGCTGGACACATCGTACCAACTACCAGCCCGTGGAACACACCAGTGCTTGTAATATGGAAGAAAAGTGGGAAACGGCATTTATTACAGGACTTGAGAAAAATAAATGCGATTATTGAGCCTATGGGGGCATTGCAGCTAGGAATGGCCTCACCGACAATGTTACCACAAAACTTGGATTTAACTGTTATTGATTTGAAATACTGTTTTTTTATACCATTCCATTACATCCAAAGGATGCGATCCATTTTGCTTTATCTATTCCTTCTATTAAAATAGGGCAGAACTAAGGCAACGGTATCACTGGACTGTATTGCTGCAAGGCATGTGTAACAGTCCAACAATTTGTCAGTGGTTTGTAGCAAAAGCTTTATCACCAGTTTGTGAATTATATCCTCAAGCCCTGGTTTATCCATTACATGGATGATATTTTAGTTGCAGCCTCGACACCAGAACAGACGGCTAAGGATGTAGCAGCTGTAACAGCAGCAGTTACCCAAGTAGGTCTTTGCGTCGCACCAGAAAAAAATCCAAAAAACTTCTCCGTGGAAATATTTGGGGTGGAAAATCCAAGAACAAACCATTAAACCACAGGAAGTTAAACTTTTATATTCTGTAAAGACATTGAACGATGTGCAAAAATTGTTAGGAGCCATAAATTGGGTATGCCCCTTGATAGGCATCACTACAGAAGAATTACATCCTTTGTTTATGTTGTTAAAAGAGGATTCAGATTTAACCTCTCCCAGGCAATTAGACAAAGATTCATTGGTTGCATTAGACAAGGTCACTAAAAAGCTTAGTCAGAAACAAATATTTCACAAATGTTTAAATGCCCCAATTGAATTATATATTATTTCAGCCAAATTCCAACCATTTGGAGTTTTAGCCCAATGGCTAGAAGGTGTGTCTACCAAATTTAGACCTTTAGAATGGATATATTTACCACATCAGTTTTCTAAACAAAGACAACTCAGCATGAAATGTTAGCTATGTTAATTCAAAAGGGTCACAATCATTTATTGGAATTGGATGGGATAGATCCCTCGCCCATCTATGTTTTCATGACTCAACAAGTAGACTGGCTTTTGCAACATTCCTTTTCTATGCAAATTGCATTAGCAGACTTTAAAGGACAAAATAGCATTCATTATCCTTCCAGCCTCCTTTTGAGTTTGTTTGAGTGCATAAGCTTAATTCCTGCCACAAAATTAAGTCACATCACTCTTAAGGAGGCGTTGACACTTTTTACAGATGGATCAGGGAAAACTGGAAAATCAGCAATTGTTTGGAGGACCAAACAAGGCATGTGGAAATCAGACATTTGTCAAGTGTCAGGATCACCTCAAATTGTGGGATTGGCTGCAGTTGTTAGATACTTTAAGCTGTTTTCACAACCCATAAACATTGTTACCAATTCAACCTATGTTGTTGGCACTGTTTCACGGTTGGAGAATGCCTATTTAAAGTATGTAGACAATGGACAGCTATATGGCTTTTTTTAAAGGAATTGAAATATCTGTTAGACACTCGACATGAACCTTATTTTATAATGCATGTACGTTCTCATACAAATTTTCCAGGATATTTGGCTGAAGGCAATCGCTGAGCTGATGCTTTGGCAGTCCCGTAATCATTCCAGATACATTACAACAAGCACGTACGTCACATGATTTTTATCACCAAGGTAGTACAGCCCTTAGGAAAATGTTTCCGTTAACTCATGAGCAAGCTCGGCAAATTGTACAGATGTGCCCTGATTGTCAATTAATCCCAAACACTACTTTTGACGGCTTAAATCCCTGTAAATTAGGTCCACTTGAAATATGGCAAACTGATGTAACACACATCCCCAAGTTTGAATGTCTAAAATATATACATATATCAATTGGCACATTTTCTACATGCATTGTTGTCTCCGCACATACAGGGGAACGAGCAAAAGACATAAAAAAACATTTATTATATGCAATTGCTATTTTGGAGGTTCCAAACCCAGTAAAAACAGACAATGGCCCAGGATATGTTTCTAATATAACAAAATCCTCTTTCAACAATGGGTCATTGCAAATGTCACAGGCATTCCTCACTCACCGACAGGACAAGCCAGAGTTGAACAAGCTCAGGGTACATTAAAAAATATGTTGTTAAAACAAAAAAGGGGGAGCGTGGGATACACCCCTAAATAGAGACTATTAAATGCTATGTATGTTTTAAATTTGAGACAATGGGAAGGTCCATGGCCATTAATAACGTGGGGATGACGGTATGCTTGTGTCTCTACAGATCGTGGACCGCAATGGATGCCAGCAAGATGGGTGTGACTTGCATTGCAATAATTGTGGGAATTTTGTGTTGAGCGACCACTATTCCATGGATCTCCGCACAATCCCAAGAAAACATCTGGGTAACCCTAGCCAATGCAGCACAGCAAGATTTATTGTGTTTGTCGGTAGCAACCCCGACCGATATATTTATTACCTGTTTAGTAAGTTTGCTGATAGATGATGTTCTTTATTAGATGTGATAAAAGTAGATTTTAGTAAATATTATATAAGCAAAAATGTAGCTCTTTTATAAAATGCTAATTCCTTATCTAGTGTGTGTTGAAATAATTTTATATGATGTAATTAAATATCTGCAGATATATCCAAATCCAAAAACATCTCCCTGCAATTACCAAGAGAATTGTATTTTATTTGAGGAGATAGATCACGGGCAGGTATTCCTTCCTGTATTCCAGGAGGCCCATGTACATTAGGCAAATTCATATTATTAACTCTGAATGTTTCTATGATTTTAAACCACACTTTGGCTCACCATCATCAAACAAACAAATGCCTCATTGGCAGCTTTGTCTAGTGTTTTGACATATTTATCAGGCCATTCAGAATTTATACATTAAAGTATTAACACCTTAGAAGATTTAACAGAAGAACTGAAAATATAGCATGAATGGAATACATGTGCGGGACTTTTTGTTGGAATTGGATCTTGGATTATAAAAATGGACATGATAGTTTTTAAGATTTTACTTAATTTTTTTTCTAGCATATTGATTTGTGTACCTCGCTTAATCAAATTAATGCAGAACTTGATTGATAGAGTATTAAGACAAATATTAGTAGTTCATGAAAACAAAAAAGGGGAGATGTCAGAAGAGATGCTGAGCAAAAATGACCATGAATGCTGCTGAGCCTCTGCAGATAAGAGTGCAGAGAGCTTTGATAGCCAGCGAGCCTCCAGTCTGAGAAAATTCAACATCAGTGGCAAAAACAAGAAGGCACAGAGTCAATAACAGTGGTCGTGAGGAGTTTGGAAGGAGAAGAACAGCTGTGGAAATTTTCATGAAGGACTTGCAGGACTGTTGTTGACATTTCATTAAGGTGTAAAGATGAGGTTGTAACAATAAACTTGGTCTCAGCTTGAAAAGAAAGCAGAGTCCTTGTGTGTTTATTATGCCGCATGTTTACTTTATGTGCTATGGAAATCCCCACAAGTATTCAGACCTTGTAAGACTATACTTGACTGTGAAATTTTGTCATATAAAGCTGAAATTATGCCGGCTTCCTTTTAACACCAGGAGTAACCGCGGCCATAAATTATAATACTTCAAAGAATTTTATTTGTAGCTATTCCAAGAGCCTCAATTATACCTCTTGAGCTTTTGAGGCCTTAAATCTTGAAACTAGACGTCGTGAAACAGTTTCAGAAAATAGAGCCACAATTGATTATCTATTATTAAGACACCATGAAGGGTTGGTCTTTTGTGAGGGCATGGTTTTTTTCAATCTGACTGATCAATCTCAGACTGTAGTAACCTCTATAAAAGATTTGTATGGCCTTTGTAACTCCATACAAGAGCAAGAAGGTGTAGATCTTTCTTGTTTAACTTCTTGCCTTCTGAACTTATCCTGGTTAAAACAACTTTTTCCTTGTGTTTTAGCATTGAAATCATTATTGTTGTTAACCTGTATAGTGCTTCAATGTGTATTTTGGTGTTGTCAGTTGAAGGAAGGAATAAATCATGTTGAAGATTGACTTAGCTTAAGCAAAAATAAGAATAATAAGAATAAGCTTAAGAGAATCTTGGCCAGTTTGCAATTAGAAAGAATGTGATTGTAACAGGAGTTTAGCTTGTTTACTGGTTGAAACATGCAACAAATCAAATACTGTGTATCTTAAAGAAACTTACTTATGCTCCAGGCCGAGGGCCAAAAGATTTCATTGAGGCACAACAACCCTATGCAGAGCTACAGACTAGGACAAGTCTGTCTAGAAAGTTGCCTGGAGGAGAAGGACCTGGGGGTGTTGGTTGACAGCCAACTGAACATGAGCCAGCAGTGTGCCCAGGTGGCCATTGGCATCTTGGCTTGTATCAGAAACGGCATGACCAGCAGGTCCAGGGAGGTTATTCTCCCTCTGTACTCTGCACTGATGAGACCACACCTGGAATACTGTGTTCCGTTCTGGGTCCCTCACCCCAAGAAGGATGTTGAGGCTCTGGAGCGAGTCCAGAGAAGAGCAACAAAGCTGGTGAAGGGACTGGAGAACAGGCCCTATGAGGAGCGGCTGAGGGAACTGGGGTGGTTTAGCCTGGAGAAGAGGAGGCTGAGGGGAGACCTCATTACTCTCTACAACTACCTGAAGGGAGGTTGTGGAGAGGAGGGAGCTGGGCTCTTCTTCCAAGTGACAGAGGACAGGACAAGAGGGAATGGCTTCAAGCTCCGCCAGGGGAGGTTCAGGCTGGACATTAGGAAAAAAAATTTTCACAGAAAGGGTCATTGGGTGCTGGAACAAGCTGCCCAGGGAGGTGGTTGAGTCACCTTCCCTGGAGGTGTTTAAGGCATGGGTGGACGAGGTGCTGAGGGGCATAGTTTAGTAATTGATTGGACTTGATGATCTGATGGGTCTTTTCCAACCTAGTGATTCTAAAACAAAGAACAAACCTGAGCTCACCAAGAGGACAGGATTATGAAGGAGATAAGATAAAAAGCATCAGAGGATTCTGAAGACACAAAGGAACTGTGATGCACATAGAAAGTGGGTGATAATATATGATAATAGGCTGCCCAGGAATAGGTTGCCCAGGGAGGTGGTTGAGTCACCTTCCCTGGAGGTGTTTAAGACACGGGTGGATGAGTTATTGAGGGACTTGGTTTAGTGTTAGATAGGAATGGTTGGACTAGAAGATCCGATGGGTCCCTTCCAACCTGGTTGTTCTGTGATTCTGTGATTCTGTGATAATGACTTCTATGCATGTTTAACCAATATTTCCTGGAATTTAACCGGTATTTCCCAGAATCTATATGAATATATATGTTTAACCAATATAAAAGTCCTGTAACCAGCCTCAATGGACACACATTAGCTGAAATGATTCCCTGTGTGTCCGATGTTGCATTGAAGAAATACCTGCTTAATAATAAAATTGACATCGCTTATTGAGTTTAGCTTTTTCATGGCATCACCATGAACAGCAGGAGATTATGAGACATGGAACAGAAATCAGACCAAGCATGCAGTAGAATCAGGAAAATATTTTAGAAAAAAAATCTTAACAATTTTTTTTTGCAAAAGAATTTGCAAAGGCCTTGAAAAGGGGGGGAATTGAAATGGTGATTTGTAAATGGTGAGATGGAATATCAACTGCAATGTGTTAAAACAAGATTAATGACTAAGATAAAGATAACAACACTTATCTTCTTGTGACTCAGAGTCATTGAGACTAACTGCTCAGGTATGGTCAAGCTTTAACAACTCTGGATGAGATTAATTTTACCCCCCTGAATATGCAATTAAGTTGCAGGAATAAGGTGTGCTTGTCATTTCATGGAAAAAACTATGAAGACACCTCTGTATATATAAAGCTCTCTGAAATCACTGTAGAAGCACTCTGAAGACAAATCCCGATGCTTCTCCAGCACTGAATAAAGAATGCCTACTTAATAGTTAAATTAACTATTGAGTGTAAATTTCTTTGTTTCAACATCGGGAAAAATTTCTTCACCAAAACAAGACTGTAAGAGCACTAGATTATCTTTAAGGTCCCTTCCAACTCAAACTAAAAGGTTTCTTGGGCACTGGCAAAGGCTACCCAGAGAGGTAGTTGAGTCCCCATCCCTGGAGGTGTTACTCTGACATTGCTGCCAGAGTAGTAGTGATGTGGGATTGTGCCAGAGAGCAGGAGGACAATAAGCCTATGGGTAGAGTGTTCATAGTAGCGTAAACAGAAATACAACTTCTTGGGTTCTTGTGCAGCAATGATATATCTTGTTTCTATTTACTTTCTTAAACCTCTAAAATATATTGTAGATTGATCTACAATCTGGAAAAGGCACCTGTTTCTTAATTCTAAAACAATTATCTGCCTGTTCCTTGTGGTTGGCTCTGGACACATGTTCTCTTGTCCTATTTGAGGCTGGCATGCTGCCACAGTGGTAGGAAGTTTTGTAATACTTGAGCTGGATCGTTCCAAGCCCATTATCTGTGCTGTCCGCAATTACTCATCTTCTTGCTATGTTGTTTTGTGGAATCAAAACTCTATAACTCCGTTAAGGGTTATAAAGCAGGTATGCGTTTATTCACCGGTGGGTGCGAGGGGGTAATCCTCCTAACTCGCACACCGTACAGTCTAACAAGCAGATAGTTATAGTGTAAAGACATGCCTATTCATAAGCACCTATTACATATTAATGACCTTTCCCCGCTTCTTATTATAATTAGTTTTGAGAAGCTTCTCCCATATTCGCACAGGCGTGGTGCCATGGTCTGGGGCTCAGGGCTGAAGTAGCCTTCATCTTCCTCATGAACCGTCCCTGAACTCAATCTGTGTGCAAGCGCAGTCTCATCCTGGTCGAGCTCCAAGACTGCAGAGACAAGTGCAGTCAGCTTTCTGCTGTTGTGCGCATTCCAGCTTTCCTTACCAGTGAATGTCTGTGAATGAGCTCCTCCCTTATCAACATCCAGAGTCTTCAAGGCCTTTACTAGCAGACTGTGTGTATTTCAGCAAGCTAAGCCTTCTAAGTTTTTCTAATGTTTCCCCTATAGCATATGCCCGCACATCAATGTACCACTGCAAAGATCCTGTCTCAGTCTTCTCAAATCCTCTGGCTATCAGTGACTCCCACTGAATTTGCTCCAGTTAACATCTGTCTTGCATTGGGACTCTCAAAACTAGAAGTAGTATCTTGATGTTGTCTGAATGCTGCATAACCTTCCAGTGTGCTGTTTACCCTCTTTGTTGCCAGGGCAGACAACTGGCTCATGTGAGGTTTACTGCCTGCCAGGACCCATGCTGGAGTGAGTGGGTATTCCTATGCTGAAGCCCCGCACCATGCCATGGCAGTGGGCTGGAGTTTTCCCAACCAGCACTCTTTAAGGCTTTGGTGGATTGTGGCTGCAGGAGGGAAGGAGTTGTCCATAGGCAGGTTTGGGGGGTGGGGGGGGGCAAGACCTGACTTTGATTTTTTTAACATGTTCTCTTGATCAGGTGCAGGATAGTTGCATAATGACTTCTGGCTGTGTGCCATTCCCAAGCCTGGGAGAAGGGAGATTTCTCCTCCCCAGGGGGTTCATAATGTGTTCATTTTCATGGTTCTTGCAGCATGCTCTGAGCATCACTTGCTCTCCACTCAGTTTTAGTCTGTCTCCAGGGTGCTGCTTAGCTTCACTCATATATTCCTTTGACGAGTAGGACAGGAAGCAAATACCTTTGTTACAAAACCATTTATGGGCTTTCAACAAAAAAGAGGCAGCAGTAGTGTTGTAGGTAGCTTTTCATAGCTGGCCTGGGATGCTGAGCTGCAGTGTGACAGAGATGCTCATTCAGTAAATGAGGGCTCTAATGGAGGCAAACAGTGTCTTCAAATTAAAAGAAATAGCCATCAGCAAGAGAGTTTCCCTCTGAAACTATTACAGATAGTTATTTCCCTCTGAAACTATTTCAGATGGTGTCACAGCTGCTGTGGGTCTCACGGCTCCTGGAGCACTACGGTGGTGGATGCCAGGTGCTCTGTGCTTAGAGATGGGGATCATGCAAATATAGGGTTCATTTGTCTGGTGTGGGTGATGCCCCACTGAGTCCTGACTGTGAGCCTTGAGGAACTGCTGTCAGCATGGAGGTAGGCATGTGGTTATGTGAAGCGGGGACCCACTGCCTGGGAGGGAGTGTCAGCAGTGGGGATCCTGCCTCCTCATGGGCCCCCTTCACCACCAGTATGACCAGATGTTGGTGAAGATTGCTAGAACAGTCGTTCAGCTGCAATGGAGATAGGCAGGATCCTACCTCTGGGTGGGAAGAGGAGGGGCTCAGTTGCACAAACCTAAGTCCCTTCAATAGGTGTGGTGCTTCCAGGGTGATGTTTACTCAGCACCAATGAACCTGTCAAGGAAGAAGACTGCAGTGCTAATGACATCTCTTAGCAATGTCCATTTTAATTTTTTTTCCCCTCAGACATGCTGTGGAGTCAGGAGAGCAGCCAGTGGTCTGAGTTTGGATACCATAAATCCTCAATTTTTTTTCACCCCACCAAAGTTGCTAGGTGCTTCTGCAGGCTTCTTTTTTTTTTTTTTTTTTCATGGAAATTGCAGGTTTTTAGTTGCTAAGAACTAGAACTTTTCCCTGGGTGCTGAGGTATCAGCAGAGAGAAGCATTCCTAGAAAGCAAGACTTTATCTTCTTTATAAGCATCTTTGATCCCTACTGCGTTCAGTCCATGGTAGGAGTGCCCAGGGGTGAGTATGGTTCCTGTGCTTGTCTCTGCACCAGCAAACAGCCAAACCCTGGACTGATCCAATCATATAGGGTGGATGGATACAGCTCTGCAGAGGTAAGAAGCAGCAAATGCTCATCTATGGTTGCCTAAGGTCTTGTCGTCCCAACTGTGGCACCAGCAGTGCTGGAGTTGGGCCCCTCTGGACAAATCTAGGAAGCACCAGGATTCCCATGACTGTGGGGGTTTGTTGTTGTTGGTGGTTGGTTGTGTTTTTATGTTGGGTTTTTTTTTTCAGTCTTGTTTTCTCAGCTTGGTTTTCAATGTTTTGCCCACGTTCTTCAGGGACAGTCTGGCCCATCTCCTGGCTTTCCTTGGACATCAGGTTTGAATCTGGAGGCTGAAGGCTAGTGACATTGATTTTTCTGACTCCTTGGTAGAGGGAAGGAAGTGCTTTGGGGGTGGCGATATTCAGAGAGTTAATAAGAGATGTTGTACCTTGAAAAGGATTGCCGTGTTTCCTTGCTTTATGGTTACGGGGCAGGAAATGTCCCGGACTTGCTCTTTGGTGTGACAAGAGGGGTTGCTTATGTCCATCTATATTAATACATTTAATATACATGATGGCACATGGAGTACAAACACTGGTCCTTGGCTAGAGGGGCATCTACTTTGCTGCCAAGCATCTGCAGCAGCCCTGCTGTGACATGCTTTGGCTTTGGTTGAGGGACTCAATCTGTGCCCATTCACCCAAGTTAGACCAGCTTAACTTCAAATGAATATAAAAACTCAAAGGCTTGAGAATGGTGGAGATATCAAAGCTGCCTTTGAGCTGGAGATGCTACTCAAAGCTGCTGGTGAGCTGTCATACTATTGTTCTTGCAACAAAACATTACTGGAGAGAGCAGAGAGCTCCAGAGGCTCTGGAGCCACAGTCAAAATTGCACTTAACTAGCAGAAATGTGCTACAGCTTTGGGGCTTGCTACACAAGCACAAGGGAGATGGAGCACTGCTGTGTGCCCACCCTCCCTGGCAGTAAGATGGAAGGGGTTCAGGTCACCCTTGCACCATGATGGGCTATTGCTCAAGGCAATTTGACTTGTCTATTTCAGTGCTTGTAAAAGATAATTTCCTTTGAATTTCAATGCCATAAGCCAGGTACTTAATGTTGCTTAAAGAGAGCATGTCTAATGCATGTAGGGCATCATACAATACTAAGCAATCAACAGACTAAATTATGAGGTCTCTTACTCAGACATTGCTGGAGTAAAGGCTGACAAAGTGCTGAGTAGTTATTCAAGACTTCAGCCCTGTACTGAGGGCAGGAGAAATAATTGAGTGATTTATTGATGATGCATTTCACTATGAATCTAGTCTGTGTGTTACTCATAAGTGCTTATTTTGACAGGATTCTCCTGTCATGGCACTTCTTGTTTATTTCCACTTCAAGGGTGAGCAGCTGGCCTGGTACAGAGGCTTTGGAAGCACTAAGATGAGATAAGGGCACAACTGCCCCAGGCTCTTGGGAGGAGGCGGAATGAGGGGGGTTTCGGGAGGCATCTCCTCTCAGGGTGACCATAAATCCTCCTTCGGAGGTATGGACTAACTAACACCACAATGTTGCTATCTGGCTTGTAAGCATTCCTGTGATAATTGCATGCCGTTTTAGTCTTTGTGTAACTGTAGAAGCTTGTACCCATAAAAACCCCTTGAATACCCAGGTTGTGGTCGTTCCAATTTGGTACGGGAGGACCGCTGATCGATCAACTCCTGATTTTTATGCGCATTTATTCTCTTCAATTTTTAATAAACATTTATGTTGCTAGCAACTCTGCCTCGTCATCTTAGCAAAATCTATTGGACCCTAACAATTGAAGCATAAATCTTGGGCTGCTGTGAGCAGATAGCTTCTCCTACAAAATAGCTAGATAAAAACATTTCAGATGAATGGTTTATTTGGTGAAAAATAATTTAGGATCAACAGGAATAGCTTGTGTTTCTGTGTTGTGCCTGGCGAATAGCCTCAGCTGAAGAAAGGGAAGCCCAGCTGTGAAAAAGATCAAGTGCTGGGTTTTGTCATGATGTTTAGATCTCCTTTCAAACCAGGTTTTGGTTTAGCTTTCAAAATCAAAAAACCATCCAAATTTCAGTGAGCCCCCTGAAACCCTTTTTCTTCAGCCTCTGTGCCTGACTTCTGCAGCAAAACACGGTACTCAAACCTGGTGCTGACTCGCTGCAAACTCATACTTCATTTATTTTTTAGATCACCCAGCAGTGTGAAGGCTCAGGCGCTGGTGGGGCTCTGTTCAGTGCTACTAAGCTGGGAGCTGGGATGTGTAAGGCTGCAGCACGGCAGCTCTTGCACCCTGGGTTTGCTCTAGTGCCAGAGGACTGGGTTTCTTCCTCGTCTGACCTGTGGGAAGCTTGGGTGGGACATTACAGCCAACAATAGCTCACCTCCCCTGTGTGAGGGTTAGGCAAAGCATTAGCTGTTTCCACAGCAAAAAAATGTGTGAGCCCTTTGGAGATACCTGGACTGGTTGTGAAAAGAGAGGTTTTGGGTTCTTTGATCATGGGGAGACCCTTGCACCGCCAGGCTTTCTTACCAGGGTCAGGACACACCTGTCTCCTAGGAGGACTAAAGCCCTCTCCAAAAATCTAGTTAGGCTCATAAATTGAGCTTTAAACTAGATAGGGGTGGGGGGTGGGGAAGGAGGCCAGGCCAGAAGGGAGTGAGCCTGGAGGTGGGACTTGAGTGTCAAAGGGGTGGTGTGCTGGTGAGGACTGCCAGTATATCACCACTAAGCATGAAGGGGTGAATGCACCTGGGGATGGTACGCAGGTAACTGGCACTGTGGCTTTAGTTAACCCAAGGACCAATCAATTGGGAAGTAACCCTATTATGAGGGCTGTAGGTTCGCCAGCCTAGCTGAAGTGCATTTACACCAATGCACGCAGCATAGGTAACAAGAAGGAGGAGTTGGAAGCTGTGGTAGGGAAAGGAGACTATGATGTTGTTGTCATTGCGGAGACATGGTGGGACGACTCGTATAACTGGAGTGTACCCATAGTGGGGTATAAACTCTTCAGGAAGGACAGGAAGGGCAGAAGAGGAGGTGGGGTAGCCCTCTATGTTAGAGAGGGCTTTGATACCCTTGAGCTGGATTACAGTCAGGAAGGGACTGAGTGCCTGTGGGTAAGAATCAGAGGAGCCCACAGACATGCAGATATTGTGATGGGAGTCTCCTATAGACAACCCAGCCAAGAAGAAGTATCTGAGGAGCTCTTCTACAAAGAACTGAAAGTAGTCTCAAGATTGCTACCCCCTAGTCCTCGTGGACTTCAGTTTCCCAGATATCGGCTGGGAGTATAACACAGCAGAAAGGAAGCAGTCCCAGAGGTTCCTGGAGTGTGTGGAAGACAACTTCCTTACACAGCTGGTGAAGCGAAATGACAAGGGATGGCACCCTCCTGGACCTACTGTTCGTGAACAGAGAAGGCCTTGTGGGGGATGTGAGGGCTGGAGGACATCTGGGGCAAAGCAATCATGAGATGATAGAGTTCTCAGTGCAGGGGGAGATGAAGAAGGAGGTCAGCAGAACAGTCGCGCTCAACTTCCAGAGAGCAGACTTTGGACTGTTCAGAAGGCTGGTTGGAAAAGTCCCATGGGAGGAACTCCTTAAGGGCAAGGGAGTCCATGAGGGCTGGGCACTCTTCAAAAAAGAAATCCTAGCAGCTCAGGAGAAAGCTGTCCCCATGTTCAGGAAAAGTAGCCGGTGGGGTAAGAAACCAGCATGGTTGAGTAAGGAGGACCTGAGAGACATCAATAAGAAGAGGAAGGACTACGAGCTTTGGAGGAAGGGCCAAGCATCCTGGGTGGACTATAGGGAGGAAGCGAAAACATGCAGGGAAAAAATCAGGACGGCTAAGACCCAACTAGAAATCAGATTGGCCAAGTCTGTGAAAGACAATAAAAAATCTTTCTACAAATATATCAACAGTAAAAGGACTAGGGAGAATCTCCAATCCCTACTAGATGCAGAGGGAACAACAGTAATAGGGGATGAAGACAAGGCTCAATGCCTACTTTGCTCCAGTCTTTAATAGTAAGGAAAGTTGTTCCCTCTGCGCAAAACTCCAGGGGCTGAAGGAGCAGAACGAGGTTTCAACGATCCAAGAGGGGGAGGTCAGAGACTTGCTTGCCCGGCTAGACGCCCACAAGTCTATGGGGCCGGATGGAGTCCACCCAAGAGTTTTGAGGGAACGGGTGGATGTATTGGCCAAACCCCTTTCCATCATCTTCCAGCAGTCCTGGAAGACTGGGGAGGTACCTCTGGACTGGAGACTGGCTGATGTAGTTCCCATTTATAAGAAGGGTAGCAGGGAGGATCCGGGGAACTACAGGCCAGTCAGTCTGACCTCAGTGCCAGGGAAAGTCATGGAACAGGTGATCTTGAGTGCTATCATGAAGCACTTACAAGAGAAGCAGGTGATCAGGCCCAGTCAACATGGGTTTACCAGAGGCAGGTCCTGCCAAACCAACCTGATCGCCTTCTATGACAAAGTGACTCGGCTGCTGGATGAAGGAAAGGCTGTGGATGTAGTCTTTCTGGACTTCAGTAAAGCCTTTCACACAGTTTCTCACAGCATTCTGCTGCGGAAACTGTCAGCCTCTGGCCTGGACAGACACACACTCTCCTGGGTAGAAAACTGGCTGGATGGCTGGGCCCAGAGAGTGGTGGTAAATGGTGTTAAGTCCAGATGGAGGCCAGTGACAAGTGGTGTCCCCCAGGGCTCAGTGCTAGGTCCAGTCCTGTTCAATGTCTTCATCAATGACCTGGATGAAGGCATTGAGGGTACCCTTAGCAAGTTTGCAGATGACACAAAGCTGTGTGCAAGTGTCGATCTGCTGGAGGGTAGGGAGGCTCTGCAAAGGGACAGGCTGGACCGCTGGGCAGAGGCCAATGGCATGAGGTTTAACACGGCCAAATACCGGGTCCTGCACTTGGGGCACAACAACCCTATGCAGAGCTACAGACTGGGAGAAGGCTGGCTGGAAAACTGCCAGGAGGAGAGGGACCTGGGGGTGCTGGTCGACAGCCGACTGAACATGAGCCAGCAGTGTGCCCAGGTGGCCAAGAAGGCCAATGGCACCCTGGCTTGTATCAGAAACAGCGTGACCAGCAGGTCCAGGGAGGTGATTCTCCCTCTGTATTCAGCACTGGTGAGGCCGCTCCTTGAATATTGTGTCCAGTTCTGGGCCCCTCAGCACAAGAAGGATGTTGAGGCTCTGGAGTGAGTCCAGAGAAGAGCAACGAGGCTGGTGAAGGGTCTGGAGAACAGGTCCTATGAGGAGCGGCTGAGAGAGCTGGGGTGGTTTAGCCTGGAGAAGAGGAGGCTGAGAGGAGACCTCATTACTCTCTACAAGTACCTGAAAGGTGGTTGTGGAGAGGAGGGAGCTGGCCTCTTCTCCCAAGTGACAGGGGACAGGACGAGAGGGAATGGCCTCAAGCTCTGCCAGGGTAGGTTTAGGCTGGAGATTAGGAGGAGGTTTTTCATGCAGAGGGTCATTGGGCATTGGAATAGGCTGCCCAGGGAGGTGGTTGATTCACCTTCCCTGGAGGTGTTTAAGGCACGGGTGGATGAGGTCTTGAGGGACTTGGTTTAGTGTTAGATAGGAATGGTTGGACTAGAAGATCCGATGGGTCCCTTCCAACCTGGTTGTTCTGTGATTCTGTGTGATGAGGTACTGAGGGGCATTGTTTAGAGATTGGTGGGTATGGTTGGACTCGATGATCCGGTGGGTCTCTTCCAACCTGGTGATTCTATGATTCTATGACTCTAATTGCTATTGACTAATGCACAAGCTTAAACATTTGCCACTTATCACCTGATTGCTGCTTGCTACATCTGCTGTGGCTCTCGAAGCCTGTGCTCTCTTCTGTAAGAAACTGCTTGGACAAGTTTGTGCATGTGTATATGTCTCTCTAATATTTCCAATTGGTTCCCCCAGGCAAGATGGAGGTTCCTACGCTGAGCGGCTGCTGCAGGTGGTGGGGCGGTCCTTGCCGAGTCCTGCCGCCGCTCCCATTCTGGCAATGAGCCCATGAGCAGGTGTGGTAGACTTTGGGCGCCAGGAGGGAGCTGTTGGAAGAGCAGTGCGAGCGTGGGTTCTTCCAAGAGATGTTCCCAGCGAGGAATGTGGAGGAGTAGCTACTGGGTCTGCTAGAGCCGGGGTGCCCACCCCTCACCGCCTACTGCAGCTTCGACCCCACAACCGACTCACTGCATGTGGGGCACCTGCTGCTTGTCATGGTGCTGCTCCACTTCCAGCATGCCGGGTGATGTGTGGGCATATCAGTCAGTTAGAAAAACTGCAGAAACATTAGGAAAACTTAGACAGTTTAGCTTACTGAAATATGCACTGTCTGCTAGTAAAGGCCTTGAAGACCCTGGATGTTGATAAGAGAGAAGCTCATTCACAGACATTCACTGATAAGGAAAGCTGGAATGTGCACAATGGTAGATAACTGCCTGCGCCCTGCTCTGCAGTCTTGGAGCTTGACCAGGATGAGACTGCGCCTGCACGCAGATTGATTTCAGGAATGATTCATGAGGAAGATGAAGGCTACTTCAGCCCTGAGCCCCAGACCGCAACACTGTGCCTGTGCAAGTATAGAAGAAGCTTCTCAAAACTAATTATAATAAGAAGCGGGGAAAGGTCATGAATATGTAATAGGCGCTTATGAATAGGCATGTCTTTACACTATAACTATCTGCTTGTTATACCGTACGGTGTGTGAGTTAAGAGGATTACCCCCTCGCAACCACCGGCGAATAAACACATACCTACTTTATAATCCTTAACAGAGTTATAGAGTTTGATTCTGCAAAACAATTTGGCACTCCGGATGGGACACCCTCTCTGTCTGGCTGCAGGACTGGTGGGAAGTGGGACATTCTAGGCGCCACTGGACTGTTTCTCCAGAGAATCTCCCATCCTCACCCTATCGCTGTGGGAAGAGAGATGGACCATCAGTGGGCGGACCAGGTATGTGACTTGAGGATATGGATGCTTGGGAACTAGAAAGAGGGGCAGAGTCTTTAAGTCATGCATAGAATGCCTCACGTGATGATGAGAAGCTAGAATGCTCGCCCCTGGGAAATGGTGAGCCCAATGGGATGTGTAGTGAGGAAGGCTGTAGGGAGGGATTCCCTATACCTTGCCAAGACCTTGTAAGGTGTCCAAGTCTGGGGATAGTTATCGTTGTATTTCAAGTGTTGCATGTGCCCGGTACCGTGTGTGGTTTAGATACCTATAACATCAGAAATTGTGGATCCAATTCGACTGGTCATAACTAACACTGTGTGAGTTGGGCTGGCCCTGAAACGAATGGCTGTGTTTGAGATGAAGCATTGCTGCAGAGTGAGTGAGGAGTTCTGATTGTTGTGTGTTGTTAATTTGTTCTGTGCTCCGTGAATTGTTTAACGTATGATAGAGTGCTGGAGTTTGGCAAGTATTTAAAACTTTGGATACTGGTGGGGAGAGAAGCAGGTACTCTGGGGTGGGTTCAAGTAGCTGACCTGTGCCACCAAGGAGTTTCAAGTACTATGCAGGTAAAACTAGGCAGGACAGCTTGCTCACTCTGAAAAGCGAGGGGCGCTGCCAGAGACAAAGCTTTTGAAGTTTCAAACATTTATAAAACTTACAAATTAGTTTTGAAAATATCTAGCAAAAAGGAAGAGAGAAAAAAATGGAAAAACCCAGCCTTCCAGCTGTGTGTGTGTATGGGTGTCCCCCCCGCCACTTTCTGCTTCATTTCTGAGTCTGTGGGAGCTAAACATGTTATCTCTGTAGGGAGATACTGGATTATGAACAATTCTATTTGCATAAGAATAATGAGTAACCCAGCTATTATAGGAATTCCTAAACAGACTTTATTAAAAGATGGGAGAAATTATCCTTAAAATTTTAAGAGTGCCAACTATTTATTTATCCAAAATTTCTTGTGTGAGTATTTCTGCGGACAGTTTTATTGTATATAACTGGGGAACAATACATTCACGTTTGGTATATGTGTGCTTATATTATGTTTATCAGTAATGTAAGAAAGGTTGAACTACTGCCTAACTGGCAAGGACAAAACTTAACATAATTTAACGGAAAGTATGATCAGTAGTGGAAAAGAAAGTTTGGTTCTGGAAATCCGGGACTTTGAGGGGAAAGACTGGGAATGGGTTAAAGAAAAGTGTAAAGAAAGGTTTTAGTGAAAACTGAGGAGAGAAGGAAAGTCAGATGAAGTATGTTACGAGGATGTGTTTTTAAACCTCCATAAGAATCCGGAGTGATAAAGGGACTGTGGAATTGTGCCCCCACAGGACCCTCTGGCACTCGCCCTTGAGTGAGAAAATAACAAGGAATATGGAGGTAAACTGAGGCAATCATTGTTCAGTGCGCAGCATTGGACAAAAGTGTACAAAGCTAAAGAAAACTCGCCAGGCACCAAAACAGGATCTAACTAAGCCTCCCCCTCAATCACAGGAACAAGATGCTGACTCGGAAAGGACCCCCACTCCTCTGGATAACCCTGTATCCTTTCACATCAGAAAAAGTCTGCTCCAATGCCCCTGCAGGCAGCTCTCTGGGAGGCAGTAGGACCTGATGGAGAGACAATGCTAATCAAGGTATCTTTTCACTGTCGATTTAGAAGCACGGAAAGGGTTGCCCGAGACTACCGGAATGATCTGGTAAGTGCAACCAAATATTTTCAGTTTCAATATTTTCAGCCATTCCCCAAACAATAAATGTGTCAGTATGATATGCAGTTAAGCAAGGTCCTTCCGAGTCACCATCTGAATTCCTGGATTGATTAAGGGACGCAATGTCCCACAGCACACCGCTGGATCCTGCATTGGAGGTAGGAATACAACAACTAGTTTCCTTGTTCTTGGGTCACTCAGCAGGGGATATCGGGCATAAATTTCAAAAGCTGTGTTCCATAGGAGATAGGAACCTGCAAGTATTATTGAATGAGGCAAAAAAGAAATAAAAGAGAGCAGAGTAATCAGAAAGGACAGATAGTGGTCCATGTGAAGGAGGATTGATGGAGTCCACCCTAGCAGATCGTCTGGTTATAATGAAGCTAGAGAAAGAGTAAAGTAAGGTAGAATTTTAATTGATGCCAGGGCAGCATAATCACTTTTAAACAAAGCTTTGATATCCCTGGGAAATGACTACATGATGTTAAAGGGAGCAACTGGCCAAAGAGAAAAGGCATATTTTTGCAAACTAATGAAATACAAATTGGGGAAATAATGGAGTATACACCAATTCCTGTACATGCCCCACTTCCCTCAAGGCACTCTTGGGGAGAGATTTGCTAGAACAATTAGGGGCTCTGAATAAATTTGAAAAAGGAGAAAATACTCTGGAGATAAATTATCAACAATACATACAAAAAATGAGCTTATCTCTAGCTAGTGTGCCACAGGAGGAAAGGTTGATGAGGAAATAACTAACCAGGTATATCTTGGGGTATGGGCCACTGATGTGCCTGGGAAGGCAAAGAATGCTCCACCTGTTGAGGTCAAATCAAAGAAGGATGACAGCCGGTAAGAATTAAATAAGATCAGCTAAAGAGAGAAGACAGGGACGAAATTCAGCCAATACCTGTCTGTAATATTCATGGATCATATCAAGTGATGCAGGACTTATGACCTGTAAATAAAAAAATAAAGACCTCTGCCCAGTGATGGCAAACCCATATATTCTATTGACTGTATTGACACTGGACTGGAGGCTGGCTGATGTGGTGCCCATCTACAAGAAGGGTTGCAGGGAGGATCCGGGGAACTACAGGCCAGTCAGTCTGACCTCAGTGCCAGGGAAAGTCATGGAACAGGTGATCTTGAGTGCTATCATGAAGCACTTGGAAGAGAACCGGGTGATCAGGCCCAGTCAACCTGGGTTCACAAAAGGCAGGTTTTGTCAAACTAACCTGATCACCTTCTATGACAAAGTGACTCGACTACTGGACGAGGGAAAGGCTGTGGATGTGATCTTCCTGGACTTCAGTAAAGCCTTTGAAACAGTTTCTCACAGCATCCTGCTTCAGAAACTGTCATAGAATCATAGAACAACCAGGTTGGAAGGGACCCATCGGATCATCGTATCCAACCATTCCTATCAAACACTAAACCATGTCCCTCAGGACTTCGTCTACCCATGCCTTAAACACATCCAGGGAAGGTAAATGAACCACTTCCCTGGGAAGCCTGTTCCAATGCCCAATGACCCTCTGTGTGAAAAACTTCCTCCTAATCTCCAGCCTAAATCTCCCCTGGCGGAGCTTGAGGCCATTCCCTCTCGTCCTGTCCCCTGTCACTTGGGAGAAGAGGCCAGCTCCCTCCTCTCTACAACCTCCTTTCAGGTAGTTGTAGAGAGTAATGAGGTCTCCTCTCAGCCTCCTCTTCTCCAGGCAAAACAAACCCAGCTCTCTCAGCCGCTCCTCATAGGACCTGTTCTCCAGACCCTTCACCAGCCTCGTTGCTCTTCTCTGGACTCTCTCCAGAGCCTAAACGTCCTTCTTGTGGAGAGGGGCCCAGAACTGAACACAGTATTCAAGGAGCGGCCTCACCAGTGCTGAGTACAGAGGGAGAATCACCTCCCTGGACCTGCTGGTCACACTGTTTCTGATACAAGCCAGGATGCCATTGGCCTTCTTGGCCACATGGGCACATGGCTGGCTCATGTTCAGTTGGCTGTCGACCAACACCCCCAGGTCCTTCTCCTCCGGGCAGTTTTCCAGCCAGACTTCTCTCAGTCTGTAGCTCTGCATAGGGTTGTTGTGCCCCAAGTGCAGGACCCGGCATTTGGACTTGTTAAACCTCATGCCATTGGACTCTGCCCAGCGCTCCAGCCTGTTCAGGTCCCTTTGCAGAGCCTCCCTACCCTCCAGCAGATCGACACTTGCACACAGCTTTGTGTCATCTGCAAACTTGCTAAGGGTACCCTCAATGCCCTCATCCAGGTCATTGATGAAGACACTGAACAGGGCTGGACCCAGCACTGAGCCCTGGGGAATCCCACTTGTCACTGGCCTCCAGCTGGACTTAACACCATTTACCACCACTCTCTGGGCCCAGACATTCAGCCAGTTTTCTACCCAGGAGAGTGTGTGTCTGTCCAGGCCAGAGGCTGACAGTTTCCGCAGCAGAATGCTGTGAGAAACTGTGTGAAAGGCTTTACTGAAGTCCAGAAATACCACATCCACAGTCTTTCCCTCATCCAGCAACCGAGTCACTTCGTCATAGAAGGCGATCAGGTTGGTTTGGCAAGACCTGCCTTTTGTGAACCCGTGTTGACTGGGCCTGATCACCCAGTTCTCTTCCAAGTGCTTCATGATAGCACTCAAGATCACCTGTTCCATGACTTTCCCTGGCATTGAGGTCAGACTGACTGGCCTGTAGTTCCCCGGATCCTCCCTGCAACCCTTCAGCCAGCCTCCAGCCCAGTGGAACCTCCCCAGTCTTCCAGGACTGCTGGAAGATGATAGAAAGGGGTTTGGCCAATACATCCGCCAGCACCCTCAAAACCCTAGGGTGAATCCCATCTTACGCCATAGACTTGTGTGTGTCCAGTTGGCCAAGCAAGGCTCTGACCACCTCCTCTTGGACCATGGGAGCCTCGTATTGCTCCTCTGGTTCCGGGATTTCTAAACAGAGGGAACAGCTTTCTTTACAATTAAAGACTGAAGCAAAGAAGGCATTAAGTACCTCAGCCTTCTCCTCATACCCTGTCACCGTTGTTCCCTCTGTGTCCAAAAGGGACTGTATGGTCTCCCTTGTCTTCCTTTTATTATTTATGTATTTATAGAAAGATTTTTTGTTATCTTTCACAGACTTAGCTAACCTGATTTCTAGTTGAGCCTTAGCCCCTCTGATTTTTTCCCTACACAACCTCACTTCCCTCCTGTAGTCCCCCCAAGAGGCCTGTCCCCTCTTCCAGAGCCTATAAATATTCCTTTTCTTCCTAATTTCACTCAAGATTTCTCTACTCAACCAAGCTGTTTTTTTCCCCTGCCGGTCTTTTTTCCGGAACATGGGGATGGCTTTCTCATGAGCTGCTGGGATCTCCTTTGTGAAAAGCTCCCAGCCCTCGTGGGCTCCCTTGCCCTCAAGTACTGTCTCCCATGAGACTTTGCCAACCAGCCTTCTAAAGAGTTCAAAGTCTGCCCTCTGGAAATTTAATGCTACTGTCCTGCTAACCACCCTCTTCACTTCACCTAGAACTGAAACCCCTATCATCTCATGATCACTAAGTCCTAGGTGTCCCCCTACTGCCACATCCCCCACAAGGCCCTCTCTATTGACAAACAGCAAGTCCAGGAGGGCACCTTCCCTCGTAGGTTCATTCACCAGCTGTTCAAGGAAGTTGTCTTCCACGCACTCCAGGAACCTCCTAGACTGCTTCCTTTCTGCTGTATTGTACTCCCAGCAGATATCAGGAAGATTGAAGTCTCCCACAAGGACAAGAGGCATTGACTTGGAGATTGACCCCAGCTGTTTAAAGAAGAGCTCATCAGCTGCTTCTCCTTGGCTGGGTGGCCTGTAACAGACTCCCATCACAAAATCTACCTTCTTATGGGCTCCTCTGATTTTTAACCCACAGGCACTCAATCTCCTCATCGCCACAATCCATCTCAGTGGTGTCCAAGTCCTCCCTTACAAAGAGGGCTACTCCACCTCCTCTCTTACCCTTCCTATCCCTCCTGAAGAGTTTATACCCCACCATAGCTGTACTCCAGTTATATGAGTCATCCCACCACGTTTCCGTGATGGCAACGACATCATAGGCTCCTTGCCCTACGACAGCTTCCAGTTCTTCCAACTTATTCCCCATGCTGCGTGCATTGGTGTAAATGCACTTCAGCTGAGCTGCTGAGCCTTCAGTCCTCTTAGAGGGGACAGTGCTTGTTCCCAATTGCCTGTTAACTGGAGTAGCTTGTATGTCGCAGCACGCTTTGCAATACCAACCCCTCAGGGAGAGAATGGCACGGAGGCCACCCCCGCCTCCGGGCCAAGTAGCACAGACACCAATATGAGGATGCTACAAGGGCGTTTATTCAATAACAACACAGTCTTATATAGTCTCTTAAAGCTAACCACGCCTCCTGGTACCTTCCCACAAACCGGGCTCTCGGCACTGCTACACCTCCTTAAAGCCACATTGGCAGCCTATGTTCCCTATTCATTCCGTACATCGCGTGATCTTCCGATCGCCAATACTACATTTCCCCCTCCCCTATGACAAATTAACCTACATTGCTATTGCGAATTTCTAAAGGCCTTGCGTTACTACTTGATTAGTATTTAAGTCTGATATAACTATAATAACTCCGTAGGTCTCTGAGATCGTCACACTCTTGATGTAGCTGCTGCAAAGGCATCATCATAAGCCTGTTGCCAGTCCTCTTTCTCCATTGATAGCAGGCTCCTTGTCTCTTCGCCATTCTTTGTCTGTTGTGCAGTCACAGCCTGTGCAGTAATGTGGTTCATGCTCTCGTGACTTACGAACCCACCACCGTTCCCGGCAATATGGACACGCATATAAGATCTAGGGGTCACAACGGTCACAGGTGGTACAGATAAGTTGGTTACGATGGATTCCTCAATCCTCCGCCTGAAAAAGATCTTAAATTAAAACGTTAAAACCCTTTTTGTTTGAGGTTCGGTTTTACCCATCTTGTAGGAACTCATTGAATTTTTTCGTCTTTTTTGATGGCTGCATATCCATGTCCCTATGTTACTAATTGCCACCCCTCTTCCCAATCTCCTGTGTCGGGAAATTTGACCATTATTTCGGGTCCCTCCTCCACCATTTTCTTTGCCCAATGTTTCTCTATTGCTATTTTAGTTTCATCTCCCCTTATATGGACAGACCCTAACAATTCTAACTCCTGCGGTTCAAAGGGAGCAGGAGGTGGATGTGGTACCCATTGAATCCAGTAATTAACGTTCCGTCTTGGATCAGAGATGTTGCAGGATGGTACAGTTTTAGGACAGGGCCAATTATCAATCAGTACGCCTACCAGACAGGTAAAAAAATATTGCCTGGGGAGGAAAGGGACAAACATATAGCGTCTTAGTTTGTCAGATTGACTAGAGTTACCCATACATTCATCTTTTGGCTGTGCAGGAATCCAGGCACTAACACTAGAAAAACACAGTCATAAAAATCAATAACATATTTCTATGAATAACAACCTTCTACTCGATTATGGTAATAATGCAAATAACTATGGCTAACTGCTAACTGCTTCTATACTAGTATCTTAAAATATCATTGCTAAATAAGATAACTTGCGTAACTTAAGTGCTATAAAAATTATAAAAGCTAATTAACTTACTTATCTATTTTTAATTATGGAATAAACTGTTTAAGCATGCAAAAGCAATATTGGGCCACAACCACAGTCAGGTGTAATTATAAGGCACTTGCGTTTTCTTCAGAGATGTCATGACTTTTCTATTATATGATCAGTATTAGGATCAGGCTAATCTAGGGGTATATTCAAGAAATGACTTAACAATTCGCAAAGAGACTCAAGACGGCATCGTCGTCTGTGGAGTCCTCGCTGTTCGGCTGTTTTCGTGGTTGGGGCTTAGCAGTTGTCATACAGCAACGTGAGCTTGATCCACCTTGCAGGTGCCTAAAGTGGTCCTGTATCTGTTAAAACACAAGCATAACCTTGCCCGCATGTTAGTAACTTATACACACTTGCCCGTTGCCTATAGTAACTTACACACACCTGTCTATTGCCCCTAGTAACTGTTTTCAATAGCATTTTCACATTGTCTTGTACTTGCTCTAATTTGATGACACGGTTTGCTTCAATATCGGTACAATTTGATCATCTCCTGCTAATTGCAGAAAATTCATTACATATTGCACCTTCATCAATCTGTTTTGCAGTGTTTCTCCTGATTTTCCCTTTTTTATTTTGCTAAAAGTGCTTTTCGAGGGGTACATACTAAAGTTAGCTATGTTGACAGTTCATGTCCATTGTTTTCCTTTCAGATGGTACTCGTTCCCACCGAACTAGCTGCCGGGTTCCTCCCAGCTGGCCTGTGTTTATCTTTCAGCTTTCTGCTTCAAGGTCTTGTTAGAGTTGCTCAGTATCAAGCATTCTCACAGAATCCAGGCCTTGTTCTCTGTAAAATCTTTCCACAATTCCCCCTTTTTGTTTTTTCGATGACAAAAGCGTTCAGGTGAAACGTATGATCGACTTGGTAAATGGATATCAGTACTTCCTGAATAAGCCGTTAGATCTACCTGTAAATTCAAAATATTTGCCATGCACCACTTAGCATTTTGTTAATGAATCATTTGGATTTTCTTTAAAGACGGTCTGCACTAGGACCCAGCAGTTCCTGATGAGTGACTCTGGAATGCAGAGTGTTCTCACAAATTGGCATTCCCCTAGAGAGATAACAAGGTTAACTCCTCTGGACTTCTGCAAAGGCTGAAAGAAAAAAGTCAGAAAAGAAAGGGGGGGGGGGAGACGAGAGAGACACACACACTCTCTCACACACATACAGTGCTAGATATTTTAAAATTTTTCCTTCTGAAGCCTTTCATTCCAAAGATCCCCAGGTAAAATCTACCTGTTTGCCGGCTTAGTGGACATTTGAGATTGAAAGGTCCCAGAGATATATTTTCAAGATTAATCGAAATCAATTGGTAAGTCTTACGAATGTTTGAAGCGCTTCAAACACACACACACAAACACTCATTTCAAGGCTAGCCAAATACATTCATACAATGTCAGCTATCCCTACTGGATCCACACAGAATCACAGAATCACAGAACAACCACGTTGGAAGGGACCCATCGGACCCTCCAGTCCAACCATTCCCATCCAAATGGGATACATCACTTAAAATATGTACATGCATTATCTAATAAGGCTTATATCGATATGTTTCAGTTATGGTCATACATCAATCATAGAATCACAGACTGGTCAGTTGAACCAAAACCTCTATCTCCCCGTATATAATTTCCCTTGCTTGAATTATCCTAGTAAGGTGACAATAATTTTAATTACAAAGCAGTAAAACCAACCCCCAATAGTCTTTTTACATTTCATGGTATTGTGTGAAGTGCGGATAATTGCGGCATTATTGCAATGGTGATGATCATATTTATCTCGGTGCTGTCTCTGAATTGCTCTGAGGTGAGAGCTGCTGCTTGCTGTGGAGGCATTTGTGCTGGTACGTGCCTGTGAACTGTGCTTTGCTCCTGGTCCTCTAACAACACCGTCCTGTTCTTATCCTGTCCCGAATCCACATCGACTGGCAGAATGCCTGCCCCCTCCACACCAAGGGCAGATCCCAGGCCCTATATGCTGGCACCGTGCGGCAGTCCCCTCAAAATGTCTCTCCTTGCTGTGTGTTTCTAACAGAATGCATTTCTGTCCCAGATCACAGTCAGGGCAGCAGCTATGCTTGATAGGTAAATGATCCCAGCTGTTATTGTAGGAGTTTTCAGACCGCACCATATCTTTCTATATTCGTCTTTAGGATTTTGCCACTGATTGCAAGATTAAGGCTTCTGAAACTGCTTAGTTGTCTACCTGCTTGTTGAGTACATCCTTTGATCTTATAAACACCATATACGGGTCATGTCTGTTTCAACTTTCCAATGTCTGGTATCTTTAAAGGTGTTTGATAAACCAAAAGGTTGCTTCTGTTGTAAAATTGCATTATTTAAACTGCCTTGATTTTTGACCTGTTAGTAACGTTGATTAATTGAACCATTTCTTATTGTATCTGTTAACAGTCCCCTCTGTAATGCTGAAACTGTCCGGGTTTCATGGCAGCAGCAGCCCAAGTGGCCCAAGCGCACCCCCTGCCTCCTCGCAGGGCAGCACCCCCTCCATCCCCCGCGGTGCCAGCAGAGCAGTCAACACCTCCCTTGCAGGGCCCTGAGTCTCTGTCCTCCCACGAACAAATCCCAGGAAAAGTCTGCAGCTGTTCAAGGTCCCCGCACCTCCGCTGATGAAAATAAGGCAGAGTTCTCTCAGCGGCTGCTGTAAGCCACTCCATTCGGGACCGCGGGAATGGGGGAGGGGGGGGGGTTGCCAAATTGCTGTTTCGCACACAGAACAAAGCTTGTAATATCCCAACTTTTCCCTGTGGCTCACGCCTCTTCTCCATGTCTCTTGGACCCGGATCAAAGGGGTTATCGGCAGTTGCTGATGGCTCTGCACCTAAGGCGCGTATTCTTGGTTTATTATTACTATCTAAGGCTGCTGTGGCCGCAGCGGCCCTATCGTTCTCCTCAGACAAATTAACAGCTACCACACGACTCCCAACGCCTTCACCACCCTCGACCTCTTCTCCCTCATCTTTCCCCTCTGTCCGTAAACCATCCACCCTGTTAAGAAACAACGACTCCCGGGCTGCCTCCCAAGTATCCCGCTCCTCCCGGGCTTTTTTAATAATATCCCCCCACGTCTTCAAATCCTTAGAATCTTTCGCATGCATAGTGTAGTCCGCTAAAGCAGACTTGCATTTGTCCCAGCTCTCAGGGAATAATATATCCCCTGGGCAGCTAATCGCCCCATCTTTCAGGAGCCTCCCGCCGCAGCTTCTAATGGCTGCCGATTTCACAGAAATCCCCCATTCCCCAGCACACGTTTGTATGACCTTAATCCCAATGTCCATGGTCTAGACCCTGCCCCGCAATCCAGCGGTACACCGTCTCTCGAGTATCACGTCGGGGTCACCAAATGTCGCAGCACGCTTTGCAACACCAACCCCTCAGGGAGAGAACGGCACGGAGGCCACCCCCGCCTCCGGGCCAAGTAGCACAGACACCAATATGAGGATGCTACAAGGGCGTTTATTCAATAACAACACAGTCTTATATAGTCTCTTAAAGCTAATCACGCCTCCTGGTACCTTCCCACAAACTGGGCTCTCGGCACTGCTACACCTCCTTAAAGCCACATTGGCAGCCTATGTTCCCTATTCATTCCGTACATCGCGTGATCTTCCGATCGCCAATACTACACTTGTACCAGTATACCTATATCTCCTTTGCTGCTCCAGGGTGCGTTCTCCCCCACGTCATGTGCGGTAATGTGCTGGTGGTCCTCTCCAGCAGACCCTCTCCTAAACTCTAGTGCCCCACATCCAGGCACGCGCTTGCCTAGCCTTGACTCAAACCCCTCCCCCTTCACATGTGGTTTAAAGCTCGATTTATGAGCTTGGCTATGTTCTTAGCAAGGGCCTTAGCCCCGCTAGGAGACCTATGTGCCCCAACCTTGGCTACCGTGTCAGGGGATTCATAAAGCACCCCATGATCAAAGAATCCAAAGCCCCTTTCCTCGCACCAGGCTCTGAGCCAGGCATTAATCGAGTCCTTCTTTGTAACCTGCGGGTCCATTCCACTTAGCCTAGGGATGGAGCACCTGTGTCCCAGAGCCCTCCATCATCTTCCCAAGGGCCCTGAAGTCTTTTTTGATGTCCTTAGCTTTACTGCTTGCTAGGCCATCATTACCAGTCTGGACTACTACCAGAGGGTAGTAGTCCGTCTCATGGATCAGGGAAGGGAGTTTCCTAGCTACTTCCCTCCCTGATGCCCCTGGCAGGCAGCAGACCTCTCTGTGGAGCGGGTCGGGTCTGCAAATGGGTCCCTCCGTTCCTTTGAGGAGGGAGTCCCCTACAACAATCACCCTCCTCTTCTTCTTAGTTGAGGATGTTGTAATTTTCTTCTGAGGATGGTGTGGCCTAGGAAAAGATTCAAGGCTATGGTGGCCATCATCCTCAGGACTAGATTCCTCCTGGAGCACCTGGTACTTGTTCACCAGAGGGATCTTGGGTATTGTTGACTGCTTGAGGGGAGCAGGCCTCCCTCCTCTGGAAGGAACCCACTGCTATTCCCCATACCTTACAGCCCCAAGCTTGCAGCGTGCAGGTGGGTGGTTATCGGGCACACCAGGTGCAAAAGGTTGCTGAGGGAGTGAGAGGGAACTGCTCCACATATCTATCTCCCTCTCACATTCCCTTATAGTCCTGAGTCTCCTAACCTCCTCCCTTAACTCCTCCACCATGTGAATAAGTTCCTCCACTCGAAGGCAGCTTTCGCAAGTGGAACTCGTAACAGGAGCAGAGGCACGAGCTGGTTTGAGAGGGGGGCACTGCCTACAGCTCAGGGTCTGGGCAGCTGCATGTACCCACTGTGGCTGTGTCTGGGTAGCAGCATCCTTCCTGCTGGATGTAGCGCTCGTAGCAGCTTTAACCTTCTGACGTGTAGCCACCAATGTCTTTTCTGCCTCCTCTCTGCTCTTAGAGTCCTTTCTGCGCCCTGCCTTCTTGCCTTTCTGTCACGGTCCACTTGTAAGCGGACTCGTGATGGTTCGTTTCATTTCTGATTTCAGAGTTGCAAAATAATAACTCAGAGAGAGAGAGAGAGAGAGAGAGAGAGTGTGTCAAGGGAGTCAAATTTCGATCTTGACAGGCACTTTATTAATAATGTCCATAAAGCGACTTATGATAGAAAAAGAGAGAGAACAAGGAAAGAGATATGAAGAAGAGGGAAGGAGGTGAGGTTCATAGCTACCGCCACGGGTCCACAGGTGTCCGGAGTCTCTGGGAGTCCCGGTGCAGAAAGGTGTTCCGTTGTTTCGGTCTTTCTTGGAGGTGATCCCACGGTGGAGGGGGTCTTCTGTCTTGGTCTTCCTGTTGCCCCTCTCATTCAGCTGCTCCGGAGCTGTCTTTTTATGCCAGTTAATGCACCTGTAACCTGCCTTTCTCATGGGAATGTGCCAGTCTCCACCTAGCAGGCCCCACATGCCAAGAGAGGAATGTCTGTGAGTCTCCTCCCCTTGCGCACGCGCTCCTTCTGGCGGCGGTGGTCGACCTGGGGTCTCCTGATGAAAGCCAGTAGTCATCGTCACCTTGTGCGCATGCTCTGCTGGCTGTGGGCCTGTGGTCATTAATCTTCCTGTCTTTTCCTCCTTGCTTCATGGATCTTTCACAATGGTCAGGAGCAAGGAGGCTTGAAGACAGGTACAAAACATATTTGAGATAAGGGAGCAGGTACAGGTAGTTAGGTACAAAGCATTCATTCTGTACCAGTTCTGGCTGAGCTTCTGAGACCGGTTTTCTGAGATCTGTGTTTCTGTTTCATACAGTCAAGTTCTGAGGTCTAAAAATGAGGAGAAAATGTTGAGATAGAAATTGATCCTTTGACCGACTCTTACACCTGCCCGCTCAAACTGCCACTCAAACTGCCACGCCGCTCTTTTCCATGCCGGTCTTCGCCACGCTCCAGATCACCACGCTCCCAGGGGGCCGTTTAAATCTCCCGCGGGAGCCATCGGGACCGCCCCCTCCCCGTCAGGCACCACACGGGATCAGCTGTCTGAGCCGGGTGCCGGGAGCCCTTCCCCTGCCTGGGATTTTCTGGGATCTCGGCTCAGGGGAAAAACTGCAGAGCCTCAAAAGTCAGTCCCCACCACAGTACTCACCGTCCTGTAGCTGAGTGCCGCCGAAGAAGCATCTGGCCTGGACAGGTGCACACTCTCCTGGATGGAAAACTGGCTGGATGGCTGGGCCCAGAGAGTGGTGGTAAATGGCATTAAATCCAGCTGGAGGTCAGTGACAAGTGGGGTTCCCCAGGGCTCACTGCTGGGTCCAGCCCTGTTCAGTGTCTTCTTCAATGACCTGGATGAAGGCATTGAGCGCATCCTTAGCAAGTTTGAAGATGACACTAAGCTGGGAGGAAGTGTCGATCTGCTGGAGGGTAGGGAGGCTCTGCAAAGGGATCTGAACAAGCTGGACCGCTGGGCTGAGTCCAATGGCATGAGGTTTAACACGGCCAAATGCTGGATCCTGCACTTGGGGCACAACAACCCAAGCAGAGCTACAGACTAGGACAAGTCTGTCTAGAAAGCTGCCTGGAGGAGAAGGACCTGGGGGTGTTGGTTGAACATGAGCCAGCAGTGTGCCCAGGTGGCCAAGAAGGCCAATGGCATCCTGGCTTGTATCAGAAACGGTGTGACCAGCAGGTCCAGGGAGGTTATTCTCCTTCTGTACTCAGCATTGGTGAGACCACTCCTTGAATACTGTGTTCAGTTCTGGGCCCCTCACCACAAGAAGGATGTTGAGGCTCTGGAGCAAGTCCAGAGAAGAGCGACAAAGCTGGTGAAGGGGCTGGAGAACAGGTCCTATGAGGAGCGGCTGAGAGAGCTGGGGTTGTTTAGCCTGGAGAAGAGGAGGCTGAGAGGAGACCTCATTGCTCTCTACAACTACCTGAAAGAAGGTTGTAGGAGGAGGGAGCTGGCCTCTTCTCCCAAGTGACAGGGGACAGGACAAGAGGGGATGGCCTCAAGCTCCGCCAGGGGAGATTTAAGCTGGACATCAGGAGGAAGTTTTTCACAGAAAGGGTCACTGGGCATTGGAATAGGCTTCCCAGGGAGGTGGTTGGTTTACCTTCCCTGGATGCGTTTAAGGCATGGGTAGACGAGGTCCTGAGGGACATGGTTTAGTGATTGATAGGAATGGTTGGACTTGATCCGATGGGTCTCTTCCAACCTGGTGATTCTATGATTCTATGACACCTGAACTAACTTAGTTTACCATTTTAGACCTGAAGGATGCCTTCTTTTGCCTCCCTCTCCATGAGGCCAGCCAGAAAATATTTGCATTTGAAGGGGAGAATCCCAAAAGTGGATGCAGAAATCAGCTTAATTGGACAGTATTACCACAGAGTTCAAAACAGCCCTACTATATCTGGCAATCAACTTGCAAAAGATCTTGAGTCCTGAGAAGCCCCGTCTGAGGAAGGAAAACTGCTACAGTATGTGGACGATATCCTGATTGCCACCAGGACGAGGGACGCTTGCATGACCTGGATGGTGAGTCTATTGAATTTTCTAGGACTCCAGGCATATCGGGAATCCAAAAAGAATGCCCAGATAATGCAGCACAAGATAACTTACCTGGGCTAGGGAGTCAGTGCTGGACAGAGGACTTTGGGACAAGCCCCAAAAGAGGCAATATGCAAACTCCGAGACTGCAAACAGTGAGAGAGCTACAAATTTTCCTGGGAATGACTGGGTGGTGTTGACTGTGGATCGACTATTTGTTAAACTCCTGTACACACTAACAACCACTGAACAGAAACACCTTCAAAGGAATAAAGAAGCTATCCAGGCCTCTGAACTACTGAAAAAGGCCCTGATGTCAGCTCTAGCCTTGAGACTCCCAGATGTGAGTAAGCTATCTTTTTTTCTCCTCTAATATAGTGGCACAGGATCCAGGCCCGTATCACCGAGCAGTTGTATACTTTTCCAAACCATCGTCTGCAACTGCAAAAGGTTGGCCTGGATGCCTGCGAGTGGTTACAGCCATAATACTAGATATCCAGGAAGCGCGAAAATTCACCCTGGGCCAGAGAATGATTATGTTGGTGTCCCATACAATATCTGCTGTATTGGAAGTGAAAGGTGGACACTGGATTTCCATACAAAGGGTCTTGAAATACCAGACTGCAATGGTAGAAAACTGTAATTGCTAACATTGTCAATTCAGCCTCTTTTCTTAGCAGAAACATAGGGGAATCAGAACAGCATGACTGACTGGAAACTATTGAGGCGATATACTCTAGCCATCTGGACTTAAAGGACAGTCCTATGGGAAGTGCTGAAGACTGGTTCATGGATGGGAGCAGTTATGTCCTAAGCAGTAAAAGACATTCTGGATATGCCATTATCACTAGTTGAGACATAATAGAGTTAGGACTTTTACCCATGAATACCTCTGCACAAAGGGCAGAGATAATTGCTCTGACCCATTCCTTGGAATTGGCTAAAGGCAAAGCTGCAAAGATCTACACAAATTCAAGGTATGCATTTGGAGTTGTACATGTGCATGGAGCAATCTGGAAGGAAAAAGAGTTATTGAACACACAGGGTAAACATATCAAACATGGAGATCCTGAAACTGTTGGAAGCACTCCAGCTCCCTGAGAAGGTAACAACCATACAAATCAAAGCACAACAGAAAGAGAATTCGGAACTGGAGAGAGGAAATGAGCTGGAGGACAGAGAGGCAAAACAGGCAGCCAAAGGAGAGGTAAAAACAGATGGGCGAATCTCCCTGTAAGGAGAGCCCAAATATACCAGAGAAGATCAAAAGCTCACTGCAGATTTGGAAGGGTCATATAATGAGGAGGGATGAGTTCTCACCCCACAAGGTAAATTAATCATGTGGTTTTTAGCAAAAGAGAAGCATAGAAAAAGGCATTGGGGAGCAGAGGCCCTGTAGAAATGCCTAATTAGAGAAATTGTAGCTAGAAATGTATGCATTACTGTGAGACAAGTGACTCAGCAGTGTGATCTTTGCCTTTAGACTAATCCGGAAAATATCCCCAGACTGGAAATGGGCCAAATGGGGAAAGGTAATGGGCCTGAATGACAATGACAAATTGATTATTTTAGAACTTCCAAGAAAAGGGGGGTATTGATATTTGTGAGTACTAACCAATACCTTTTCAGGTTGGCCCGAGGCATTCCCTACCAGAACAGTGTCACGATGCACTCGTAAGCAGACTCGTGATGGTTCGTTTCATTTCTCATTTCAGAGTGCAAAGTAATAACTCAAAGAGGGAGAGAGAGAGAGAGAGAGAGAGAGAGAGTGTCAAGGGAGTCAAATTTCGATCTCGCCAGGCACTTTATTAATTATGTCCATAAAGCGATTTACGATAGAAAAAGAGAGAGAACAAGGAAAGAGATATGGAGAAGAGGGAAGAGGTTCATAGCTACCACCACGGGTCCACAGATGTCCAGAGTCTCTGGGAGTCCTGGTGCAGAAGGTGTTCCGTTGTTTCGGTCTTTGTTGGAGGTGATCCCACGGTGGAGGGGGTCTTCTGTCTTGGTCTTCCTGTTGCCCCTCTCTAAAAATGAGGGAAAATGTTGAGACAGAAATCGATCCTTTGACCGACTCTTACACCACCCATTGGCTCAACATTTATCTTCACGATCAGTTGTCTTCGGGACAAGTTGTCTTCAGGACCACATGGTAGTAGCACTCAGAGAGAGAAAGAGAGAGAGAGAGAGAGAGAGAAAGAAAAGGGAGGAAAGATTTTTGCATCTCAAGCACTCACAACCTTTGCCAATGTAAATTATTACAGTTTTAGGGCCAACTTCAGGGCGAACTTCAAAGTGGCAAACCTTTTAGTCAGTGTCTAGGCAAAAAATCTTGTGTTCTGATGGTGTTACTTTCACAAATGAATCCTAGTTCTTCCCGCACAATGCAGGATTCCAGGTCCACCGTTTGCCATTTATCATTCACCTTTTGGGCCCATGCTCTATGCACAAAAGGATAAAGTACAGTTCCATTGTGATTCAAGCCTAGAGCTAAAACAGGATAAAGCCAAGATACTGAAGCATTGCGAATGGTTAATACATAAGCTATGACAGTGTTCTGAATAGGATCATAGGTAAAATTTACCAACTTCCACCAGGACTGGAGGTTCTTTTCAAAATCATTGGCATTATCCCAAATTATTGTTCGGATTTCTGTAGGAAAAATACCTTCTTCACCTTCTCTAATGATTGATGCTGCCACTGTTTGCATCCACAATTGAGCCTGGATGCAACTGAGAGCCAAAGAAATATTACTTTGAACTGTACCAAATGCATCTAGAATTAGTTCATGATCTTTTATGTTCATTTTTTCCCATTCTGGCAACACATTGGACAGCAGCCACTGATGCGTTCCCAAAGCCAAAAGGGAAGATTGTAAAGGCTGTTGTATTTTTGCCAAATCAAAAGTTGTAGCAGCTAATTTGTTCAATAATACCTCTGAATCAATGCTATTCAGAACCCCCAATCCGGTTCCCAAAATGCCAGTTAGGTCTCTCGATACTCGTCTCCGGGAAGATCTACGTAGCCAGGTGGTCCATCCCTCATAAGAGGTGTGTAGGAAGGGAGAACAGGCAGGTTGAATTTCTGAAACATTATTTTGCATCAACAATTCAACCCTGTTAAGAGACCATTCTGGTTGAAATAACATTTGTTGTTGACCAGTGTTTCCAATTACAAATGGTCCAACCTCATAAATCATTGGTTGGAGTTTTGATTTGGGAGGAATCGTAGGTGCTAAAACTTCTATCATTAATTTCCCCCAATGTTTGCTGTTATTTTTTCCACGCATGACTTTATGAGAAGAATTTACTGCGGTAAAATTTAACCAACAATCCAAATTTTGGGTTCTGCATGGTTGAATAAGACCATGTGGTTCAATACTATAGCTGTTTGCTGGCTCAATGAGGGATTTGGACATTAATCGATATCTTATGTAAATGTCATCACCTTGAGTAATGACAAAAGGAGAAACTGTTTCCTTCTCATTTAAAATGAGAGAAGTGTCTCATGACATGAGAGGTGTGTGAGTATTGCAACAAGTTTTGGTTTAGCTACTGCATTTATCTGGAATTTTTGAATTAAACCTAATAATTTTGGGTTAGTTTTTGGGTCAGCTCTCCAATCGCACATCACAGAGACAGAATTAACCATAGTAAAATTGAACCAGCAAACACTTTGCTCCCTTTTGCAAGATTTGGTAACTTCTACATTAACTCCATTTGGGTCCAAAAGATTGTTATTGCCAGTAAATTTCTGGCGGCAACACAAAGTATAAGTATTTTGCTTAACACATTTCCGACTCTTGGTGGGACATATTTCTTTTGAAAAGCCTGGGTGAATTTTGGGTGTCAAATTAAAATCTAAAAAAAAATTGCCAATGAGAACCAAGTTCTACTTTTCTATACCCCACCTGAATCTTTTCACAAGAGATGTAATACAGAAAAGTATGAACAACTCAGTCAAAATTTTGTAAGCCATTTTCAGATTTAAGCCCTTAATTTTTATTTATGTTGTTTCTATAAAATTTTTTTCCATGTCCCACGGGGTTCTCCTGCAAAAATAAAAAATAAAACTTGCCCTTTTCAGGCAAAGAGGAGTTAAAATGATGGTATTATCCAGCAGGTAAGCCAATCACTAAATCCTTAGGAATTCCTTTTTTACGCTCTAAACACCACCAATTAAATCCAGGCAAAATGGGTTCAGATCGTGGCTGTTCTTCAGCAACATCTGCAGTTTTACTGGGATGGGGGAGTGCATTTTTAACTCTTACTTGTGCTACCTCCCCCCATGTCCAGACTTTACGTCTAGAAAAAGTTCTGTTGCCTGGTGCAGCTGGTGTAGAAAAGTCAGAGGAATTAATGTAAGAGTTTGTGCTGGTACTGCCTGCACTGCTGCTATTGTCACCTCTGTGCAGAAAAGCCTCCAACCTCTCCACAGGACCCACAGATGCTCTGGTTCTCTGGATACTTATTCCTGTGGGTTTAAATGATTCGGGGAGTCCCCTTATCAGGGGAGTCATAATTTCTGGGTTAACAGGCAACATCATTGGTGATTCACATCCAGGAATTATTTTTTCCTCATGTATCATTTGCAGACAAGCAGCTTTGTGTATGCTTCCTAGTAAGTGATCTGCCGTGCCAGTAATTGCCAAGGGATCGCCCCTATCCAGAGGGTTTAACCCTCCAGCCCAATAAGCAGCTTGCTGGGTTAAGGACCATGAGGCCTGGCGATCACCTGTTGTTAAGAAAACTCCGTGGCCCCAGTAACCCTCAGCCTCTTTTTCACTCAACTGAATGTGATCACCACCAGTTAAAGATACACGCCACACATATTCTGTTTCAGATTCTTTGATAAGATGCCCATTCTCCTTTTTTAACTTTGCCAATTCAGTGGCAGAACAGGGCATTTCCTTAGTGCATATGTGGGGTTCTGTATCCTCCTCATTAATATAAGAATATTCAGTTTTGGTTAAGGGCCTTAAATGAGGGGGATTTTTATCAATTTTTCTTATTTCTTCCAATTCCTTCTGTGGATACATCGGGTTAATTTGACGGATAACTTTTTCCCCAGATCCCGATGATACTATATCCTGTGAACTAGTGTTCTGTGGGTTAGTGGTACCGATAATACAATTTACTTCAAGAACAATTTTTAATGAATGGTTTTCTTTTTCCTTTAATTCTTTTTCCTTTTTCTCCAATTCTTTTTCCTTTTTCTCCAATTCTTTTTCCAGATTGGAAATTGTCATTTGGTGACAGTGCACAAGGCTTTCTAAGGTCTCTATTTCCTCTGGTTGGAGATTGTCTTTTGGTGACTGTGCACTAGGTTTTCTAAGGATTCTCTGATTTTTCCTTCATTACTGTGTTGTCTATGATGGTCGTTAATGGCTGCAACCAAGCTGGCACCCAAAAAAGCACAGGTTATCGCCTTATTTTTTCCTGACCGAAAGAACTTAGCCTTGGCCTCATTTTGGAGTAAAGAAATTCGGTCTGTTACACTCAGCAGATCTTTCCAATTCTCTCGAGCCCAGTCTTCCCCAATAGGAGAAGGTTGAGCACCATATTTAGCCAAGAATGCAAAAAATGTATCTCGATCTTTACCTAACTGGGAGCCTCCATTCTCCTGTTGTCCTGTCATCTTTCCCTCACCCAAAGATTTGAAGAAAGAAATGGAAAGAAACAAGAAGGAACAAGAAACTCAAAAAAATCACTTGAGAAAGTAACTCACAAGCAGGGTGAGTGTCCCACACTTTCTCAAGGGTTTCTCACGACTTTCAGTCACTCAAGGAAGTAACTCACAAGCAGGGTGAGTCTACCTACACTTCCTCGAGGGGGGTTACCACTATTTAAAATCACTTGAGAAAGTAACTCACAAGCAAGGTGAGCGTCCTACTCTTCCTCAAGGGTTTCTCATGACTTTCAGTCATTCGAGGAAGTAACTCACAAGCAAGGTGAATGTGCCTGTTCTTCCTCGAGGGGGGTTACCAAGTCAAAATTAAACTCCCCTTTTTGCACTCTAAAATCCTGTCCGTGACGCCAATTTAATGTCACGGTCCACTCGTAAGCGGACTTGTGATGGTTCGTTTCATTTCTGATTTCAGAGTGCAAAATAATAACTCAGAGAGAGAGAGAGTCAAGGGAGTCAAATTTCGATCTCGACAGGCACTTTATTAATTATGTCCATAAAGCGACTTACAACAGAAAAAGAGAGAGAACAAGGAAAGAGATATGGAGAAGAGGGAAGAGGTTCATAGCTACCACCACGGGTCCACAGATGTCCAGAGTCTCTGGGAGTCCTGGTGCAGAAGGCGTTCCGTTGTTTCGGTCTTTGTTGGAGGTGATCCCACGGTGTAGGGGGTCTTCTGTCTTGGTCTTCCTGTTGCCCCTCTCTAAAAATGAGGGAAAATGTTGAGACAGAAATCGATCCTTTGCTAGACTCTTACAAACAGCCAAGGCTCAAGAGGTAACCAGAACATTAATACAAGAGATAATACACCATTTTGGGGTTCCAGTGACTCATCTGTCACTTTGAGATCCATCCAGACGCTAATCAGAAGACCGTACTCGTATATATTGGCCTAGGTTGTATATGTTTAAGAACTGCTTGCATTTCTATAGTAATAGATGAAACAATTCTAGATAGCAAGAATCATTCTAATTTTTGCATTTGTAATTTTGTTAAGATTGTCGGGTGTGACTTTTCTTACTTGGCACCAGTCGTATCCTACCAACTGATGAAGTCTAATTGCACTATGTATCACAAATTATCACCTGTACCTATTGGAATGAATCTTATATTGGTAAAACAGTTAATGAGACATCAGGACCGGGATTTGATCAAGATCTTGGATGAAGTCCAAGAAAGCGGAAGAGAGACCCTGAAAACAGTCCACCATGACACGGAGGAAATAAACAGGGTCCTGAAAAGGGTAAGAGAAGATGCAAACTATCATTGGTGGGACATGCTATTTGGATGGTCCCCCACCGTGACTGGCATTGTAAATAAGTTTTGTCACCCCATTATTGTCCTGTTGATGTTAGTTTTAGGTAGCTTTGTTTTCTCTAGTGTGTTGTTTGTTTGGAATTGGAAAATGCTATGACTAACAATTTTGACCTCTATGTCTAGTGCTCATGAGAATGCGTTGAAAGGTATTTTTCAAGCTAAACACTATCCAGTTCCCCTTCAAAAGTAGATCATGTTTGAGGCAAAGAATTTGCCTAAGCTTAAAAGACAGGGGGGAATTGATGTGTGTGCATATTAGTTAGAAAAACTGCAGAAACATTAGGAAAACTTAGATGGCTTAGCTTACTGAAATAAGCACTGTCTCCTAGTAAAGGCCTTGAAGACCCTGGATGTTGATAAGAGAGAAGCTCATTCACAGACATTCACTGATAAGGAAAGCTGGAATGTGCACAATGGTAGAGAGCCGACTGCGTCCTGCTCTGCAGTCTTGGAGCTTGACCAGGATGAGACTGCGCCTGTGCACAGATTGAATTCAGGAACGATTCATGAGGAAGATGAAGGCTACTTCAGCCCTGAGCCCCAGACCACAACACTGTGCCTGTGCAAGAATAGAAGAACTATCTGCTTGTTAGACTGTACAGTGTGCAAGTTAAGAGGATTACCCCCTCGCACCCGCTGGCGAATAAACACATACCTGCTTTATAACCCTTAACAGAGTTATAGAGTTTGATTCCGCAAAACAATTTGGCACAACGTGATCACCATGGCTGGGGACACCGCAGCGCAGCTGAGAAACTCCAGCAAGCAGGAGCACGCACGGGAGCTTATGCCGGTGGACACCCGTAGGTGCGGGGGCTGTGCGCCGGCCTCGGGCACCTCTCCTAGAACCACTGGGAACTGCGGTGGGCGGTGGCGGTGGCTGGTGGCTGGTGCAGGTGGCACTGCTGGATAATGCCAGGTGGCTTGGGAGGCAGTCGCTACTTGAGTTCCTTGGTGGGTGTCTCCGCATGAGGATACTTCTGAGCTGGCAGAGCTGCCAAACGTGGCTGCGGACCTCCGAGGGGATGAACCTGGCAGAATTCCTCTACCCAGCCTTGGAGGTCTACGACTTCCTTCACCTCCATCATCACTACAGATGCCGAATCCAGCTGGGGGGTGCCGACCAGATGGGAAACAATGTCTGGCTATGAGCTCATCACAAAATACGACAGCATCGGAGATGGGTGTTGTGGGGTCCCCTCCCACGGATGAGGCGTGCTCTGAACCATTCCCACCAATCTCTAAAACATGTACCTCAGTACCTCATCCACCCATCCCTTAAACACTTCCAGGGAAGGTGAGTCAACCACCTCCCCGGGCAGCCTGTTCCAATGCCCAATGACCCTTTCTGCGAAAAAATTTTTCTTAATGGCGGAGCTTGACGCCATTCCCTCCTGTCCTGTCCCGTCCCCTGTCACTTGAGAGAAGAGGCCGGCTCCCTCCTCTCTACAACCTCCCCTCAGGTAGTTATAGAGAGCAATAAGGTCTCCTGTCAGCCTGCTCTTCTCCAGGCTAAACAACCCTAGTTCTCTCAGCCGTTCCTCACAAGGCCTGTTCTCCAGCCCCTTCACCAGCTTTGTTACTCTTCTCTGGACTCGCTCCAGAGCCTCAACATCCTTCTTGTGGTGAGGGTCCAGCCCTGTTCAATGTCTTTATTGATGAGCTGGATGAAGGCATTGTGTGTATCCTTAGCAAGTTTGCAGATGACACTAAGCTGGGAGGAAGTGTCGATCTGCTGGAGGGTAGGGAGGCTCTGCAAAGGGACCTAAACAGGCTGGAGCGCTGGGCAGTGTCCAATGGCATGAGGTTTAACACGGCCAAATGCTGGATCCTGCACTTGGGGCACAACAACCCAAGCAGAGCTACAGACTAGGACAAGTCTGTCTAGAAAGCTGCTTGGAGGAGAAGGACCTGGGGGTGTTGGTTGAACATGAGCCAGCAGTGTGCCCAGGTGGCCAAGAAGGCCAATGGCATCCTGGCTTGTGTCAGAAATGGTGTGACCATCAGGTCCAGGGAGGTTATTCTCCCTCTGTACTCGGCACTGGTGAGGTCGCTCCTTGAATACTGTGTGCAGTTCTGGGCCCCTCACCACAAGAAGGATGTTGAGGCTCTGGAGCGCGTCCAGAGAAGAGCAACGAGGCTGGTGAGGGGTCTGGAGAACAGGCCTTATGAGGAATGGCTGAGAGAGCTGGGGTTGTTTAGCCTGGAGAAGAGGAGGCTGAGAGGAGACCTCATTGCTCTCTACAACTACCTGAAAGAAGGTTGTAGGAGGAGGGAGCTGGCCTCTTCTCCCAAGTGACAGGGGACAGGACAAGAGGGGATGGCCTCAAGCTCCGCCAGGGGAGATTTAGGCTAGAGATTAGGAGGAAGTTTTTCACGGAAAGGGTCACTGGGCATTGGAACAGGCTTCCCAGGGAGGTGGTTGATTCACCTTCCCTGGCGGTGTTAAAGGCATGGGTAGACGAGATCCTGAGGGACATGGTTTAGTATTTGATAGGAATGGTTAGACTCGATGATCTGATGGGTCACTTCCAACCTGGTGATTCTATGATGCCTCAGCCTTGTCCTCATCCCCTTTCACTGCTGTTCCTTCTGTGTCCAATAGGGACTGTATGATCTCCCTAGTTCTCCTTTTATTATTTATATATTTACAGAAAGATTTTTTGTTATCTTTCACAGACTTTGCCAATCTGATTTCTAGTTGAGCCTTAGCCCCTTTGATTTTTTCTCTACAAAATCTCACTTCCCTCCTGTAGTTCACCCAAGAGGCCTGTCCCCTCTTCCAGAGCCCATAAACATTTCTCTTCTTCTTGATATCACTCAAGATCTCTCTGTTCAACCAAGCTGTTTTTTTCTCCTTCTGGTTTTTTTCCAGAGCATGGGGATGGCTTTCTCATGAGCTGCTAGGATCTCCTTTTTGAAGAACACCCAGCCCTCATGGGCTCCCTTTCCCTCAAGTACTGTCTCCCATGAGACTTTGCCCATCAGCCTTCTGAAGAATTCAAAGTCTGCCCTCTGGAAATGTAATGCTACTGTCCTGCTAACCACCCTCTTCACTTCACCTAGAACTGAAAACCCTATCATCTCGTGATTGCTTAGTCCTAGGCACCCACCTATTGCCACTTCCCCCGCAAGGCCTTCTCTGTTCACAAACAGCAGGTCCAGGAGGGCACCTTCCCTTGTTGGTTCACTCCCCAACTGTGCAAAGAAGTTGTCTTCCACACAATCCAGGAACCACCCAGACTGCTTCCTTTCTGCTCTATTGTACCTATAGCAGATATCAGGGAGATTGAAGTCTCCCACAAGAACAAGAGGCATTGATCTAGAGATTAACCCCAGCTGTTTATAGAAGAGCTCATCAGCAGCTTCACCTTGGCTGGGTGGCCTGTAACAGACTCCTGATGGAATCGTTTTCATTAAGTGTTCTGGCAGGGCGGAGTCAGGAAGGTCACAAAGGTTTTAAACGATTCTGTTATGTTATGTTAATGAAGTAATCCTGCAGGTGGGAGTGAGAGGTGTTACCTTAGCAACATGTTATGTGGGATGGGCGATTGCCAAAAATACACATGTTGCAAGGGCAAAAGGACCAATCAATGTTTACCTGAGATTTTGGCCTGCTATCCCTATATAAGGAAGGATTTGATGCTCAATAAAGGTTCTTCATCTGAAATCATATTGATTTGTTTGTGGAGATCCATTGGTCCCTGCTGCATTAGACTCCCATCACAAAATCTACCTTCTTATGGGCTCCTCTGATTTTAACCCACAGGCACTCAATCTTCGTTACAGGGAATCAAGGGAACTCATGTTGTGGAGATATAGGGACAGAAAGGACTTGTGTAATTGCTATAGCTCAGGGGTGTGAACTGGGTTTTCCAGTTTTACAGATGAGGCTCCTGATCTGGCAGGGGAAGCAGCCACCTATTGTTGGGATGAAAGGGTGCTGCCTCATCCTGACCCCAAGCTCCAGCCCCTGATTAAAACAGAGGTTATTTATAAGGAAAGGGATAGGATTAGACTTTCTGAGCAAGAATTATTTTGCTGTTGGATGCAGACCCAGAGGCCAAGTGCATGGCTCAGCAGTGAGGCATTGTGGGTGAAACAGAAGGGATTGAATCGCCACTGATGGATGGCAGTGAGGGTGTTGTGAAACTGTTTTTTCCAGTTTGGAGTATGAGGTTCATTGTTTTTGGGAGGAGAGAGTGGTGAAATCTGGTCCTATTCCCAATTCTGTTCCTGAACTCCAACCCCTGATTATTATTGATAGGGGGAAGAAGTCTGAAACCTTTCCTGTAGGGAAAGCAAATGCATGTGCCCTAACAGAGCTGGTTGGATTGCAGGAGCTTGAGGGAGCACTATGCTTTGTGATTCAAACAGTACTTTGCTGGAGTGGAGGAAATGGATTTTGGAAACAAACAAAAAAAGCAGCAGACCCCCAGACAAAAGCTTGCCCCCCCCCCCCCCCCCCCCCCGGGAGCATGGAGCAAGAACGCTTGCTCCGTGGGACAGTCCAACATGGGAGGAGACTGAGAGGGGCTGTGAAGTCTTTGTTCTGTGAAGTTCTCGGGATTCCCTTTATTTTGGGGTTAGATTGCACTGGCAGAGTAGATCTTGTAGAACTAGTTATTGAGGGCTTATTGCAGGGTGGGACCTTGGAGCCATGTGTGTCACCCTGCAGTATTCCTGTCCTCACTGGGGGGAGGGGAGATGGTTCGTGGTGCAGGATCTCCGTGCGGTTGGCCGGGGAGCACGGACTCAATACCCTGTAGTCCTTAACCCCTATACTCTTTTGAGCAGTAGGGATCGTCTTTGAAGGGGAGGACCCAGACACGGGGTGAGAGCAGCGGTTGAGATGGACTGGGTTGCCTCAGGTGTTTGCCTAGTCTCCCAACTTATTCGGGTGGGTTCTGGAGGAACTGTTGCAATACAGCATTTTGCCAAGACTAGGCTGTTGACAGGTGGCGATAAAGGGAAAAAGAAAAGCTGTTGCTAGTATTGGAACAGCACCCTGAACCTTCAGAACCCCCTATATTTAGTGAAGAGGAAGAAAGAGTACTGCTAAAACTGGGGGCAAGCAAGAGCTCGGATAGTTTATGGAATCTACCAGATGGGAGACAGATGTTAAACAAGCCCATAGCCCAAGAACTACATGGCAGGGTAGAACAAATGAATATAGAGACTCTTTTGTCATGGGTACAGTGTCTCCCTCTAGCATCTCTCTTGAGGATCCATACACGTCCCTGTGTGGATGTAGGGATATCACCTTATGAGATGCTGTTTGGACTCACCAAAAAGAGCCAACCGGAACTCAGAAAATCTCTAATGCCAGAATGGGAAGGTCCCATTCAGGTTCTCCTGACTACAGAATCTGCTGTACGGACCAGGGAACAAGGGTAGACTCACGCCTCACTGGTTAAGGGACAGGTGGACGAGCCAGAACCTGACTGGACAATCAAAGCTTCCCAGGATCCACTGAGATTCACACTACAGAAGTAGTAAAGGAGAAGACTGACAGAGCCATAGGAAACAAACTTATTATGGTGGTTTGGACTGAATAACTAAGATTTCCTTAATGCTATAGGGAAAAGGGGACCTGAGGGGATTTACCTGACCCCTTAAAGCTGTGTGGTATCCTTTGATTGGGAGAATGAATATCCCTTGTTTTATTTGTGGGCATTTAGAACCTCAAGGAGGTGAAGAGACTCAAACTTGGCACCCAGCTTTAGATGACCACTGAAAGGCACAAAAAGTGCTTTAAGTGGAAATCCATTAAAAACTATAACCTCTGACTCTCATCAAGAAGCAGTCAGTCCTTCAGGCAAAAAATTCTCTGCCACCAAGAAAATCATTGCCTCAGCTGTTAGCTGCAACCTAACAGGCCAAGAGATGGGTGGAGGCATGAGTTGCTGGACATTTACGCTCTTCCTTACAGTGATCAGTGATTGGAGAGTTGAAACAAATTCATGCAAGAAGGTCACCAAATCCCTGATGGGTGAAAAAGGAAAATGGTGAAAAGGAAAGTGGTGGAATTAAAAATCAGACATGGGATGGGTTAAATTTAGTGGATTGTTATATTTTCAAGCCTAAAATTAGACCAAATATTAGAGGGGGAATTATGAAAAACAGGCTATTCGGTGTTTTGGCTTGAATAAAGGAACGTGGAGGAGGGTCAAGGAGGGGTGGAAATCTGTGGAGACATTTTACAGGGAAGAAGGACTCGATCCTATGGGCCTTGTTGATATCGAGCAACTCTGACAAGACCTTGAAGCAGTGAGCTGAGAGGAAAACAAGAGCCAGTTTGGTGGGAACATGTACCAACTGAGAGAAAAACAAAAGAAGAAAAATATCAACATAGTTAATTTTAGTGTAACTTGTTTTTTTAGCATGCACAGTTGTTTAGCCAATAATATGTTAGTAGTAGCTTTATGGACAGCTACCTTTAGCCAATAATACACTGTAGATACCCTCATGAGCACACAGTTATGTAACTGAAAAGGGTATACAAAGCAACAGCTAACTCAATAAAGGGTCTTCGATCCATCAGATTGAAGTCTGTGTCTTAATCCCCTCATATGGTGACCCCGGTGTGATGCGACTGTCAGCCTGATTGTGGAAGACGATTGAAGATGATGGGAGATACTGCAGTATGCTGGGTTGATAAAGCACACCCCATCGAGGTGTGTCTGGAGGGGAACATGGCTGATCAATCGTCTACTGGCTGGACCAAGTAGGCACAGAGCTCGAGAAGGAGAAGCAATAGAAGAAGTTCCGGAACTGCCTGTTCTCATCAGGATCAGATGAGTAGCCGAGAGTATAATGGGTGTGAATACGTGAGCAGAAGAAAAGTCTATGTTGAAGATGTTTAAGCATATTTTAAAGAAACAGGGGGTGCATATAGAAGGAAAAACCCTAGAACTTTTATTGACCTGGTTAAAGAGTAAAGGAATGCCCCCAGACAGCTCTCAAACGTTTGACTTAAAAAAACATGGAAGGACGTAGGAGGACAGTGATACTCCATATTTGGAGTCGAGTGCAGGGCCATCAGCGCCTGCCAATAATCCCTTTGATCCTTTATTTTCGGCTGCGGAGGCGTGGTGACCTTGAACAGCTACAAACTTTTGCTGGGATTTGTTTGTGTGAGGCCAGAGACTCGAAAACCTGTTGAGAAAGCACTAACTGCTCCTCTACCACCGCGGGGGGGCTGCCCACCACTGCTGCTGCTGCCACTTTCTGTAACCCAGGCAGTTTCAGCATTACAGAAGGGACTGTTAACAGATACGACAAAAAATGACTCAATTAATTGACATTGGTAGCAGCTCAAGAATCAAGACAATTTAAATAATGAGATTTTAGAACAAGTGCGGCTTTTTGGTTTATCAAACATTTTTAAAGATACCGGATAGTGGAAAGTTGAAATAGGCATGACCCGTATATGGCATTTATAGACAGAGTGAAGGATGTGTTCGACAAGCAGGTAGACAACCGAACAGTTAAAGAAGCCTTAATTTTTCAATCAGCCATAAAAAATCCTAATGATGAATGTAGAAAGATATGGTGTGGTCTGAAAACTCCTACAACAACAGCTGGGATCATTTACCTATCAAGCACAGCTGATGGTTGCCGCCCTGACTGTACACCGGGACAGAAAGACGTTCTGTTATAGATGCAGGCTTTACTGGAATAATTCAAGCAAGGGAAATTGTGTACGGAGACATGGAGGTTTTGGCTTGACTGACCAGTCCATGATTCTATGAACGTGGAAACTACAAAAATCATGAACCTGCAAAGTCACGGAGCAACAAAGAACCATGTTTTACCAGAAGTGAAATATTTGTTAGACACTCAATATAAGCCTTATTAAATAATGCATGTGCATATTTAAAGTGTTGTATGTGCCCAGTACTGTGTGTAGTTTAAATATTAATAGCATCGAAAAATTGTGGGTCCAATAGCGATAACCAACATTGTATGAATGTATTCAGTTAGCTTTGAAATGAGTGGTCGTGTGTGTGTGTGTTTGAAGTGCTTCAAATGTTTGTAAGACTTACAGATTGGTTTTGATTAGTATTGGAAATACATGTCTGGGACCTTTCAATCTAAAATGCCCACTAAGCTGGCAAACAGGTAGATTTACCTGGGGACCTTTTGGAGTGAAAGGCTGCAGAGCGTAAAAATTTTAAAATGCCTAGTGAAACAAAAAAAAAAAAGGAAAGAGAAAAAAATTGGAAAAAACCTTGCAGCTGTACTGTGTGATATTAAGCCAATGAATAGAGGAAAATTCAAAAGATTCATTACGAGTTATTGAGTGGATATTTTACCACATCAGCCTTAAAAACAAATAAACAAACAAAAAACCCCATAGTCACTAGATTTGAAATTATTACAATGATAATCACGAAGGGAAGAAAAAGAAGGGTTCAGTTATTAGGCCAAGACTCGACAATCATTTATATCCCAATGACAAGAATATGCTAAGTAGTGCATGGGAAATATTTTGAATCTACAAGTAGATCTAACAGATTATCCAGGAAGTATTGATATCCATTTACCAAGTCATAAATTGTTTTCCTCTTTACAAACATTATAAATAGAACAGAAGCCTTTATGTAGAGAGCAACTGGTTGACGGCCCTACAATATTTACTGATAGCTCAGGAAAAAAAGTTATTATGGGCAATGAGAATTCAGAATTGTGGGCATCAGCGATAGCAATGTAGACCTGTTCAATACCTCTTTGACTTGGGGACCTTGAACTGACCTTGGATTGTAGGAGCGGGAAGCTGGACTAGGGCCAGACATAACAGGGAGATGAGAATCAGAAAGATACAAATCAGGATGGAAACAGCACTTGGAGGTTACGCGTGGGTCAACCAATCAGATGTTGGTTGCTAGTGCTTGCAAGCGCAGGGACAATAGGCTTGCACCAATCAGGTTGCTACGGGAGGAGCATGGACAGATGAGCAAAGATATATAAACCTGTAAATTGCAACAATAAAGGTCTCTGCTTTTACATTTATCTGGTGTCCATCTCATTACTCATTCCCACAAATGGTGACCCCGGTGTGATAGGGTATTCAGCGTGATCAGCGTCAGCGGGAATCCCAGTTCCCATAGGATCATCAGCAGGACTAATTGACTCCTCCTCTGCACATTCCCGGGCATCACCGTCAAGAGGACAGGTGAGGAGCTGAGTAATCATGGGGCAGGGTGCATCATCAGAGTAAGAGGCAATAGTAAAGTTACTGCTCCAACTCCTCCAGAATAGAGGAGTCAAATATGATGAGACTAAGTTATGCATTTTTCTGAAATGGCTTCACAACAATGGGGCTCTGTCGGAAGCTGCCCTAGTATTCAGACCACAAAGGTGGGAAGAAGTGGGCAATTTAATCTAGGAGGCGGCTTCTCATGGTGATACTAATGCCACTTCTATAATGATGAGGTGGCGTTTAGTGAAGGATACAATTGCAGCTTGGGTTGCAGAAAAAGCTGTTTCCCCTCAAGCTAAGGCAGGACATTCTACCAGCAATCCCAACTTTAACGACCCATCAGGGACAGAACAACCTTTAATTGATCTAACCTAACAGACTGTTGTCTCCAACTATTGTAAAAAATTCCAAGCCCATACCGACAGGCCTGCCCCCTGATTTTAACCCATTAGACGACTCAGAGTTGATGCCCTAAAACCCTGCTTATAACTGGGATGCATTGGCGGACAGCCATTATCTTCCCTCTGCATTCCCCGTTATCATATGCCAGAATGCACCCAACAAATGGGCTCCCTTTAACTAGGACCTAATAAGGGAGCTGAGAAAAACTTACTATGTGGGGACTTACTCCCCCCTACGCTCAATCCCTTTTGGAGAATGTACTGTTAGGCAATATAATTACACCTTTTGACTGTAAACAGCTCGCTACAATGATCCTGACACCCATGCAAAAAATATTATGGCAACAAGAGTGGGGAATGTTTTGTGAAGCGTCAGCCTTGGCAAAATCTTGACCAGCAACCTGCAGACCCATACTATGCAGCAGGTCTTCCACAATTATTAGGCTTACCCCCCTTGCTCGATCCGCAATTACAGACTCACTTAGCCCCAGAAATATTATGACACTCAGCAGATTGCGCCTTGAGAGCTTTTCGAACGCTTCCAGATGGAGGCAAGCCTACTCAGTCATTAGGAGCCAGTCTTTCAGTTAAACAAAGACTACAAAAGACATGCAATTAAGACAAGATTCTTTACGACCTAGATAACAACGTTGTGATGTTGGCCCATTCCAGAGAAGGCCTTTTGTTTATAGATGGGTCTTATCTCCAGACCCACACCAGGCCAGCAGCCCACTCTTTGAAAGATAAACAAAAAACCACTCTAACAGAAGAATCCTGTCTCTCCTTGAAAATTAGCTAAGATAAAAAAGGTCCTTACAGTTCTCATTTTTTTTTTTTTTTTGGGTCATCTGGTTCAGTTTCTAGGGGTTCATATTTGGTAAGGACCAGCATTTTTATTGCAGTGATCTGGTCTTGTACAACATTACAGTATACATTGGTACACCATACGGGTTAGCAAAACTGATAGTTCTCATGTTATAATACTGAGAAAAGATTGTTTTGACTAGGGCAAGTTTACAGCTAATTCATGCCCTTAAAGTCAGCAAATTACTTATGGCATAATCAGCTTCAGTTTTATTCTCCAGAATTGATGCCTTGCATACCTACAGACACATACTATAACTCATGGGCATGGCTACTCCAGGTATTAAATGGAAGCCAGCATAGTTTCAGATTTATATGGCAGTTTTGATAACCACGTATAGTTTTTTTAAGGTTTGAAGGCTTGCAGGGACTCCCAAAATACATAGCGTACATCACACAAGCAGGTTTTTTCAAACGTTTACAGAGGTATTCCACTTGTGGGAAAATAAGGCTTTCAATAATATTACAGTTCTCAAAGGTGTCAAGCATTCTGTTGTCCACTGACTGGTAGACGATTTTCTTTACTTGATCCGAGTTTTCCCACTCCGACTGCTGCGAAGGCTGTCAGCAATACTTCGTATGGTCCATTCTGCTGTTTTCGGTGGTTTTCCTGCAAAATCTTCAACAAAAAACTCATTTCCGGGTACAGATTGATCCTAAACTTTTATGTCATGCAGCTTGTTTCTCAAACGAGTTCAGCCAGTATTGTTAGCTGATTAGGCAAATTCTCACTTAGTTCTGTGAGATCCCTTCCTGTATACTGCAACTGGTACACAGGGCTAATACTTAGGTTTTTTCTTACTACTTCAAGACCTTAGCTAGGTCAAAAGAAGTGCTTGATGCCAGTATTGGTTTTGTTTTACACTCTTAGCTGTTTACTGTTCCGATGATTTACTTTCTCAACCCGGCTTCAGGACTGTGATCAATATGGAGAATGCAACTACTAATCCATTTTTAAAAGCTCGTTAATCTTTTATCATTTTAACATAAATGTATACCTCTACCTAACAATATTACTGCAGGCACTCTAAACAAGGTATAATTTCAACTAACAAAGTTTCTGACCAGTCTGAGAAAGCATCTGTTAGTGCTAATAAATGTCAGCACGTTCTTTCCCATTTTATTGGGAGTTCAGAGGTACCTCAAAAGGTTTGTTTTGTTTTCTTGCCATATTGATAATCAATTCTCTATCTTAAATCAGAATCAGGGATTTGAAGTTTACCGTCCAGAACTAAAGCAGTTTTATTCCTGCATTTTTCTGTGGCCATCTTGGCCTCAAAATCTCCTGCCAATTTGTTACTAATTTTATGACCAGTATTACCTCTTTGGTGACCTTTGTAGTATGTGATCTTTTTGCTGATTCTAGTGCTTGCTTTCTGGGCTGATGTTCCTGGGGTAACACTCTAGCTCCGATTACTTCTCTGGTGGCAGTTACTGCATATCTGGCTTTATGATGTCTTCATTCCACGAAGCTGCTTCTGTCAGTGTACCAGGAGTTTTCCTCATCTTGCTGGTTTTAAAGCAGCTTCCCTAAGGAAACATGCTGGATTCACAGTGTTAGTGGTGAATATAATCACATCTCAATCTAGAGGGGGCAGCCAGTGGCTTTTCTGCCCCAGCACCGCTGAGACTGTGCGTGATATCCAGTCCTTTTCACAGGGGCTTAGCTGCTGTGTCAGCACATCTAGGGCCATCCCCTGTTTTTCATGAGCTTTTCATAAACACCAACCTGTCATTCCCAGAAGGGTTCTGAGTTCCTTTGCCATTCCTGGCATGAGTGTGCAGCAAATAGCTTCCTTCTGGGCTGTCTGTGTCTTCTGGAGATCTCGAATCCAAAGTAGGCAGGTTGTCGCTGTATAGGCTGGGCTTTCTCCTGAAAGTCCTGACACCTGCTCAGTTCAAAAGTCCAATAAACTTACAGCCCGTCGCTCACAGTCGTCTTCTGTTTGTGTGGCTCTCAGGAGGTCACATACTGCAGCAGGGTTCCAGTCTCAAGTTTTCAGATTCCAGTCTCAAGCTTTCAGGTCTCGAGCTAGCTGGTCTTCAGAAATAGTTCAGTTGTTTACAATACTTCGAGGTAATATTGTTCAGGTTAGTTGCATTTTACTACCAGTTTCTGGGTTTTCTTATTTAAAGGCAAGTCAGCCAGTTGCTTTCAGTCAATATCAAGCAGGAGAGGGCATCTTTCAAATCCAGTACGGTAAACTACAATTCATTTTAAAACTGGTTGGCAAGGTACAAGTATTTACAACTACTGAATGTAGCTTATATCTTGTTCCTTTATAGGAAATATTGGAGCATTATATTTTGCCTCACATTCCTCTAATAACTCATATTGTCAATAATTAATTTTATCTTCTATACAATTTCCCTAATCACAGAGGGTCTTACCTGACATGGGCCAAATTTACCTTTTCCTGCTTCAGATTGCTAGTCTTTCAGATATCTCAGAAGTCCACATGTCTGGATAAACCTGCTTCAGAACTTTTGTTGTCACAGTGTTCTTTTACCTGTCTTAAAGACAAACTCAATACTTTGATTAGTTCATGATCTCTCACTTTAAAATTCATATCTCCTGCCCCAAATACTGTTTCCATCTCTAACTGCTTTAGTAAATCTCGTTAAGGTCTAGGGGCTCCTAGCTAACAAATTGAGGTATACTCGCTTGTTTTTCAATTCATAGTTAACAGATTACCCTAGGAATGCTTTCTCAGTTTGGCCGGCAGCTTCTATTACAAACACAATATTTCATTTTGATCTACAGGAATCAGTTGCTGGTTTACACAGAGGTTCCCGTACTTATCAAGAACATAACTTTTTGCATTTTTCAACTTACTTTACTCAAGTTCAGCTACAGTACCCAATTACGATTCTTTTATTTTACCCAAGTTCAGTTACCACACTCGATTCTGATTTTTACAGTGTGCACATCGACTATTTCTTGATTTCAGACTCCATTCTTATATCATGTTCTCTTGCTGCTTCAGGTGATGTTGCAAACTGGAAAACAGATCTGCACACATTATTTTTTCAATTTTCTTCACACTTTACACTCGGGGCACAGAGTCATAAATGCAACGAGCTGCATTCCAACAACCAACCCACATCACCTCTTGTTGGTCTACTGGTTGCAAATTAGAACAGCAATAAATAAACAGGCTCTGCTGCCAAGCAGCAGATGGATTAGGGAGAGGAAACAAGTGTTCTCTCAAGGCCTGAACTTTTGTCTTTAATACCCTGATATAAAACCTGAGGGGTAAGACAAAGCTCTATCACCTCTCTGGTGAAGGATTAATCAGGTTCCTGAAGTGGAAGGTACATTCTATAGCATCAACATGAATGAAAAGGAAGGAGAATTCATCTTTGGGCAGCCCAGAGATACTTTTCTTTGCCCTGTGGCTTTTCAGGATGATCCTTTTTGTCCTTTGCTACCAGGAAATTTTACTTTCACAAGGTCTGTCCAGAGAAAGACCCAAACACAACATAAACATTCTAGCTCATGTTTTGATATAGAGCAACATTAATTACAACAAGGTGTTACAGTCGCTTGGTGGAACACCAATTCTTTTGTGATTTAAGATCTTAGTGATCTAAAATACCTTAGCTGTTTTTTTCTTTTAAATGCAGCCACTCTGCCAGTTTCTCAAATCACTTGCAAATTTTCTTTGTCCTGGATCTTACATTCAGGACAACTCAGACCTTAACTATTTGTTACTTACAACAAACCATGTACAATCTGGTCAAGATTCATCTCATTTTTGCAACAAAACAAATACAATCCTGCACAAATATCTCATTCCACTGAAGGAAGGAACAAATCATGTTAACAAAAGGAAATTGATAGTTTAGCTTGTTCATTACTTGAAAACAAGGACAGTTTTACAGCAGAGACAAAAGACAGACTTGAAGACTTAACAGGTCCCTAGGGAATTAAGAAAGTACCATCAGAGGCAAACAGGAGAGACAAAAACACGTGAGGACATTTAACTACTTAACTAGGATTTCTTGGAACTCACACACATACCAACATTAACTTATTCACTTCAAAACACACAAGAACCACACATTCACTTCAAAGCAACTTACAGTACCACAGTTTCAATTTCTGTGATTAATGTCACCCGACAAGAGGAAAATTTAAAATGTACCCTTTATCTGAGGATTGCCGTCTGTTCCCGCAGGGGTCCAGCTGAGGAAGAGGAGTCCCTCCGAAAAATTTTTCGGGGGTACCCAAGGGAGTCCCATAGATCAGTGGACCTCACAGCCAAACAGAGGGTTTCACATGGGTTACAAAGAACTCACACTTAACATTTTATTTTAGCTATCAAGGCAGGTACACGCTATTCAAAGCTGGAGAAAATTCAGAATTGGTCTTTAGAGTGTTTCTGACAATTAGTGATTTCAAAACTTTATATACACAAAATGATTTTCATATTCTCTCTGAAGTTACAAGCAGACTTTTCCCGCAGATAAACTACTTCAAGTCCCCAAACTGTCCCTTTAACACTTCACACATAAGTTACAAAGCAACCTTCACAAACCCCCCCCAGGGCCCGATCCTTATCGAGCAACCACTTAACTCTTAACTTTCCTGCAAGCCGAATAGGAAAGATTTTGCAAAAGAAGCCAGCTTGGGCTTTTTTTTTTTTTTTTTCTTCCCCGTTTCGGGAGGGCGGAACATACTCTGATTCTGCATCACATACTCTCTAGGATCAGATAAATCTAGGTAAGGGTAACCGTATGTTAAGAATACAGTTCTTAGGAGACGGATCAAATCCTGGGGATTCTCAGAAAATGGTTTGTGTGCTGCTGTTTATTCTGTGACATGCCCGGTAGAATTACATGACACAGGTTCGGGTACAATTTCAGAGGGAGAGGTAGTTCAGGTATTTTCTCATGTTTTAGGTGGACTTAAAAGTCCTTCATTTGTATTTTCAGGTTCCAATTGATCTTTTTGTGTCGGGTAGGGGGAGGTAAAACCGGTTTCAAATCTCTCCAGTCCCTATCCAAAATTTTCGGAGCTTGCCATAGTGGCAAGGTTGCAGTCTTATTTTTGGATGGGACCCACGGTTTGAGCCTGGAAGTTGTCTCTTCTACGAAATAACGCGATGTCAAAATATACGGGGTCTGATTTGGGTGATTGTCCATTACAACAGATTGAACCGAATAGATTGCCTGAAGGGCAAACGTTCCTTGGGGTGGCCAGCCCACTTGGAACGTTGGTCATTCGAGCTGGCAAAGCATTTTTAATTTTCCCACATGTACTGTGTCACCCGTGAGGGCAGCTCTATTTTGGTAATTTTTAAATGTCGAATTATCAATTCAAGCAGACTGGCATCAGATCTACTTTGACTCTGCCCCATTTTGTATCTCAAGAACACCCTAAAAGCAATGATAAGCACAACCATAATTACAGTACCACAAATCCGACGTGCCAAACGCGAATACCAAAAACAAGCATCAAGTTTCGATACCGAGAGAAACCAAGACAGAACCAGAACGAGGGGGGTCGAGGACTCGCCTCCGCCTCCCCTCCCAGAGAGCAGCTGAGCGTCCCCAGCATTGCTCCGACCCTGAGAACGGCCACCGCGTCCGGTGGATCCAGATTTACGTTCTCTTTCTTTGGGTCTTCAGTACAGATTGGACCCCCAGAGAAATCAGAATCAGACCAGGTTATACTCACCTTCCTCAGAGGGAAGCTGGTTTCAGAATCAGAATTTGCTTTTTCCATTTCAGAATCAGAAATCAGATCTCCTGTCCTGCCGTATTAGCAAAATCTATCCCATGAGCCCCCAAACTGTTAGGGTCCAAAACATTTTGCTAAGATGACGAGGCAGAGTTGCTAGCAACAAAAATGTTTATTACCAATTTTAAAAATAAAAGTGCATAAAATTTCATAGCCGAGTGATCAGCGGTCACCCCATGGCCAATTTGGAGTTTACCCTGAAATGAGAATTCGAGGGCTTCTTATAGGAGCCAGTCTTTCAGTTAAACAAAGACTACAAAAGACATGCAATTAAGACAAGATTCTTTACAACCTAGATAACAACGTTGTGATGTTGGCCCATTCCAGAGAAGGCCTTTTGTTTATAGATGGGTCTTATCTCCAGACCCACACCAGGCCAGCAGCCCACTCTTTGAAAGATAAACAAAAAAACCACTCTAACAGAAGAATCCTGTCTCTCCTTGAAAATTAGCTAAGATAAAAAAAGGTCCTTACAATGACATTGATTGATCTATTAAGAGACACTTTAGATAATCAAATGGAAAATGAGGAAACCAAAGATGCACTCCTCCAGAAATTAGCTTTAGAAAATGCCAATACTGACACCAAGCGTGTCCTTCTGGTATTGCCACTGGGAGCAACCTTAGTACAGTACATAGAAGCCGCAAATAAAGTCGGCTCAGTTACTCATCAGATGGAAACGATGACTACCCTGGAGATATCTTGGAAAAATTATTTTTGACCATTCTGTCCAACTACAGCAAGTTCAGCTGAACAAAAGCATCAAGACTCTAAATGACGTTCAGCAACTTGTTGGGAACATCAACTGGATACGTACTACAGTAGGAATTTCAAATGAGTTAATGCACCCTTTATTTGAATTATTAAAAGATCTACAGAACTTATGGCACCATGAGAGCTGACAACTGAAGCAAATTGAAACACAAAGCAATTGAACAACTCGTCACTCATTCCCACTCAAAATCAGAAACGAAAAATTTTGGTTCGAATGGTCTTGCGAGATCTAATAACCATGACCGAAAAAGGAGATGGAAAAGAAATAGAGATGTTGGTTAACACCAGAGCTGATGTCACGGTGATAGCAAAATAACACTGGCCATCTGATTGCGGGTGAAACAAAGATGAACCAAAAGACTGTCACTTTTGTACTGCCCGATGGCGGACACTGTTTCACCAGACCTTATGTGGTGGCAATCCCCATGAACCTCATAGGGAGGGATTTTGCTCAAGCTGAAGTGGAAAACAGATAAACCAGTTTGGGTAGATCAGCGGCCACTAACAAAAGAAAAGGAGACAATCTTACAACAGTTAATTTTAGAGCAATTGGAACTTGTACATATTAAAGAATCTGTTAGTCCACGGAATACACCAGTGTTTGTGATCCCAAAGGAGTCAGACAAGTGGAGACTATTACATGACTTGCGAAAGATCAACGAGGTAATGGAAAATATGGGTGTCGTAAAGCAGATGCAGAGATCAATCTGATCAGTCAGCAAGCACCTTTATTCAGCTTAGCTATCTTTCTATAAACCCCATTCGGTTACATAACTGTGTGCCCACGAGAGTGACTACAGTATACTATTGGTTAAAGGTAGCTGTCCATAAGACTATTACCAACATATTATTGGCTAAGCTACCGTGCATGCCAAGAAACCAAGTTATAGTAAAGTTAGCTATGTTGACAGTTTGACCATCTCTTTTGTGATTCCCCTGATTCCCCTCTTTGTTTTTTTTTTTTTTTTTAAGTGTCAGCTCAAACATCTCGAAAACATTGAGCAGTAGGACCCATCAGCCGCTGACTGCTGGAATGCAGGCATTCTCCTAGAGAGATAATACAGTTAACTCCTCTGGTCCTCTGGACCTCCGCAAAGCTGAAAGAAAACTGGAACTTAGAGGGGGGTGGGTGGGGGGGTGGGTTAGTCACACGCATGCAACTTCAAGGCTAAACTTTTGCTTTTTCTTCTGAAGCCTTTCATTCCAAAGATCCCAGGTAAATCTACCTGTTTGCTGGCTTAGTGGACATTTGAGATTGAAAGGTCCCAGAGATATATTTTCAAGGTTAATCAAAATTAATTTGTAAGTCTTACAAAAGTTTGAAGTACTTCAAACACATACACACACGACCACTCATTTCAAGGCTAGCCAAATACAGTCATACAATGTTGGTTATTGCTAGTGGATCCACAATTTTCAATGCTACGAATGGTCTTCCTTTTTCCAAGGGCAAACCCATTTTGTAGGAATCCAACAAACACCTTCCTCTGCAAGTAAGCATGTGTATCCTCTGTCTGTTAGTTGCACCTCTGCCGGAAAACCTTTAACAAAGCCATGAAATTTCAAATTGCAACTTTTTGCCGGGAAAACATCAGCAAAGCCATGAAATTTCAAACCGTTGCTTTTGCCAGGAAAACATCAGCAAAGCCATAAAATTTCAAACTCTCGGTTTTGCCAGGAAAACATCAGAAAAGCCATGAAATTTCAAATTGCAACTTTTTGCCGGGAAAACATCAGCAAAGCTATTAAACTTCAAATTGCAACTTTTTGCCGGGAAAACATCAGCAAAGCTATAGAATGTCAGCCTGCAGTTTTTGCCGGGAAAACATCAGCAAAGCTATTAAACTTCAAATTGCAACTTTTTGCCGGGAAAACATCAGCAAAGCTATAGAATGTCAGCCTGCAGTTTTTGCCGGGAAAACATCAGCAAAACTATGAAACTTCAAATTGCAGCTTTTGCCGTGAAAACATCAGCAAAGCCATGAAATTTCAAACCGTCGCTTTTGCCGGGAAAACATGAGCAAAGCCATGAAATTTCAAATCTCAGCACTACCGGAAAACCATCAGCAAAGCTGGAATCCCTTGGTCTGACCCTGGTTGCATCTGCACTGGCCAGGCCCTCTCCATTTGTGTCCCAGCGCGGGGGGGGCATCGCGCTCGGTCTGTAATTTCCCTGGTTTGACAAACAGGTAGGTATGGCGTGAGGTAGTATAGATGTAGCAGGCAGAGGTATCCCAGAGGAAGGCATTGGTGCAACAGCAGTGTTAGAATTTGAGCAGTCTCTATCCTTCCCAAGAATGGCAAGTTTCTCCTTCGGTTGATCAATTGTAGTCGTGGACAACTTGAGTTGAACCATTCTTTTTACTAAGGTTTGAAGGATATCATTTGTTGTATCCTGTGCTTCTTTAAGTGAAGAGCTCGGACCGGAGCTGGGGAGTGTCGAAGTGGGCATATCTGGGGGTGGATGCAATAGCACTTCTGGGTTAGGGCCTCCCTCTGAAGGTCCCATGACTGCAACTTCTGGTTTATCTTTAATTGGTGCAGGCATAGTCACAGTGCAACTTCCAGCTTCCTCCTGACCCGTCAGGGTTTTAGGAATAGCTCCAGGACCAGATACAGCAAGACGGAGAGTTTCTACGATACCATCTATGATTTTTGGTCCAGGAGGCACCTCACATGCCTTAAAAGGTTTAGCAAGCACAGAATGGAGCGAGTCAGGCTTGGCGCAGGGTGGAAGGGCGGGAGGAGGGAGGAGGGGTTTAGAAGCTTCTGTACCTTTAGCATTATTTTCAGTTTTTAGTGGGTTGTTTTCCTCATTCGGTTCTGGACCCAAGTTCAATGCTGCGAATACAGAGGCCGCAGCAGTTTGCTTAATTCTTAAATCTTTCAAGGTTTCAGATATAAATTTGCATAAAGTAGCAAATTTGGTGGCTTCCTTCCCCTCAGCTTCCCCATTGCTGTTAGTATCCCATAGCTGAATCCCTATGTCCTTCCAAGTAGCTTGGTAAAACATCAAACCAGCATCAGGAATAAGTCTCCTATCTCTGCTCTATTTCAATAGCTCAATTAGACATTTTTTGTCATATTTAATTCCTCTCTTGGAGAGAATGTAATGTAGGAGATTTATCACCGCTTGTTCGTCCTTAGAAAGCGTAGAGCCCATGCTCTACAGAGGCAGCTTGGAACACAGCTGCTTTGAACAAAATTAAATACATTATCTGGCTATCCTTTGGTATTAATACTAGTGGAAATGGTTTTCACAACATTAGTGAGACAGCATCCATATCCTTGCTTGAATGATTCCAGTACAGTCTGCATCAATGACCTCAGGTAAAACAAAAATTCCCAACTGAATTATTGATAACCATTCTAATTACAAGGTATTAAAGTCAACCCCAATGGTCCTTTTACATTTCATGGTATTGTGTGAAGTGCGGACGTTTGTAGCACTACTGCGATGATGGTGATCACATCTATCTCGGTGCTATCTCCGGTTCTTGCTCTGAGGTGAGAGCTGGTGCTTGCCATGGAGGCATCTGTGTCGGGACAAGCCTTTGAACCATGCTTTGCTCCTGGTTTTCTGACAATACTGTCCCATTCTTGTCCCATTTTTATACACACCAACTGGTAAAATGTTTACCCTTTCCACACCAAGGGCAGAATTTAGACCCTCTATCCTGGTGTTGCACGTGGCAGTCTCTTAAAATGTATCTCCTTGCTGCGATTCTAACAGAACGTATTTCTGTCTCAGATTACAGTCAGGGCAGCAGCTACCAGCTGAGCTTGATAGGGATAGGTAAAAGATCCCAGCTGTTGTTGTAGGAGTTTTCAGACTGCACCATATCTTTCTATATTTGCCATTAGGATTTATTGTTGTGGATTGCAAAATTAAGGCTTCTGTAACTGTTCAGTTGTCTGCCTGCTTGTTGAGCACATCCCCCCATATATATGTCATGTCTTTTTTCAGCTTCCCAATGTCCAGTATCTTTAAAAGTGTTTGATAAAACAAAAAACACATTTGTTGTAAAATTGCATTATTTAAGCTGCCTTGATTCTTCAACTGCTACCAATGTTGCTTAATTGAGTAGTTTCTTATCATATCTGTTAATAATCCCTTCTGTAATGCGAAACTGTCTGGGTTTAGCAGCAGCTGTAGCAGCAGTGATGATGAGCAGCACCCATCTCAGTGAGCCACTCCGTGGGAGCTGGACAGGTGGGGGGGCGGTGGGGAATGGGGGCAGAAGCCCTCGGCCAGGTGGCTTGGCTCTGGAGGAGTTAATACGTTATCATTTGCAGCCGTTGGAATCTCTTCTATTGCTTTGTAACTAATTAGTTCCCAGCACGGACTACCGTGCTGCACACAGATCAAAACTTGCAATATTTCAACTTTTCCCCGCTGCTGTGCCTCCCTCCTAGTTTGTGCCCGTTGGTCTGAGGGATGGGGGGGCAATGAATAAGGTTTCTTCTCGCGGTCTCTTGGACCCAGATCAAAGGGTTTATCGGCTTCCCTGTCGGGGGGTGCAGAGGCCAGTACAGCCAGTTTACAGGTGTGGGAGGTTAGTGCACTCGGCTTAGAGTGATCGCTTTGCTTTTTAGAGCTGATGTGCGCCTTTAACACTTCAAAAACTTTCTGCCAGGGACCAAGCAACTTAGTAGCTGGTTTCAATAGTTCAGTTAGACAAATCTTGTCATATTTCATCTCTCTCTTAGAGAGGATATATACTGGGGGGGCTTTATCACTGCTAGCTCGTTCTGTGAAAGCGTGCAAACCCATTCTCCCCCCATCGACCGCCGCTTGCCTTATAGCAGATCCAAGACTCCTGGAGTCTTCTTAAAGTAGATGCGTGACTCATTCCAATCTGTATTCGTTCAGAGAAGCTCCAGCAGGTAATTCGAATGCCCCACACTTGGGCGCCATTTGTCGTAAAGCAGATGCAGAGATCAATCTGATCAGTCAGCAAGCACCTTTATTCAGCTTAGCTGTCTTTCTATAAACCCCATTCGGTTACATAACTGTGTGCCCACGAGAGTGACTACAGTGTACTATTGGTTAAAGGTAGCTGTCCATAAGACTATTACCAACATATTATTGGCTAAGCTACCGTGCATGCCAAGAAACCAAGTTATCCTAAAGTTAGCTATGTTGACAGTTCATGTCCATTGTTTTCCTTTCAGGTGGTACTCGTTCCCACCGAACTAGCTGCTGGGTTCCTCCCAGCTGGCCTGTGTTTATCTTTCAGCTCTCTGCTTCAAGGTCTCGTTAGAGTTGTTCAGTATCAAGCAGTCTCACAGCATCCAGGCCTTGTTCTCTGTAAAATCTTCCCACATATGGGACCATTACAGCCAGGACTACCATCACCGACCATGATTCTGAGACATAGGAACATTTTGATCATAGATCTAAGACTTTTTTTACTATACCTATTTGTCCAGAGGACAGCGACAAGTTTGCCTTTTCAGTACCAGAAGTGAATAAGCAAGCGCCTATGAAAAGATAACAATGGGCAGTATTGCCACAAGGCATGAAGAACTCAACAACAATTTGTCAACAGTATGTAGCCAAGGCACTGGAGCCTTTTCGACAACAGCATCTGCATTTGATAGTCCTTCATTATATGGATGACATTTTGATAGCGGGACAAGATCAACTTGAACAATGTCAAACAGAGCTTGTAAATGATTTACAACGATTAGGGTTATCCATAGTCCCAGAGAAGGTGCAGGCCCAAACACCATGGAAGTATTTGGGTTGGAAGATACTTGACCAAACTGTTGTACCACAAAAGTTGGCAGTACAGGTTGGCATCAAAACACTAAACAATATGCAAAAGATATTGGGAAATATCAACTGGGAATGATCATTGCTGGGAATAGACAATCAGATGTTAAAACCTCTATTTAGTTTATTGAAGTGCGATACAGATTTGAACACCCCATGAAAATTGACAAAAGAGGCAGAATGGGCATTAGTACAAATTGAAAAGGCCATTGAACAGCGACAAGCATAATGAGTAGTGTTTGAACAGTCTCTGCATTTACTGTTAATTAACAATGAAGTTCAGCCTGTGGGAATTATAATGCAATGGCTGGAGAATAGGGCGGAAAGTGATAAATTGGGAATTATAGAATGGTTGTTCCTTAAACATCAGATGAACAAAACAATAGTAACCAGAGCTGAAGCTTTTGCCATGCTGATAATTAGAGGCAGAGAAAGAGTCTTAGAGTTAAGAGGGTATGAGCCAGACAGCATTATAATTCCCATGAAAAAAGAATATTTACAGTGATGTTTGCAAAACAGTTTAGCATTGCAAGTGGCATTGGAAAATTATACAGGACAATTAAAGACACATCATCTTAGTAGTAAGTTGATAACCTTTTTAGCGAATCAAGTTATTGAAGAGAAAACAAAGTTAAGCCTGGTGCCGGTGCAAGGCCAGACTTTTTACAGATGGAAGCAGAAGAACGGGAAAAGCGGTAATTGTATAGTTGGAGGGAAAAGAATGGAAAAACATAACATTTTTGATACAGGCATCTCCACAAATTGTAGAGTTAAGGGCGGTGGTCGAGGCTTTTAATAAATGGCCTGACCAACCTTTGAACATTATCACCGATTCAATCTATGTAGCGGGAATTGTGCAAAGAATGGAAAGATCAGTTCTGAAAGAGGTTTCAAATCAGCAGTTATTTGAGTTATTAAAACAGCTGTTACAGTTGTTGCATCAGCAAAGGGCGATGTATTATGTATGCCATCATAGGAGTCACACCAGTTTGCCAGGGTTTTGCACAGAAGGAAATGCTAGAGTGGACAAGTTAACGCAATCTGTTCTTTTAGCATCGCAACCAACACCTGATCTGTGGCAGCAGGCATGAATTTCTCATGACTTTCTTCATCAGTCAGCAAAAGTATTAAGGAGACAGTTCAATTTACCTATTGCAGAGGAAAAAGCAATTGTGCAAGCCTGTCTGGATTGTCAACAAGTTACCAAAGATCCGTCATTCGCAGTGGTCCCACAAGGATTAAAATCATTACAATTATGGCAAGCTGATGCGACTCACATTGCAGAGTTTGGAAGATTGAAATATGTACATGTTTCAATAGACACATACTCAACGGCAGTTGTATTGACCGCACTATCAGGGGAAGCATCACGCCATGTACAGACACACTTTAGACAAGCTTTTGCCAATTTAGGAATTCCACAAATAATCAAGACAAATAATAGACCAGCATATGTTTCAAAGAGTACGCAAGCCTTTCTAAGAAAGTGGGGTGTATCACATAAAACAGGAATCCCAAATTCCCCCACCAGCCAAGCCATTATTGAATGTACCCATCAAGTAGTAAAAACATTGTTAGCAAAACAAAAAAGGGGGAAATCAGGAGAGACACCACAAAATAGATTGATGAAGGTGTAATATGTGATGATTTTTTTGCGATTAGCAGGAGATGATCAAATTGTGCTGATGTTGAAGCATATGCAAACCATGTCGTCAAAATTAGAGCAAGTACAAGACAATGTGAAAGTGCTATTGAGAAACAGAGAAGGGCAATGGATGGGTGCATATAAGCTATTAACATGGGGAAGGTTATGCTTGTGTTTTAACAGATACAGGACCAGTTTGGGCACCAGCAAGGTGGATTAAGCCCATGTTGCCTTGTGACGACTGTGAAGCCCCAACCAGGAAAGTAGCCGACAAGAATAAGGAGGATGTTGACATTATGGATGCTCTTAATCCTATGGGTGGTAGTTAAAGGAGGTCCCTGGGTGATCAATTCTCAAAAGAATGTGTGGATAATATTTGCGAATGTGACAGGTCAAGATTCATTTTGTCTCTCTTTAGCCACTCCAGAAGATCCGTTTAGAACATATTTGATAAGATTACCATTAACACAGAAAGACTATTTGAATCATAGAACAACCAGGTTGGAAGGGACCCATCGGATCTTCTAGTCTAACCATTCCCATCTAACACTAAACCAAGTCCCTCAGCACCTCATCCAACTGTGCCTTAAACACCTCCAGGGAAGGTGACTCAACCACCTCCCTGGGAAACCTATTCCAATGCCCAATGACACTTTCTGTGAAAAACTTCCTCCTAATCTCTAGCCCGAATCTCCCCTGGCGGAGCTTGAGGCCATTCCCTCTTGTCCTGTCCCCTGTCACTTGGGAGAAAAGGCCAGCTCCCTCCTCTCTACAACCTCCATTCAGGTAGTTGTAGAGAGTAATGAGGTCTCCTCTCAGCCTCCTCTTCTCCAGGCTAAACAACCCCAGCTCTCTCAGCCGTTCCTCATAGGACCTGTTCTCCAGCCCCTTCACCAGCTTTGTCGCTCTTCTCTGGACTCGCTCCAGAGCCTCAACATCCTTCTTGTGGTGAGGGGCCCAGAACTCGACACAGTATTCAAGGAGCGGCCTCACCAGTGCTGAATACAGAGGGAGAATCACCCCCCTGGACCTGCTGGTCACACCATTTCTGATACAAGCCAGGATGCCATTGGCCTTCTTGGCCACCTGGGCACACTGCTGGCTCATGTTCAGTCGACTGTCAACCAACACCCCTAGGTCCTTTTCCAGGCAGCTTTCTAAACAGATTTCTCCTAGTCTGTAGCTCTGCATAGGGTTGTTGTGCCCCAAGTGCAGGACCCGGCATTTGGCCTTGTTGAACCACATGCCATTGGACTCAGCCCAGCAGTCCAGCGTGTTTAGGTTCCTTTGCAGAGCCTCCCTACCCTCCAGCAGATCCATACTTCCACCCTGCTTAGTATTGTCCGCAAACTTGCTAAGGGTGCCCTCAATGCCTTCATCCAGGTCATTGATAAAGACATTGAACAGGGCTGGACCCAGCACTGAGCCCTGGGGAACCCCACTTGTCACTGGACTCCAGCTGGATTTAACTCCATTTACCACCACTCTCTGGAGCTGGCCATCCAACCAGTTTTCCACCCAGGAGAGTGTGCGCCTGTCCTGGCCAGAGGCTGTCAGTTTCTCAAGCAGAATGCTGTGAGAAACTATGTTAAAGGCTTTGCTGAAGTCCAGGAAGATCACATCCATGGGCTTTCCTTCATCCAGCAACCGAGTCACTTTGTCATGGAAGGCGATCAGGTTAGTTTGGCAAGACGTGCCTTTTGTGAACCCGTGTTGACTGGGTCTGATCACCCAGTTTTCTTGCAAGTGCTTCATGATAGCACTCAAGATCACCTGTTCCATGACTTTCCCTGGCACTGAGGTCAGACTGACTGGCTTGTAGTTCCCTGGATCCTCCCTGCGACCCTTCTTGTAGATGTAGATCTTAGCACCGCAAGTTGGAGTAGCCAAAGCACTGAGCACATTAGATAGATTAAGTTGTTGGTTTGCAAAACAGGCAAATTTAACTTCAAGAGTATTGACAGCACTTACAGTAGATGTATATTCTATAAGACATGCCACGCTTCAGAATCGAGCAGCAATAGATTTCTTATTATTAGCACAAGGCCATGGATGTGAAGAGTTAGAAGGAATGTGCTGTATGAATTCGTCAGACCATTCCGAATCCATATATAAAACCATAAAGAAAGTACAAGATATGACAAAACAATTAACACGTGAGCAAGGGTCTTTAGAGAATTGGCTAGCAGGGTTTGGGATAACAGGATGGGTATGAGAACTGTTGGTCAAAGGAGGAATGTTATTTTTAATGGTGTTAATTGCTTTAACAATTATCCCGAGTGTTACAGTGTATACAATGCCAAGTCAATTGTATGCTCCACCTGAACGCTTTAATCAAAAAACAAAAGGGGGGAATTGTAGAGACATTTTACAGGAAGGAAGGACTGGATGCTGTGGGCCTTGTTGATATCGAGCAACCCTGACAAGACCTTGAAACAGAGAGCTGAGAGGAAAACAAGAGCCAGTTTGGTGGGAACATGTACCAACTGAGAGAAAAACAAAAGAAGAAAAATATCAACATAGTTAATTTTTGTGTAACTTGTTTTTTTAGCATGCGTAGTTGTTTAGCCAATAATACGTTAGTAGTAGTTTTATGGACAGCTACCTTTAGCCAATAATACACTGTAGATACCCTCAAGGGCCCCCAGTTATGTAACCCAAAAGGGTATATAAAGCAATAGCTAACTCAATAAAGGGTCTTCAATCCATCACACTGAAGTCCGTGTCTCAATCCCCTCAGAGATCCAAACATATTGATCCTGATCACTGTACCTGAGTTTAGGACAAATGCTTGGGTCATGGGGGGAAAACATCTTTTTTCTTTGGTGGCACCAGCTTGTCTATGGTGCCAGGTTTGGTGGAGGGCACTGCTTGCCCCCCCTTCCCCTCCTTCACCTGGACTGCCTGGGCCGATGCATGTGGCAAGAGCACCCCAACACATGCTGATGGGGGGTCAGATGAGCAACTGCTTTCATGCCAAAAAGAAATGTATAAAAGGGGAGGGGAGCCTGCACCAGGTACGCCTCTGGCTTGACACAGTCCAGCCTCAGCCATGCACCCAGTGCTGTATACCTTGCTTTGCTGACTTTATTCCATAATAAGAGACTCTTGGAATTTTAGTTTCCAGAGTGCATTTATAACACAGGTAAGTGGTGGAATCCCCATCCCTGGAGGTGTTGAAAAAAGTTGCACTTTACAACATGGTTTAGTAGGGACAGTGGTGTTGGGCTGATGGTTGGGCTAGGTGATCTTAGAGATCTTTTCTGACCCTAATGATTTTGTGACTAATGGACACAGGAGTCTGTCATTTGTAACAAGCATGGGTAGATGAGGCGCTGAGGGGCATGGTGTAGTGTTTGATAGGAATGGCTGGACTTGATGATCTGGTGGGTCTCTTCCAACCTGGTAATTCTATGATTCAAGCACTCACTGATAGGTGATAAATTGCTTGTATGTCAAGAGGACAGTGAAAACTGGGCCAGTCAATATTTGGATGAGAAGAGGGGTAGAGAAAAGCCCAGAAGTCAAATATGAGACCCTTGAGTTATCCTGCCTACATGCAACATAGGAGATCGTGCACCAGACCACACAATTACTTAGCAAGCCCCAACCTCATTGCTGCCTTTTCATATGGAAGGAGAAAGTGGCTTGCCCTGTGGCAGCTAATCCTGCTCTACAGGAATCATAGAATAGTTTGAGTTGGAAGGTACCTTAAACATCATCTAGTTCAAACTCCCCTGCCATGGGCAGGGACATGTCCCACTAGATCAGGTTGCCCAAGGTCCCATCCAATCTTGCCTTGAACACCTCCAAGGATGGGGCATCCACAACTTCCCTGGGCAACCTGTTCCAGTGTCTCACCACTCTCATCATGAAGAAATTCTTCCTTATGTCTAGTCTAAATCTGCTGCTCTCCAGTTTATACCCATTGCCCCTAGTCCTATCGCTATAAGCCTTTGTGAACAGTCCCTCTCCAGCTTTCTCATATGCCCCCTTCAGGTACTGGAAGGTCACTGTAAGATCTCCTCAGAGCCTTCTCCAGTCTGAATAAGCCCAACTCTCTCAGCTAGTCCTCGTATGGGAGATGCTCCAGCCCTCTGATCATCTTCATGGCCCTCCTCTGGACCCGTACCAACAGTTCCATATCCCTCTTATGTTGAGGATTCCAGAACTGGACACAGGACTCCAGATGAGGTCTCACAAGAGAGGAATAAAGGGGCCCTCCCTTGCCCTGCTGGCCACACTTCTTTAGATGCAGCCCAGGATGCGGTTGACCTTTTGGGCTGTGAGCGCACATTGCTGGCTCATATCAAGCTTCTCATCGACCAACACCCCCAAGTCCTTCTCTGCAGGGCTGCTCTCAATCACATTATCCCTCATCCTGTATCGAAACTGTGGATTGCCCTGACCCAGCTGCAGGACCTTGTACATGGCCTTGTTGAACCTCATGAGGTTCACACAGGCCCGCTTCTCTGTGTCCTTCTGGATGACATCCTGTCCTTCTGTTGGGGCAACTGCACCACTCAGTTTGGTGTCATTTGCAAACTTGCTGAGGGTACACTCAATCTCACTGTCAATATTATTGATGAAGATATTAAACAGCACTGGTCCCAGTACGGACCCCCTGAGGGACACCACTAGTCACGGATCTCCATTTGGACTTCGAGCCATTGACCACTACTATTTGAATACGACCATCCAACCAGTTTCTTCTCCATTGAACCCATCAAATCCATCTCTCTCCAATTTAGAGAGAAGGATGCTGTGAGGGACCGTGTCCAAAGCTTTACAGAAGTCCAGATAGATCACATCCATCAGTTTACCCTGTTGCAGTTACCCCATCAAAGAAAGCTACTAAGTTGGTCATATGGGACTTGCCTATGGTGAAGCCATGCTGGTTGCTATTAATCCTCTCTATGTCCTCCATGTGCCGTAGCATGTCTTCTAGGTGGATCTGTTCCATGGTCTTCCCAGGCACAGAGGTGAGGCTTACAGGTTAGCAGTTCCCAGGGTGATCATTTCTACCCTTCTAAAAAATGGGGACAGTGTTACCTTTCTTTCAGTCATAAGCAATTTCCCCTGATTGTCATGACTTCTCAAATATCGTGGGGAGTGGCCTGGCAACCACCTCAGCCAGTTCCCTGAGGACTCTGGGATGCATCTCATCAGATCCCATAGACTTATATATGTTCAGGTTTCTCAGGTGGTCACAAATCTGATCCTCCTCTACTGTGGGAGGGGGTTTACACCCCAGTTACCATCTTGTCCCATGACCCAGGAGAGGCGAGGAGAGCTGTTATCAGTGAAGACCGAGGTAAAAAAGTTGTTAAGTACTTCAGCCTTCTCCTTGTCTGTTGATATGAGGTCACCATTCCCAACCATCAGTGGGGGTATGTTCACTTTGACCTTCCTCTTCCGATTGATGCACCTGTAGAAGCTCTTCTTGTTAGTCTTCACTTCCCTCGCCAAGTTCAGCTCCAGCTGCGCCTTGGCCTTTCTGACCTCATCCCTATACAACCAGGCAGCGTTCCTATACACTTCCCAGGCCACCTGTCCTTGCTTGCACTGCCTATGCAGTCCCCTCTTGTTCTTGAATTTGACCAGCAGGTCTTGACTCAGCCACACTGGTCTCTTCCCTTCCCTACCTGATTTCCTACACCTGGGTACTGAGTGCTCTTGCACTTTATGACTATACTCCTTGCCTGTCCCATAGCCCTCAGGACCTTGAACTCTACCAGTGCATGATCACTGCAGCCTAGGCTGCCTCCAACTCTGATGTCACTGATGAGTTCACTTGTATTAGTGACCATAAGGTCCAGTATTGCATCCCCTCAGGTGGGGTTGTCTATTAGCTGGGTTACAAAATAACCTTCAATGCACTCCAGAAGTCTCCTGGATTGCCTACAGCTTACCGTGCTACTTTTCCAGCATATGTTACAGTGGCTCAAGTCCCCAAGTAGGATGAGAGCTTGTGAGTATGAAGCCTCCTGTAGCTGGAAGAAGAAGACTTCATCAGTTGGTTCTCCTTGATTGGGTGGCCTGTAATATACACCAGCCACAAGGTTCCCATTACTTCCTCTATCTTTTATTCTGACGCACAAGCTTTCAACCTGTTCGTGGCTACTCTTCAATGACAGCTCTTCACATTCTATCCCTTTCCTGAGATAGAGGGCAACAACTCCACCCCTCCTTCCCTGCCTGTCCCTTCTGAACAGCCTGTAGCTGTTGATACCCACACTCCAGTCATGGGATTCATCCCACCATGTTTCTGTGATAGCAACTAGATAATAGCATTTTAGTAGCATGGAAGCTTCCAGCTCCTCTTGCTTGTTACCCAAGCTTCATGCATTTGTATAGAGGCACTTCAGCTGGGCTGCCAGTAGCATCACCTTCTTAGTGGACACTTTATTACGTATAAGGTGTTTTGGATGAGTATCCTCCCTGACCCCCGTCCTCCCACTGCTTGTCACAGGATAGCTCGATGTTAACACATTCCTCCTTCACATCTAGTTTAAAGCTCTATCTATGAGCCCTGCAAACTCCTGGGAAAGACCCTCCTCCCAATTTGAGAAAGGTGTCTCCCATCCGATACTTGTAGTCCTGGTGCCATGCAGGCCATCTGTCACAGTCCACTCGTAGGTGGACTCGTGATGGTTCATTTCATTTCTGATTTCAGAGTTGCAAAATAATAACTCAGAGAGAGAGAGAGTGTGTCAAGGGAGTCAAATTTCGATCTCGACAGGCACTTTATTAATAATGTCCATAAAACGACTTATCATAGAAAAGGAGAGAGAACAAGGAAAGAGATATGAAGAAGAGGGAAGGAGGTGAGGTTCATAGCTACCGTCACGGGTCCACAGATGTCCAGAGTCTCTGGGAGTCCCGGTGCAGAATGCATTCCGTTGTTTCGGTCTTTCTTGGACATGATCCCACAGTGGAGGGGGTCCTCTGTCTTGGTCTTCCTGTTGCCCCTCTCATTCAGCTGCTCTGGAGCTGTCATTTATGTCAGTCAATGCACCTGTAACCTGCCTTTCCCATGGGAATGTGCCAGTCTCCACCTAGCAGGCCCCACATGCCAAGAGAGGAGTGTCTGTGAGTCTCCTCCCCTTGCACACGCGCTCCTTCTGGCAGCGGTGGTCAACCTGGGGTCTCCCGATGAAGGCCAGTAGTCATCGTCACCTTGTGCGCATGCTCTGCTGGCAGTGGGTCTGTGGTCATCAATCTTCCTGTCTTTACCTCCTTGCTTCATGGATCTTTCACAATGGTCTTGAAGACAGGTACAAAACATTTTTGAGATAAAGGAGCAGGTACAGGTAGTTAGGTACAAAGCATTCGTTCTGTACCAGTTCTGGCTGAGTTTCTGAGACCGGTTTTCTGAGATCTGTGTTTCTGTTTTATACAGTCAAGTTTGGAGGCCTAAAAATGAGGAGAAATGTTGAGACAGAAATCAATCCTTTGACCGACTCTTACACCATCCCATTGTCAAAACCCCCAAAGCTGTTGCAGTGACACCAGCCGCAGAGCCATGTGGTGAGGACGACCAGTACATAACCACACAGCAAGTGGGAGCAATTACACCTGGTGACAGTAAGGAAGAAACTGGCACTCTGGTGTTAGCTACTCGAATGATCAGTCAATTGGAAATAAACTCTATTCCCTTTATGAGGGCTGAAGGATTGCCAGCCCAGCTGAAGTGCATTTACACCAATGCACACAGCATGGGCAATAAGAAGAAAGAGTTGGAAGCTGTCATAGGGCAAAGAGGCTATGATGTCATTGCCATCACAGAAACATGGTGGGATTACTCGTATAACTGGAGTGCAGCTATGGTGGGGTAGAAACTCTTCAGGTGGGAAAGAAAGGGTAGGAGAGGAGGCAGGGTAGCCCTCTATGTAACAGAGGACTTAGACACCCTTGAATTTGATTATAGTGATGAGGAGATTGAGTGCCTGTGGATTAAAATCAGAGGAGTCCACAAGAAGGCAGATTTTGTGATGGGAGTCTGTTATAAACCACCCAGCCAAGAAGATATCTTCCAGATATCTGCTGGAAGTACAATACAGCAGAAAGGAAGCAGTCCAGGAGGTTCCTGGAGTGCATGGAAGACAACTTCCTCACACAAGTGGTGAGCAAACCAGTAAAGGAAGGTGACCTCCTGGACCTGCTGTTTGTGAACAGAGAAGGCCTTGTAGGGGATGTGATGGCTGGAGGACACCTGGGACAAAGCAATCACAAGATGATATGGTTTGTAGTTCTAGGTGAGATGAAGAGAGGGGTTAGTAGGACAGTCACATTAAACTTCCAGAGGGCAGACTTTGGACTGTTCAGAAGGCTGGTTGGCAAAGTCTCATGGAAGACAGCCCTTAAGGGGAAGGGAGCCCATGAGGGCTGGGAGCTCTTGAAAAAGGAAATCCTAGCAGCGCAGGAGCAAGCCGTTCCCATGTTCCAGGAAAAAGGCTTGGGGGGGGGGGGAAAAACAGCTTGGTTGAGTAGGGAGACCCTGAGAGATATAAAAAAAAAAAAAAAAAAAAAAAAAAAAAAGAAGAGAAACGTCTATGAGCTTTGGAAGAAGGGACAGGCATCTTGGGTGGACTACAGGAGGGAAGGAGATCGTGCAGGGAAAAAATCAGGAGGGCTAAGGCCCAAGCAGAAATCAGATTGTCTAAGTCTGTGACAGATAATAAAATATCTTTCTATAAATATATTAACAATAAAAGGAGAACTAGGGAGAATATACAGTCCCTATTGGATGCTGAAAGAACAACAGTGACAGGGGCTGAGGACAAGGCTGAGGTACTTAATGCCTTCTTTGCCTCAGCCTTTAATAGTAAGGAAAGTTGTTCCCTCTGCGTACAAACCCAGGAGTTAGAGGAGCAGAATGAAGCCCCCATGATCGAAAAGGAGGTAGGTGGAGACTTACTTGCCCAGCTAGACACCCACAAGTCTATGGGGCTGGATGGGATCCACCCAAGGGTATTGAGGGAGCTGGCAGATGTGTCGGCCAAACCCCTTTCCATCATCTTCCAGCAGTCCTGGAAGACTGGGGAGGTTCCACTGGACTGGAGGCTGGCTGATGTTGTGCCCATCTACAAGAAAGGTCACAGGGAGGATCCAGGGAACTACAGGCCTGTCAGTCTGACCTCAGTGCCAGGGAAAGTCATGGAACAGGTGATCTTGAGTACTATCATGAAGCACTTGCAAGAAAACCGGGTGATCAGGCCCAGCCAACATGGGTTCACAAAAGGCAGGTCTTGCCAAACTAACCTGATCGCCTTCTATGACAAAGTGACTCAGCTGTTGGATGAGGGAAAAGCTGTGGATGTAGTCTTCCTGGACTTCAGTAAAACCTTTGACACAGTTTCCCACAGCATTCTGCTTAGAAAACTGTCAGCCTCTGGACTAGACAGGCGCACACTCTCCTGGGTAGAAAACTGGTTGGATGGCCGGGCCCAGAGAGTGGTGGTAAATGGAGTTAAATCCAGCTGGAGGCCAGTGACAAGTGGGGTTCCTCAGGGCTCAGTGCTGGGTCCAGCCCTGTTCAATATCTTTATCGATGAGCTGGATGAAGGCATTGAGGGCACCCTTAGCAAGTTTGCAGCCAATACTAAGCTGGGTGGAAGCACAGATCTGCTGGGGGGTAGGGAGGCTCCAAAGGGATCTGAACAGGCTGCACCACTGGGCTGAAACCAATGGCATGAGGTTTAACACGGCCAAATGCCGGGTCCTGCACTTGGGGCACAACAATACTGTGCAGTGCTACAGACCAGGAGAAGTCTATCTAGAAAGCTGCCTGGAGGAGAAAGACCTGTGGGTGTTGGTTGACAGCCACCTGAATGTGAGCCAGCAGTGTGCCCAGGTGGCCAAAAAGGCCAATGACATCTTGGCTTGTATCAGAAACAGTGTGACCAGCAGGTCCAGGGAGGCTATTCTCCCTCTGTATTCAGCACTGGTGAGACCACTCCTTGAATACTGTGTATAGAGGCACTTGAATACTGTGTATTCAAGGAGGCTGAGGGGAGTCCTCATTGCTCTCTACAACTACCTGAAAGGAAGTTGTGGAGAGGCGGGTGCTGGCCTCTTCTCCCAAGTGACAGGGGACAGGACAAGAGGGAATGGCCTGAAGCTCCACCAGGGGAGATTCCCTTTCACCGACTGAGCTTACCTTCTGAGCACGGAAACCACACCTTCCGTGAACGCCCAGCCTTCGGGAACCGTTCTCGCAAACTGCTCAAACCTACCCCTCTGACGAGACCCGGCCCTGTTTGCGCGCTCCAGGTCACAATACTCCCTGGAGACTATTTAAATCTCCTGCGGCCACTTCCGGGACCGCCCTCCCTGCGTTAGCTGCCACGTGGGAGTCTGTGCTTCCGGGAGTCTGGACCCACTCGTCAGGCTCCCTCTGTGGTTCCTGGGCTTCCCTTGCTCTGGCAAGCGCCCCTTTGCCTTGATCTAGTGCTCGGCTGCAGCACTTACTGTGGCTTCCACCGAACCGCGCCGATTAACCCAGGAATGCTGGCCAAAGCAGAGACCTTGTACTCGGATCAACCCCTCCTGATCTGTGCTGGGTTTTGCTGCCTCCCACACCCCAAAGAAGGGATCATGTGCCAGGGATCTGCGCTCCAGCATTGCCAGAGATTCCAGTAAATTCCCCTCAGCAGCCAGAATGCCTTACAGTAGTGCCAGAACTGGATATCAATGGCATGCCTTGCCTTCTGGCACTACAGTGCAAACAGCCGCATGAGGCTTGGCTAGACACCTCCATGTAAGACCGATACTTTTGGTGGCCTTGCTGTGCAGTGTTTATGGGAGCACCTGGGTCTATACCACCAGCAACTGGTGGTTGAGGGTGCCATGTTGAAGAGCAATATAAAGCTGGTCCTTATGCATGGGCTGGAGTGCAGGGCTGGGTGTGATGGATCAGAGTTGCTGGTGTTCACAGACTGTTCATTCATAGTCCTCTACTGAGCCCAAAGCCTGTGAGCCCCATGCAGGAGACCTGTCCCAGGGGAGCAGGCACAGTCTGAGACTGATTCTCTCTGCAGTCCCAGTGGGACTAATCCCCACTGCATTTGTCCGGAGCACACCATGCAAGCTATATACTATAGATACATCTCCATTTTGGTTGGCATGCTGAAGCTGATGTTCAATCACCACTTTGTGCTCATTAGGACTCCAGCAGTTGGAGAAGAGCACCTGCTTGGAAGGACAGCACAGGTGCTGGACACTCTGCGGGATCCTCTCTGCCCTGAGACCTGTCGCTCTTGCCATGATGTGGTGGGAACAGTCAGCATGTGCTGGGAACTGAATTATCTGATTCCCCAAGTGGGGATAACAATAATTATAAAGTGCCTTCTACCAGTTTATAAGCCATTACTTCGAGGGCCCAAATAATCAGTTGATGAATTGTACTTAAAATAAATTCTGTGGCAAAATTAAATAGAACAAAAAAATGAAGCCCCAAAACCAGGCAACTAGTCTGTGTAATCTTATGAGTCAGAGATAATAGCCTCTGTAGAGCATTACGTTTCAGGTTCTCTCTTATGAATTAGAGAACAGTGTGGCATAACTCTTCCTACCAGCAATGATGCAGAAAGAAGCAAAGGAAAGATTTTTCAGATTTTTTTTCCCAAAACTTTATTAAAAAACCCCTATTGAACTGTAGAAATTCTTTGGTCCAAACTTCTCTGTAACCCTAAACAAGATGTGTTGAGGGGGGCAAAGGGCTGGATGACTTGTAGAAGAAGGGCGTAGTATTGCTGTTGTAGGATGTAGTATGTGAAAAGTCTTGCCCTATGTGACTGTCAGCTGAGACTTGTCACAATAAGTCCTCTTTGTTCAAAAGTTCTCCTAAATTATTTTCCTGTTTCTACTGCAGGTCTGATCCAATTTCTTTTCCATGTCTCATAGTCTCCTACTGTTTGCTGATAGTACCAAAAGGCATATTGAAACATTATATAGGTAAACAAAACTAGTAATTCCAATGCTACAATACAAAGAAAAAGTTGTTTTAACCAGGATAAGTTTGAGAGCCAAGAAGTTAACCAAGAAAGATCTTCTCGCTCTTGTATGGAGTTGAGAAGGCCATAGAAATCTTTTATAGTTTTCTACAGTCTGAGATTGATCGGTCAAATTGGAACAGCCCATGCCCTCAAAATCAGAGCATCCTTTATGGTGTCTTAAAAACAGATAATCAATTGCAGTTTTATTTTCTAAAACTGCTACATGACGTTGTCTAGTTTCAAGATTTAAGACCTCCAAGGCTCGAGAGGTATAATTGAGGCTCCTTGTATAAAAAAATAAATCTCTTTAAAGTATGGGCATGGCTACTTATGGCGTTAAAAGAAACCCAGTGTAATTTCAGCTTTATATGACAAAGTTTTGATAACCACATATAGTTTCTCAAGGTTTGAATGCTTGCAGGGATTCCCAAAGTACATGGAGTAAATACATTTTATACTGAAGAACCAACATTTAAACAAAGGCCATACTACTGTATATTGTACAAGCCAGTTCTTCACAAATGTTTATAAAGACATCCCACTTATGGGAAAATAAAGCTTTTCCTAATGGATAGATTAATAATATTATTAACAATTTTCGATCTTTACAGTTCACTTTAGTTAGCCTTAATTTTTTTTAAAGGCGTTAACCGCTCCGTTGTCCACTAGCTGGTAGGTGATTTGTTCACTCGATCCAATTCTTTCATCTTGATTGCTGCAAAGGCTGTTAACAATACTTGGTACAGTCCATTCCACTTTTCTCCCAGTGGTTTTCCTATAAAATCTTTAACATAAACCTCATCCTCAGGTGTAAAAGGATGTACAGGTTGATCTAAACATCTAGCCCTTGCAGCTGATAGAGGTTGGGTTTTTTTAGTTTTGTTTGTTGGTTTGTTTTCTTTTGTTTCTCAAGCAAGTTCAGCTGTTTTCTCAAGCTGATTCAACATCCTTGTAAATAATTCTCACCTAATTCTGTGAGATCTTCTGTGTACTGCAATTGATATACAGGGCTAATGCCTTCCTTGGACCTTGGGTTGGTTCAAATCCTAAGCAAAGCCAAAAGAAGTGCTTGATACCAATACAAATTGGCTTCTTGACAAATTTTAGCTAATTGCTTTTTTATCAGCTATGATCTACTGGTTCATTTCCTTCACCTGGCCATAAGCCTGTGGTGAGTATGTAGTATGTAACTGCCAATCGATTCCTAAAATGTCACTAACCTTTTTACCACTTTAGCACAAATCTCTACATGACAATATTACTGCAGGCACTCCAAACGAGGTATAATTTCATTCAACAATACTCTTGTGACTTCTCCTGCTTTATTTGTCCTGGAAGGAAAAGCTTCTGGCCAACCTGAGAAAGTATCTGTTAATACTAATAAATACCAGCACTCCCCTATTTGCATTCCTATTCACCAATTTCTTACTCAGTTGTTTATACAGAACATCTGTGCCCCAATGTGTGTGTTTGGTTTGGTTGGTTTGGGGTTTTTTGTAACTCATCTAAGACCAAATTCCATAGCATTTCTGATGGCATTATTTGTCCATCTGGAACATAAAATCACCGATTATCTACTTCCCTTCCTGCCACATTGATAATCAAGTTTCTATCTTCCCTTGAATATTTCTCCATTTTTCAATCAGAATCAGAGATTTGAAGTTTACCATCTGGAAACAAAGCAGATATTTCTTCTGCCTTTTTCTGCGGCCTTCCTGGCCTCAAAATCTCCTGCCAATTTGTTATGAATTTTCTGGCCAGTTTTACTGCTCTGGTGACCTTTGTAGTGCGTGATAGCCACCTCTTCTGGAAGATTTACAGCTTCCAGCACTATTAAGATTTCTGCTGCATGTTTAACGTGTCTTCCTTGGGCGATAAGGAGTCCATTCCAATGCTCAAGTTAGGGAGATTATTTCAGCTTTCTGGGCTGATGTTCCTGGGGTAATGGTTTTGCCTGATCACTTCCCTAGTGTTGGTCACAGCATACCCAGTCTTGTGACATCCTCGCTTCACAAAGCTGCTTCCGTTGGTGTACTGGGAATCTTCCACATCCATAAGCAGATCTTCTTTTAGATCTGGATGGCTGGAATATACTGTCTCCATCGTCTTCAGGCAGTCATGTATCACTGGTTCCAAAGTGAGTCCACTAAGGAAAGATGCTGGATTCACCGTAATGGCTTTGAAACATCAGGAAGACTTAAAGCTGGGACCTTCAATTCCTTCTTTAATTATTCACATGACCTTCTTGCCTCCCCGGTTCATGCCAATTTTCATGATCCCATTGGATATTCTTTCAATAGTGCATACAATAGTTTTACTAAGAGTCCATAGTTATATATCCATAAATGACAACAACTTGTCATTCCCAGAAAGGTTCTGAGCTCCTTTACGGTTTCTGGCATGGATGTGCGGCAAATGACTTCTTTCCACTCTATCCTGAGCTCTCTCTGTCCTCTGGAGATCTCAAATCCAAGGTAAGTAACTTCTTGTATCAGCTGGGCTTTCTGCTGAGAGACTCAATACCCAGTCAGTCCCCAAAAGTTCAATAGACTTATGGTCTGTTGCACACAGTCTTCCTTAGTTTGAGTAACTATTAGGAGGTCACATACTACAGCAGGGTTCCAGTCCCAGGTTTCCAGGTCTCGAGCCAGCTGGTTCCCAAAAATAGTTGGGCTGTTCTTAATACCTTGAGGCAATACTGTCCAGGTTAGTTGTGTTTTACTACCAGTTTCAGGGTTTTACCATTCAAAGGCAAATTATTTTTGTTTGTTTGTTTGTTTTTTGGTTTTGCTTTCTTCAGCCAATAACAAGCAGAAGAAGCATCCTTTAAATCCAGTACGGTAAACCACATTTGATCTTTTTGAATTTGGTCATCAAGGTATAGGGATTTGCCACCACTGGATGTAGTTCTTCTACAATTTTATTTATGGCCCTTAAATCTTGCACTAATCTAAAGCTTTTTTTCATCTGGTTTCTTTACAGGAAATATTGGAATATTATATTCTGATTCACATTCTTTTAATAACTCATATTGCAAAATTTTTCCAATAATCTTTTTTATCCCCTTACAATCTTCTAATTACCAAGGGTACTACCTGACACAGGAGTCAATTTTTACCTTCACATGCTCCATATTTCTGACCTTGCCATGTATTTCAGAAGTCCACACACTTGTATAAACCTGTTCCAAAAGTCTCTGCAGCTATCGGTGTTTCTTTTTCCACCTGTATTAAAGACAAACTCAATACTTTGATTAGCTGATGACCTCTTACTTTAAATTTTATTCCTCCTGATCCAAATATTATTTCTGCCTCTGAATGCTTTAATAAATCTCCTCCCAGTAATGGCCTAGGGGTTCCTAGCAAACAAATTCATGTGCACCCACTTGTTTTCCCAATTCATATTTAGCAGACTGCTGTTGTGGTTTGGCCAGTAGCTCCTATTACAATCACAAAATTTTATTTTTATCTGCGGGAATCACTTGCTGGTTTACACAGATGCTCCCGTATCTATCAAATAGACAACCTCCTCACCCCTATTCCCTAGCTTTATTTTAACCAGTGGATCCTCTAGGGTAAATTCCCCATGTCCCTGACATTCAGGCTTAACTACAACACCCAGTCCTGGGGTACCATGTCCCGATTCCTCTACAGTATGTATATCAATTGTTTCTTAATCTCGGAACACTTTGTTTTGCCACTTTCTCTTGCCACATTCTTTTGCCACTCCAGGTGATTTTGCAAAGTGAAAAGCATATCTGTACACATTACTTCATCCACTTCTCACACCTCAAGAACAACATTAACTGCAACAAGGTGTTATGGCGACTTTTCCCCATAATCAAGCTTATAGACTAGCCACCACTGATTAGCAAAATTTTTTTTATCAAGGTTTTTCTGTTTTTCCACCACCTGGTGGACCACCAACCCCTTATAATGATCTAAAACACATACCAGCCAGCTTTTCTTTAAAGTGCAGCCACTCTGCAAGCCTCCTGTCTTATGGGTTCTGTATTCTGTCTCCTCAACCACAAATCACTTGCATTGTATAGGTGGATCTTTCCTTTTTGTCCCAATCCTTACATTCAGGACAACTCAAATCCCAGCCACATGCTACCCACAATTTATTGTTACACCACATGCATTATAACATAAATAACAGGTGTACAGTGATGATCAGGATGTAATATGTAATATGTGGGCATGAAAGATTTTACTGTGGCATGTGTGCTGGGACAAGTGGCCAATGCCTTGGCATACCTGTGATATTAGCAGCAAGCATAGAGCAAACGGCCAGCGTTCTCATGCTTGCTAGCTTGTTGAGACCTTGAATCTTTAATGAGACCCATGAGTTAATACGAAAAGAATGCACTAGATGGAAAACATGAAGATAAATGGCACATCTGTGGTAAATAGGGAGTTGCACTCTATCACTGGGGTAGCTGCTGAATGGATACAGAAACACTATATAAGGTTTGCATCCCCTCAATAAAGATGATCTTGCTTGTTGCCTCATCGATCGGGTCTGTGCCTTAATCACTACAACTGTTGCCCAACTTAAGAAGGACCCACACTTTTCACAGCAAACCGCTGTCATAACCGCTGGATAGAAGTGGCCATAGCAATGCCCAGTTGTATGAGTTTTGGCCAGTGTGGAGCACTGAAGCAGTCTGGATGAGTAAAGCCTTGAAAAAAGGTGAGCAACCGGGAACTTGGGAATAATGGGGTTTTCGATGTCCATGAAGGAGCGGAGTACACTAGATACCTTTAAATCAAGTTTAAAAAGACAGAATGTTTAGTATGCTGAGTGACGACTCAGGACTTTGTTAAAATGGATACAGGGTTGGGATCCAGGTTTAGATTTGATTCCTGCAGCTGATATAGAAGTCTGGGATGCCACGGGGCTTAAATTGTGGGACATGGCTACCAGGGATGACCCTGGGGTGGTAAGCCTGTTATCTACCTGGAGGTTAATGATCGAATCGTCAAAACACTTGAGATCGTGCAAACCTTTAGCGGAACCACAAAAGACATAGGAGGACAGTAATATTTCATATTCAGAGCACAGTGCAGGGCCATCAGCGGCTGCCAATAATCCCTTTGATCCGGGACTAGCAGATCATGAAAGAACTTCAATTTATTTTCATCCGCAGAGGTGTGGTGATCTTAAAGAGCTACAAACTTTTCATGAGATCTGTTCGTGGGAGGCCGGAGACTCGAAAACCAGTAGAGAAAGTATTAACTGCTCTACTGCCACCAATAAATAATTGTTATTTAATTCAACCTTAAATGTTAAAGCTTAAATATCACTGATTGTTAGTCACCCTTGCTCCCTAGCCCCGCATCAATCCTCTCTTTTTATAGAAAGTTAGTTCTTTACTCTGTATCAATGCCTTCTATATTACTCCTTTCCTTTCCAGGTTCTTTATAAGATTTTTGCCCATTTTAATTTGTTGTTGGAGCTGATGAGCATATATCAGGGGCTTTATTTGTTTTATCATTCACCAATTTAAAACATATAGCACTATGGATAGCACGATACTAATCAAGGATAGAATTAGGAGAACAATAATAGGGTGACATAACTTATTCAGGATACCTGTGGTGATCATCTGAAAAGTGTATCCCACCATTTATGTTCTCCATCCTTTTCCACCCTTTTAGTACTTCTTTTATTTCATTTCCATCATGATGAACCCTTATCAAAGTTTCGTGCAATTTCTTTGTTCAAATTAAGTTTATCACGATGGGGACAGGCACCAATTTGTGGATTAATGTATAATTAGATCTAAAAATCTGATGGGAGGTGACTGGAGCTGAAGAATTAAAATTACACCCAGTGATTTCAGTACAATTATAAACACAAAGATTCAAGTGATTCCTAGTATCTACCTCTGTGTCCCTTACAGAGCTCTATCCTTACAGATAGAGCCGTTCCCAAACATACACAATCCTGGCTAGTGTATGCTAACATGGGTTTAGGGTCAACATTAGGACGAACTTCAAAATGGCAAACTTTCTCGTCAGTGTAAAGACAATGGAAGGTTCTAAATTTCTAGTTTGCCATTTCTCATTCGCCATTCGTGTCCATTCTCTACGTTCAGAAGGACAGAGCAGTTTTATTTTGATTTAATCCTAGTGCAATAATTTTCAAGAGACTTTTTGTACATAATGCCCAGGTTGTATGTTATGCACAGGTTCATCCAAACCCCTACTTCGGGTCCCATGCACATGTTTCTCAATTTTGCTGAGTTGTTTGCCTAATGCCACCATGTAGGAAGACATGATTTCATCCCCAGCTTGTGTGGACACCCCTTTCTATATTCCATAGGGTCGTCCATACAAGACTTGAAAAGGGCTCAGTCCCAAAAGGGCAACGGTGAAGTTTCTGGAGCATAAGTCTTATGAGGAGTGGCTGAGGGAAGTGGGCCTGTTTAGCCTGGAGAAAAGGAGGCTGAGAGGAGACCTTATCACTGTCTACAATTGCCTGAAAGGAGGTTGTAGTGAGGTGGATGTTGCCCTTCTCTGGACATGCTCCAACATTTCAATGTCTTTCTTCTAATGAGGGGCCCAAAACTGAACACAGGATTCAAGGAGCAGCTTCACCAGTGGTGAGTACCAAGGATCAATCACCTCCCTGCTCCTGCTGGCCACACCATTTCTGATACAGGCCAGGATGCTGTTGGCCTTCTCAGCCCTCTGAGCATACTGCTGCCTCATGTTCAACTAGCTGTCGACCAGCATTCCCAGGTACTTTACTACTGAGCAGCTTTCCAGCCACTCTTCCCCAAGCCTGTAGAGCTGCTAGGGGTTGTTGTGATCCAAATGCAGGACCTGACACTTGGGCTTGTTACATCTCATATACTTGGCCTAGCCAGATAGCTTGTCCAGTTCCCTCTGGAGAGCCTCCTTACCCCGAAGCAGATCAACATTACCACCCAGTTTAGTGTTGTCTACAAAGTTACTGAGAGGGTGCTCAATCCCCTCATCAAGATGATTGATAACAGTGTTAAACAGAACTGGCCCCAACACTGAGCCCTGGGGACATCACTTCTGGCTGGCTGCCAACGGGATTTAGCTCCATTCACTGGAACTCTCTAGGCTCGACCATCTAGCCAGTTTTTTACCCAGTGAAGAATACACCTGTCTAAGCCATGAGCTACCAGCTGCTCTGGGAGAATGCTGTGGGAGACAATGTCAAAGTCTTTACCGAAGTCCCAGTAGATAACATCCACAGACTTCTCCTCATCCACTAGACAGGTCACCGTGTCATAAAAGGAGATCAGGTTGGTCAAGCAGGACCTGCCCTTCTTGAACCCGTGCTGTCAGTTTGATTCCTTGGTTATCCTGCATTTGCGTGGTGAGTGCACTCAAGATGAACTGCTCCATAATCTTTCCTGGTACCAAGGTCAAACTGACAGGCCTGTAATTCCCTGGATCCTCCTTTCAGCCTTTCTTGTAGATGGGCATCACACTGGCAAGCCTCCAGTCATCTGGATCCTTCCCTGTTAGCCAGGACTGCTGAGAAATAATGGAGAGTGGCTTGGCAAACTCCTCTGCCAGCTCCCTCAATACTCTTGGGTGGATCCCATCTTGCCCCGTAGACTTGTGAGTGTCCAGGTGATGTAGCAGGTCACTGACTATTTCCTTCTGGATTATGGGGGGGTTTATCCTGCTCTCCATCCCTGCCATCAAACTCAGGGGGCTGAATGCCCTGGGGATAACTGGTCTGACTATTAAAGACTGAAGCAAAGAAGGCATTAAGCACCTCAGCCTTTTCCTGATCCTCAGTGGCAATGTTTCCATTAAAATCTGGTAAAAGATGGAGATTCTCCTTGACTCTCTTTCTGTTGTTGATGTATTTGTAAAAACATTGTTTGTTGTCTCTTACAACAGTGGCCAGATTAAGGCTTTGGCCCTTTTAATTTTCTTTTTCCATAACTTCACGACATCCCTGTAGTCCTCCTGAGTCATCTGCCCCTTTTTCCAAACATCATAAACTCCTTTTTTTCCTGAGTCACAGCCAAAACTCTGTGTTCAACCAGGCCAGTTGTCTTCCCCGATGGTTAATTTTGCAGCGCATGGGTACAGCCTGCTCCTGCACCTTTAAGATTTCCTCCTTGAAGAATGTCCAGCCTTCCTGGACCCTTTGACTTTCAGGGCTGTTTCCCAGGGGACTCTCTCAACCAGTGACTTGAACAGACCAAAGTCTGCCCTCTGGAAGCTCATGGTAGTGGTTTTGCTGATCTCCCTCCTTAGTTCACCAAGAATCAAGAACTCTATCATTTCATGGTCACTAAGCCCAAGACAGCTTCTGACCACCACATCTCCCACCAGTTCTTCTCTGTTTGTAAACAGCAGGTCAAGCAAGGCACCTCCCCTGGTAGGTTTGCTTACCAGCTGGGTCAGACAGTTACCTCCCACACACTCCAGGAACCTCCTGGAATGTTTCTTCTCTGCTGTGTTGGATTTCCAGCTGATGTCGGGTACATTGAAGTCCCCCACGAGAACAAAGGGTAGCAATTGTGAGACTTTTGCCAGCCACTTGCAGAATGCTTTGTCAACCTCCTCATCCTGATTGGGTGGTCTATAACAGACTCCCAGCAGGACATCTCTCTTGTTGGCCTTTCCCCTCATCCTTACCCATAAGGAGATGACCTTATCATCGCAATCACTGATCTCCATACAATCCATACACTCCCTACATACAGAGCCAACCCACTGCCTCTTCTTTTCTGCCTGTCCCTTCTGAAGAGTTTACAGCCTTCCATTGCAGCATTCCAGTCATGAGAGTCATCCCACCATGTTTCTGTGATGGTGACTAAGTCATAGCCATCCTGCTGCACAATGGCTTCTAGCTCCTCCTCTTTGTTGACCGTGCTGTGTGCATTGGTGTAGAGGCACTTGAGCTGGGCTATTGATTTCACCCCCAGCATTCACACAGCACCCCTAGGCCCATCTCTAGTGACCCTCGTTAAACCCCCTTCCCCTTTCAAACCTAGTTTAAAGCCCTCTTGGCAAGCCTTGCCAACTTTTCTCACTTTGAGACAGCTGAACATCATGTGTCGCCAGCAGGTCTGGTGCTGTGTAAACCTGCCCATGATCAAATCCCCCTGAATTCCACCAGCCTCTGAACCACATGTTAATCACATGAATTTTGTGTTTCTTTCAGCAGTCTTCCCTGTTACTGATGGGATTGAGGAAAATACTACCTGGGCTCATGATCCTTCAACCAATCACTCCAGTGCCCTGAAGTCCCTTTTGATGGCTTTTGGCCTCTCTGCAATCTCATCACCGCCAACCTATATAACCAATAATGGATGATAATTAGAGGGCCATACCGGATCAGGGTGTGTCCTAGTCTGGGCCTCAGGGAGGCAGCAGACATCTCTGTGGGAAGGGTCTGGTTGGCATGTTGGGCCCCCTGTTCCCCTCAGAATGGAATTGCCTATGACAGCAGCTCTTCTTTTTGCCATAACAGAGGCAGTGATCATGTGTGGGGCTGACTGACTTGCCCTAGGAAACCCCCTGAATGGACCTTCCCCTACATCTTCATTTTCCTGGCCCTTAAATTCCAGAGGCCCATAAGGCAACTGGGAAGGTGAGGGAGACTGAGAGGGGATTCATCTGCCAACCCCAAGCAGGGACCTGTTTCCACTCTCCCCTATCTATTAGGTCCTCTCTGCTCAGTGGCAGGAGGGCAGGGGATCCTCTGTTTCTTTTGGAGCCTCTATCTGCTGCCTCAGGGATTGTAGGGTGTGGCTCCACCAGTCTATCTCCCTCTCACATTCCCTGATACTCCTTAACCTTTCTACTTCCTCCTTCAGCTCTGCTACCAGGTAGAGGAGATCACACTGAAAACAGTTGTTGTCTCTGCTGCCCTCTGGTACGAGTGACAGGCTCAGGCGTTCCCTGCAGCCAGAGACCTGGACAGCTGCATGTTTGCATGGCCGCTCTGTCTGGGTCACCACATTCCTTCTGGCAATGGCTTTCCGGCAAGTAGAAACTATAGCTAGGTCCTCTTCTGGGAAGGTGATGACCACAAGCTGAGTTACCCTCTAGAGCCAGGAGGGGGCTGCACCCTGCCCACGCATCCTGCCTGTGCAAACTGCCATGTAAATGTCTGTGCCACACCCTTCTGCAACACCACACCCTGTTTGCCTGTCCTGTTTCCTGTGCTCCTGACCACTTGTGCTCCCTGGAGCTGCTCTTTCATGCGAGGGGGATTGGCCACTATCACTCTTGTCCCTATCCTGTGCTGAGTCAGAGCTGGCACTCCTCAGAGCTCTCTCCTTCCCACTGTGGGCAAGGGGTGGCTGTGGTATGTTCCCTCTCTCTGTGCTTTTCCCTTCATGATTTTGCCATAGTTTGCCCCTTCAGCAAAGGTCCCCTGGCACACTCCTGCTCCAAAGCCCTTTGCCTCAGTGACTTTGCTGAAATGTTCATCATCAAGTGTCAAAATGTATTCTAGTTGGTTTAATTCTGGAAGCATATTAAGTTTAGCACCATTGTCAGAAAAAAAATCCTAATTACCCCAGTAGTTTGCAAAATCATGATTTATTCAACTAGTTTAATGAAGTGGACACAGAGTGTAGACAACTTGTTATTCAGCAAAGCTGTAGTTTCAGTTAAAACATGGAAATAAAAGACTGTAATTAGTCTATCAGAAGTGATAAAAAAAAAGTGCAGGTAAGTTTTATTAAGGCCGTTCTGTACCTAACTGTAATGTCTATGCCAGACACACATACGTGCAAAATCATAGAATCATAGAATCACAAGGTTCGAAAAGACCCACCAGATCGTCGAGTCCAAATATTCCTATAAAATACCCCTCAGCATCTCGTCCACCTGTCCCTTAAACACCTCCAGGGTAGGTGACTCAAACACCTCCCTGGACAGCCTGTTCTAGTGTTCTGCGGAATCAAACTCTATAACTCCATTAAGGGTTATAAAGCAGGTATGTGTTTATTCACCAGCGGGTGCGAGGGGGTCCTCCTCCAAGCTCACACCTCAAACAATCTAACAAGCAGATAGTTATAGTGTGAAGACATGCCTGTTCAAAAGCGCCTATTACATATTCATGATTCTTATTATAATTAGATTTAAGAAGCTTCTTCTATACTTGTGCAGGCGCGATGTTGTGGTCTGGGGCTCAGGACTGAAGTCACCTTCATCTTCCTCAAGAACTGCCCCTGAATTCAAACTGTGCACAGACGCAGTCTCATCCTGGTCGAGCTGCAATTGTTTCTGCATTCCAGCTTCTCTCTTATCAACATCCAAGGTCTTCAAGGCCTTTGCCAGCAGACAGTGCGTATTTCAGTAAGCTAAGCTGTCTAAATTTACCTAATATTTCTGCAGTTTTTCTAATGAACATTTATGCCCGCACATCAATTCTCGCCTGTCTTTTAAACTTAGGCAAATTCGTTTGCCTCACACATGATCTACTTTTGAAAGGGGAACTGGGCAGTATTTTGCTTGTAAATTACTTTTCAATGTGTTTTCATGGGCATTAGATATGGAAGTCAATATTGTTAATCGTTGTAGCATCCTCCAATTTCAAACAAACAACACAGTAGAGAAAAAAGCTAACTAAAACTAACATCAAAGGGATAATAACGGGGTGACAAAGTTTATTTAGAATGCCAGTTGCAGTGGGGAACCATCCAAATAGCATGTCCCACTAATGATGGTTTGCATTTTCCTTTACCCTTTTCAGGACCCTGTTTATTTCCTCCATGTCATGGTGGACTGTTTTCAGGGTCTCTCTCCCACTTACTTGGACTTTATCCAAGATCCATTTGATCTTGATCAAATCCCGGTCCCGATGTCTCATTAATTGTTTTACCAATATAAGATTCATTCCAATAGGTACAGGTGATAATTTGTGATACATAGTGTAATTAGACTTTATCAATTGGTAGGATACGACCGGTGCCAAGTAAGAAAAGTCACACCCGACAATCTTAACAAAATTACAAATGTAAAAATTAGAATGATTCTTGCTATCTAGAATTGTCTCATCTATTACTATAGAAATGCAAGCAGTTCTTAAACATATACAACCTAGGCCAATATATATGAGTGCGGTCTTCTTATTAGTGTCCAGATGGATCCCAAAGTGACAGATGAGTCACTGGAACTCCTAAATGGTGTATTATCTCTTGTATTAATGTTCTGGTTACCTCTGAGCCTTGGCTGTTCTGGTAGGGAATGCCTCTGGCCAACCTGAAAAGGTATCGGTTAGTACTCACAAATATCAATTACCCCCTTTTCTTGGAAGTTCTAAAATAATCATTTTGCCATTGTCATCCAGGCCCATGACCTTTCCCCATTTGGCCCATTTCCAGTGTGGGGGTATTTTGGATTAGTTTGGAGGCAAATATCACACTGCTGAGTCACTTGTCTCACAGCAATGTATACATTTCTAGCAAAAATTTCTCTAATTAGGCATTTCTACAGGGCTTTTGCTCCCCTATGCCTTTTTCTATGCCACTCTTTTACTAAAACCCATATGATTAATTTACCTTGTCAGATGAGAACTCATACCTCCTCATTATATGACCCTTCCAAATCTGCAGTGAGCTTTTGATCTTCTTTGGTATATTTGGGGCTCTCCTTCCAGGGAGATTCACCCATTAAGGGTCAAAGCCCCTTCTGGTTTTACCTCTCCTTTGGCTGCCTGTTCTGCCTCTCTGTCAGCCAGTTTATTTTCTCTTTCCAGTTCCGAATTCACTTTCTGTTGTGCTTTGATTTGTATGGTTGTTACCTTCTCAGGGAGCTGGAGTGCTTCCAATAGTTTCAGGATGTCCATATTTGATGTGTTTACCCTGTGAGTTCAATAACTCTTTTTCCTTCCAGATTGCTCCGTGTGCATGTACAGTTCCGAATGCTCACCTCAAATCTGTATAGATATTTGCAGCTTTGCCTTTAGCCAACTCCAAGGTATGGGTCAGAGCAATTATCTCTGCCTTTTGTGCAGAGGTATTCATGGACAAAGGTCCTAACTCTGTTATGTCTTGACTAGTGATAATGGCATATCCAGCATGTCTTTTACCGCTTAGGACATAACTGCTTCCATCCATGAACCAATCTTCAGCACTTCCCATAGGACTGCCCTTTAAGTCCGGATGGCTCGAGTATATTGCCTCAGTAGTTTCCAGTCAGTCATGCTGTTCTGGTTCCCCTGTGTTTCTGCTAAGAAAAGAGGCTAGATTGACAATGTTAGTAATTACAATTTTCTACCATTGCAATCTGATATTTCAAGAACCTTTGTAGGAAAAGTCAGCGTCCACCTTTCACTTCCAATACAGCAGACATTTTATGGGACACCAACATAATCATTCTCTGGCCCAGGGTAAATTTTCAAGCTTCCTTGATATCTAGTATTACGGCTGTAACCACTCGCAGGCATCTAGGCCAACCTTTTGCAGTTGCAGCCGATAGTTTGGAAAAGTATGTAACTGCTTGGTGATACAGGCCCGGATCCTGTGCCAATATTAGAGGAGAAAAAAAGATAGCTTACTCACATCTGAGAGTCTCAAGGCTAGAGCTGACATCAGGGCCTTTTTCAGTAGTTCAGAGGCCTGTATAGCTTCTCTATTCCTTTGAAGGTGTTTCTGTTCAGTGGTTGTTACTGTGTACAACAGTTTAACAAACAGTCGATCCACAGTCAGCACCACCCAGTCATTCCCAGGAAAATTTGTAACTCTCTCACTGTTTGCAGTCTCGGAGTTTGCATATTGCCTCTTTTTGGGTTTGTCCCAAAGTCCTCTGTCCAGCACTGACTTTGTAGCCCAAGTAAATTATCTTGTGCTGCATTATCTGGGCCTTCTTTTTGTATTCCCGATATCCCTGGAGTCCCAGAAAATTCAATAGACTCACCGTCCAGGTCATGCACGCATCCCTTGTCATGGTGGTGATCAGGATATCGTTCACATACCGCAACAGCTTTTCTTCCTCAGAAGGGGCTTTTCAGGACTCAAGATCTTTTTCAAGTTGATTGCTTGATATAGTAGGGCTGTTTTGAAATCTGCAGTCCAAGTAAGCTGATATGTGCATCTACTTTTGAGATTCTCCCCTTGAAATGCAACTATTTTCTGGCTGGTCTCATGGAGAGGGAGGCAAAAGAAGGCATCCTTAAGGTCTAAAATGGTAAACTAACTTAGTTCAGGTGTCAATACAGTTAATAGAGTATATGGATTTGCCACCACTGGATAGAGATCTATATTATTTTATTTACAGCTCATAAGTCCTGGACTACATGTAGATATGTAGTCCATCAGGCTTACAGGCAGGTATTGGCTGAAATTTGTCCCTGTCTTCTCTCTTCAGAGCATCTTATTTAATTCTTAACGGCTGCTGCCCTTCTTTGATTTGACATCAACAGGTGGAGCATTCTTTGCATTTCTGGACGCATCAGTGGTCCATACCCCAGGATATACCTGGTTCATAATTTCCTCATTGAACTTTCTTCCTGTGGGCACACTAGCTAGAGATAAGGTCATTATTTGCATGCATTGTTGATAATTTACCTCCAGAGTAATTTCTCCTTTTACAAATTTAATCACAGCCCCTAATTGTTCTAGTAAATCTCTCCCCAAGAGTGCCTTCAGGGAAGTGGGGCATGTGCAGGAATTGGTGTATACCCCATTGTTTCCCAATTTGTATTTCAAAAATTTGCAAAATATGCCTTTTCTTTTTGGCCAGTTGCTCCTTTTAGCATCCTGTAGTCATTTCCCAGGGGTATCAAAGCTTGGTTTAAAACTGAATATGCTGCCCTAGCATCAATTAAAATTCTACCTTATTTTAGTCTTTCCCTAGATTCATTATAACCAGACAATCTGCTAGGGTGAATTTCCTAGATCTCCATCAATCCTCCTTCACATGGGCCACTATTTGTGCTTTCTGATTGCTCCTCTCTCTTTCATTTCTTTTTCGCCTCATTCAACAATACTTGCAGGTTCCTATGTCCTATGGAACACAGCTTTTGAAATTTATACTTGATATCCCCTGCTGAGTGACCCAAGAACAAAGAAACTAGTTGTTGTATTCCTACCTCTGACCCAAGATCCAACGGTGTGCTGTGGTACATTGCATCCCTTCATCAATCCAGGAATTCAGATGGTGACTTGGAAGGACCTTGCTTAATTGCATATAATACTGACACATTTATTGTTTTGGGAATGGCTCTCTCCATCCCTTCTATCCACCCCTGATATGCCTGCAGACTTTCTTTATGTGCATTCCTGTTTATATCCCACTTTGGGTATTGAAGAGGGAAATAATCTTTAATGTTCACCCCTCCTCATTTATAATAATCTTTGTCCAAATCCTCCACAGTCTTTAAGACTGTTTAATTGTTTCTCAGTCACTGTCAAACAGTCCAATAATAACTGTAGATCGCCCCTACCGGGGTTGTACTGTCTCATAATAAACTGAAAATATTTGGCTGCACTTACCAGATCATTCTGGTACTCTCAGGCAACCCTTTCCATGCTTCTAAATCAACAGAAAAGGTACCTTGATTAGCATTGTTTCTCCATCAGGTCCTACTGTCTCCCAGAGAGCTGCCTGCAGGACCGTCGGAGCACACTTTTTCTGATGTAGAAGGATACAGGTCTATCCAGAGGGGGTCCTTTCTGAGTCGGCATCTTGTTCCTGTGATTGAGGGGGAGGCTTAAACAGATCATAGAATCATAGAACAACCAGGTGGGAAGGGACCCATCGGATCATCTAGTCCAACCATTCCTATCAAACACTAAACCAAGTCCCTTAAGACCTCATCCACCCGTGCCTTAAACACCTCCAGGGAAGGTGAATCAACCACCTCCCTGGGCAGCCTATTCCAATGCCCAATGACACTCTCTGTGAAAAACTTCCTCCTAATCTCCAGCCTAAATCTCCCCTGGTGGAGCTTGAGGCCATTCCCTCTTGTCCTGTCCCCTGTCACTTGGGAGAAGAGGCCAGCTCCCTCCTCTCTACAACCTCCTTTCAGGTAGTTGTAGAGAGTAATGAGGTCTCCTCTCAGCCTCCTCTTCTCTAGGATAAACAACCCCAGCTCTCTCAGCCGTTCCTCATAGGACCTGTTCTCCAGCCCCTTCACCAGCTTTGTCGCTCTTCTCTGGACTCGCTCCAGAGCCTCAACATCCTTCTTGTGGTGAGGGGCCCAGAACTCGACACAGTATTCAAGGAGCGGCCTCACCAGTGCTGAATACAGAGGGAGAATCACCCCCCTGGACCTGCTGGTCACACCGTTTCTGATACAAGCCAGGATGCCATTGGCCTTCTTGGCCACCTGGGCACACTGCTGGCTCATGTTCAGTCGGTTGTCGACCAACACCCCCAGGTCTCTCTCCTCCTGGCAGTTTTCCAGCCAGGCTTCTCCTAGTCTGTAGCTCTGCATAGGGTTGTTGTGCCCCAAGTGCAGGACCCGGCATTTGGCCTTGTTAAACCTCATGCCATTGGACACTGCCCAGCGGTCCAGCGTGTTTAGGTTCCTTTGCAGAGCCTCCCTACCCTCCAGCAGATCGACACTTCCTCACAGCTTTGTGTCATCTGCAAACTTGCTAAGGGTACCCTCAATGCCCTCATCCAGGTCATTGATGAAGACATTGAACAGGGTTGGACCCAGCACTGAGCCCTGGGGAACTCCACTTGTCACTGGCCTCCAGCTGGACTTAACACCATTTACCACCACTCTCTGGGCCCGGCCATCCAGCCAGTTTTCTACCCAGAAGAGTGTGCGTCTGTCCAGGCCAGAGGCTGACAGTTTCCGTAGCAGAATGCTGTGAGAAACTGTGTGAAAGGCTTTACTGAAGTCCAGGAAGACCACATCCACAGTCTTTCCCTCATCCAGCAGCCAAGTCACTTTGTCATAGAAGGCAATCAGGTTGGTTTGGCAGGACCTGCCTTTGGTAAACCCATGTTGACTGGGCCTGATCACCCGGTTCTCTTGCAAGTGTTTCATGATAGCACTCAAGATCACCTGTTCCATGACTTTCCCTGGCATTGAGGTCAGACTGACTGGCCTGTAGTTCCCTGGATCCTCCCTGCGACCCTTCTTGTAGATGGGCACTACATCAGCCAGCCCCCAGTCCAGTGGTACCTCCCCAGTCTTCCTGGACTGCTGGAAGATAATGGAAAGGGGTTTGACCAATACATCCGCCAGCTCCCTCAATACCCTAGGGTGAATCCCATCTGGTCCCATAGACTTGTGGTTGTCCAGTTGGGCAAGCAAGGCTCTTACCACCTCCTCTTGGACCATGGGAGCCTCGTATTGCTCCTCTAGTTTTGGGGTTTGTACACAGAGGGAAAAGCTCTCTTTACAATTAAAGACTGAAGCAAAGAAGGCATTAAGTACCTTAGCCCTCTCCTCATCCCCTGAGTCATCAGTTAGATCCTGTTCTGGTGCCTGGTGAGTTTTGTTTAACTTTGTGCACTTTTGTCCAATTCTGCACACTGAACAACAATTGCCTCAGTTTGCCTCCAGATTCCTTGTTATTTTCTCGCTCAAGGGCAAGTGCCAGGGGCTCCTGTCGGGGTGGGGTGGGGTGGGGGCACACTTCTACAGTTCCATTATCACTCCAAATTGTTATGGAGTATTAAAAACCTATCCTCATAAGACACTTCATCTGACTTTTCTTCTTTCCTCAAAACCAGTATTAATTGTAAGATCGTGTTATAATCTATTGTCTAATTAAGTGGCCGTTTTGCCTCATCGTCAAATGTATAAAGCACCCACCACTGATTACTATATTTAATAAGGGTCTTTTTGTTTTCAGTATTCTCAGTTCCAAACAACATGCTTCCAATATGTTAATACACACCCCAGAGGGCTCTTTTGTTTTCCATTTTTAGTTTCTTTAGTTTGCCTTTTCCTTAGTTTCACCTCCTTCTTTCTCAGTGTTCACTAAAACCTTTCTTTACACTGTTTTTTAACCCATTCCTGGTCTTTCCCCTCAAGGTCCTGGATTTCTGGAATCAAACTCTCTTTTGCACTACTGATCATACTTTCTGTTAAATTACATTAAGTTTTGTCCTTGCCATTTAGGCAGTAGTTCAACCTTTCATACATTACTGATAAACATAATATACGCACACATATACCAAACTTGAATGTATTGATTCCCCAATTATACACAATAAAACTGTCCGCAGAAATAATCACACAACAAATTTTGGATAAATCAATAGTTGGTATTCTTAAAATTTTAAGGATAGTTTCTCCTATCTCTTAACAAAGCCTGTTTAGGAATCCCTATAACAGCCGGTTTGCTCATTATTCTTATGCGAATAGAATAGTTCATAACCCAGTATCCCCCTAGAGAGATAACATGTGTAACTCCCGTGGACTCAGCAAAGAAGCAGAAGTGGGGGCACCCATACACACACACAGCCGCAAGGCTGGGTTTTTCCATTTTCTTTTTCTCTTTTCCCTTTTGCTAGATATTTTCAGAGTGAGCAAGCTGTCCTGCCTAGTTTTACCTGCATAGTACTTGAAACTCCTTGGTGGCACAGGTCGGCTACTTGAACCCACCCCAGCGTACCCGCTTCTCTCCCCACCACTATCCAAAGTTTTAAATTCTTGCCAAGCTCCAGCATTTTATCATACATTAAAAATTCACAAAACTCAGAACAAATTAACAACACAACAACCAGAACTCCTCATTCGCTTTGCAGTGATGCTGCATCTCAAACACACAACCATTCATTTCAGGGCCAGCCCAACTCACACAGTGTTAGTTACGACCAGTCAAACTGGATCCACAGTTTTCGATGTTATGGATATCTAAACCACACACGGTACCGGGCACATACAACACTTGAAATACGGTGTTGGGGTTTTGTTTTCTTTTGGTTGCTTTTTTTTGGGGGGGGTTGGGGTTTTTTTTTTTTTGTTTTTTGGGGTTTTTGGGGGGGTTTTTTTGATAGCTGTCCCTAACCTTGGACTCCTTACAAGGTCTTGGTAAGCTTAGGGAATCCCTCCCTACAGCTACCTCGCTATGCGTCCGGACGCCTTACAAGGTCTTGGCAAGGTATAGGGAATCCCTCCCCACAACCTTCCTCACTACGCGTCCCTTTGGGTCCACCAATTCCCAGGGGCGAGCATTACAGCTTCTCGTCATCGCGTGAGGCGTCCCATCACGACTTACAGACTCTGCCCCTCCTTCCAAATCTCAGGGGTGAGCACTCTAGCTCGTCATCATCGCGTGTCCCATACACGACTTACAGACTCTGCCCCTCTTTCCAATTACCAAGTATCCATATCTCCAAGTCGCATACCTTGTCCGTCCACTGATTGTCCGTCTCTCTCCCCGCAGCGATTGGATGAGGATGGGAGATTCTCTGGAGAAATAGTCCAGAGGCGCCTAGAATGTCCCACTCCCCACCGGTCCTGCAGCCGGACAGAGAGGGTGTCCCATCTGGGATGCTGAATTGTTTTGCGGAATCAAACTCTATAACTCTGACAAGGGTTATAAAGCAGGTATGTGTTTATTCACCGGCGGGTGCGAGGGGGTGCTCCTCCAAGCTCACACCCCGAACAATCTAACAAGCAGATAGATATAGTTTGAAGACATGCCTATTCATAAGCGCCTATTACATATTCATTATTCTTATTATAATTAGATTTGAGAAGCTTCTTCTATACTTGCGCAGGCGCGATGTTGTGGTCTGGGGCTCAGGGCTGAAGTCACCTTCATCTTCCTCAAGAACTGCCCCTGAATTCAAACTGTGCGCAAGCGCAGTCTCATCCTGGTCGAACTGCAATTGTTTCTGCATTCCAGCTTCTCTCTTATCAACATCCAAGGTCTTCAAGACCTTTGCCAGCAGACAGTGCGTATTTCATTAAGCTAAGTTGTCTAAGTTTGCCTAACATTTCTGCAGTTTTTCTAAGAAACATTTATGCCCGCACATCACTAGTGTCTAATGACTCCGTGAAATTTTTTTTCCTAATGTCCAGGCTAAACCTTGCCTGGCAGAGCTTGAGGACATTCCCCAGGACTCTCATCCTGCACCCTGTCACTTCGGTGAAGAGACCAGCACCCTCCTCTCCACAACCTCCTTTCAGGTAGTTGTAGAGAGCAATGAAGTCTCCTCTCAGCCTCCTCTTCTCCAGGCTAAAAAACCCCAGCTCTCTCAGCCGCTCCTCATAAGGTCTGTGCTCCAACCCCTTCACCAGCTTTGTTGCTCTTCTCTGGACTTGCTCCAGAGCCTCAACATCCTTCTTGTGGCGAGGGGCCCAGAAGTGAACACAGGATTCAAGGAGCGGTCTCACCAGTGCTGAGTACAGAGGGAGAATAACCTCTCTGGACCTGCTGGTCACGACATTTCAGATAAAGGCCAAGATGCCATTGGCCTTCTTGGCCACCTGGGCACACTGCTGGCTCATTTTCAGTCGATTGTCGACCAACACCCCCAGGTCCCTCTTCTCCTGGCAGTTTTCCAGCCAGGCTTCTCCCAGTCTGTAGCTCTGCATAGGGTTGTTGTGCCCCAAGTGCAGGACCCGGCATTTGGCTGTGTTAAACCTCATGCCATTGGACTCTGCCCAGCAGTCTGACCTGTTCAGATCCCTTTGCAGAGCCTACCTACCCTCCAGCAGATCCATGCTTCCACCCAGTTTAGTGTCATCTGCAAACCTGCTAAAGGTACCCTCAATGCCCTCATCCAGGTCATTGATGAAGACATTGAACAGGGCTGGACCCAGCACTGAACCCTGGAGGACACCACTTGTTACCTGCCTCCAGCTGGAGTTAACTCCATTTACCACAACTCCTTCAGCCCAGTCATCCATCCAGTTTTCCACCCAGGAGAGTGTACGATTGTCCAGGCCAGTGGCTGACAGTTTCTGAAGCAGAATGTTGTGAGAAACTGTGTCAAAGTCTTGACTGAAGTCCAAGAAGACTACATCTGTCGCAATCAAGGCATGGACCTCGTCGATGGGGGCGACAAACGAGAGCAACTTTATTGAGAGGGTGCAAACCTTATATAGTGCCTCTGTATCCAGTAACAGCTATTCCAGTGAATTTTCACCCATGAGAATCCTGCTGTACAGCGACAGAGTGCAGTCCCCTGTTTTCCATATATGTTCTCCTTATCTTCCTGTTTTCCGCCTAGTGTGTTCCTTTGCTATTAACCCATGACTCTTAATAAAGATTCCAAGGTCTCAACAAACTAGTAAGCATGAGAATTACGTCCATTTGCTCTGTGCTTGCTGCTAATATTGCAGGTACACCAAGGCATTGGTCACTTGCCCCAGCATACACGGAATACTGGTATCTTTATGCCCACATACATCCACAGCCTTTCCCTCATCCAGTAAGCAGGTCTCCTTGTCATAGAAGGCAATCAGGTTAGTTTGGCAAGACCTGCCTTTCATGTGAACCCATGTTGACTGAGCCTGATCACCCGGTTCTCTTGCATGTACTTCATGGTAGCACTCAAGATCACCTGTTCCATGACTTTCCCCGGCACTGAGGTCAGACTGACAGGCCTGTAGTTTCCTGGATCCTCCCTGGGACCCTTCTTGTAAATGGGTGTAACATTAGCCAGCCTCCAATCAATGTTCAGCTGTGAAGCTCCAAAGAGTGAGGGTTTCACAACACATATTCCTGACTCTAATTAATGTTATGTGTGTTTATTAAGGCACTTATCTGCTCAATGAAGCAACACGTACAGATATTCTTAGGAAAACTTTATCATGCAAAGTTAAATGTGTACATCCCAGTACGCACAACTGGAAGAACTTGTGTGCAACAATATTATGTACAAATCAGATTAATGACTCTTACTCTCTGTACTTTAGGGAACAACCCATCTTCAGCACCCGAGTTCATGTCTTCCAGATTGACTCAAACACTAAGAAGAACTGGGTACCCACCAGCAAGCAGGCTGTTACTGTGTCCTGCTTCTATGACAGCACAAGAAATGTCTACAGGATAAGTTTGGATGGCTCAAAGGTAAACTTTATTTCTGAGAACTTGCTTGATGACTGACATTTGTATTTATTTTCCAGTCTGATGACCTTCACGTATCTTATCAGATGCTTTTATCATTATCTGAGTAACAGATTACTTATGTGTTAAAATGCTCTCTCAGCTGCTCCTGGTAAGACTTGTTCTCCAGCCCCCTCACCAGTTTCGTCACTCTTCTCTGGACACACTCCAGAGCCTCAATATCCTTCTTGTGGTGAGGGACCCAGAAGTGAACACAGGATTCAAGGAGCAATCTCACCAGTGCGGAGTACAGAGGGAGAATAACCTCCCTGGACCTGGTGGTCATGCTGTTTCTGATACGAGCCAAGATGCCATTGGCCTTCTTGGTCACCTGGGCACACTGCTGGCTCGTGTTAAGTTGGTGGTCCACCAATGCCCCCAGGTCCTTCTCCTCCAGGCAGCTTTCTAGACAGACTTCTCCTAGTCTGTAGCACTGCATAGGGTTGTTGTGCCCCAAGTGCAGGACTCGGCATTTGGCCTTGCTAAACCTCGTGCCTTTGGCCTCTGCCTGGCAGTCCAGCCTGTTCAGATCCCTTTGCAGAGCCTCCCTACCTTCCATTAGATCCACACTTCCAACCAGCTTAGTATCATCCGCAAACTTGCTAAGGGTGCATTCAATCTTTTCATCCAGGTCATTGATAAAGACATTGAACAGGGCTGGACCCAGCATTGAGCCCTGGGGAACACCACTTGTCACTGGCCTCCAGCTAGAGTTAACTCCATTTACCACCACTCTCTGGGTCCGTCCATCTAACCAGTTTTCCACCCAGGAGAGTGTGCGCCTGTCCAGGCCAGAGGTTGACAGTTTCCGAAGCAGAGTGCTGTGAGAAACTGTCAAAGGCTTTAATCTCCTCACTCAGTGATGTTATCAGTATCACTGTCTTCAGCATTATGAAGGACATCTGTTTAATGCACGTAATCACTTTAGTAAATCCTTCTGTTATGAAATCTTCCATTTTTTTTCTGCAAACAATGTGGTGATTCATAGAATTATAGAATCACTAGGTTGGAAAGGACCCACAGGATCATCGAATCCAACCATTCCCATCAGTCACTAAACCATACCCCTCAGCACCTCATCCACCGGTCTTTTAAACACCTCCAGAGAAGGTGAATCAACCACCTCCCAGGGCAGCCTATTCCAGTGCCCAATGACCCCTTCCATGAAATATATAAAAAATGCTATAATGCTTTCAAGATGCTTTAATTTACAACTTATGGAGATGTTGCAGTTCAGAATGGTTGGACACGATGATCCGGTGGGTCTCTTCCAACCTGTTTGTTCTATGATTCTATGATTCTGTGATTCTATGAACTAAAATATTCTGTTAGAGCACAGCAACATTAACAGAGATTTCTTGGCTATTTATTGAAAGCTGAACAACATTACTCTATTTTTTTCTCTTTTTTTTAAATCTAGAGTATTACTGTTTTAAATGTGGAGGGAGAATTTCTGTCATACAAAAGTATATAGGAATTTTCTGTTAAAGATTTCTATATGATACTACTTTAGGTGATTGAGACTCTTGTGTCAAAGCCTACCAAAATTTTTCAAAGTTTAACTTTGACACTTTCTTACATTCTCAACACTCCTTGAAATGATTTTTTTCATTCCTTCAAATAATTAAAATACCTTTTGTGTGACTGTTTATAAAAGACTTTGGAATTGGAGCTATATGCTGTATGAAATCAAGGCTACTAATTGCAATCTGTAGCATCATAATTGATCTGCACAGTTTACAAAATCCTTATTCTGATATCCACTGGGGTTCCTCTGCATTTATTCAAAGCTGCAACTCTTGAAAAGTAGCTGCTGAGTTGCACTGTCAAGCAGTTGTTCATCTACTTATTTGCTCTTTTTTTTATTGCAGCATTTCCTTTGCACTTCCAAGGTATATTCATAATGCAATCTATCATTTTTATTTATTCTGCCTGTGATTACTGCAATCCTAATAATGTTTTCATCCAAGGATTACATGTCTAACATCGAGGGTCCCAATCATGATTAAGAAAGAGCAATTGTTTTAGACATCACAACATTGCTCTGAAACATACAAGGGGGACCTATAGAAGAATTTTTAGGTTTTCAGCATAATTCCCAGAGTTTTTTGTTGTTTTTTTAAATTATAGCCCTGTCTCTTTTAACATGTCTGCACATACATAACATAGTATGTACGTAGAGCTAAATATAAAGCATTTTTAAGTTCAGAGTGCATCCAGAGTCTCTCTGCTGTATGGCATACAGTTGGGTGTCAGTAACACTACTGGCATCTGAGCTTGCAATGCCTTATGTTGACGATTGGTCAGACATAAGTGTTAAATTTGCAAAGCTATGTAATTTAATTCTCCAGTTCTGAGTTTTGAAATGAAATGGAATAAAGTTGATTTTGTGCTTTTCTTTTAAAACAAATTTTACATTGAAAATGTCTCAAGATTGCATGTTGCCAGCTGCCAAAACCACTTGTTTAACCATATTGATTTTGTAGCTCTCATGCTCCTCTCTTGGGAAGAATAGATATGTGATCCAACTAGGTTTACTCTGTGCTGGTGGTGTTTACGTCACCTTTTGGGTTTTTATGTTGGAAATAATGATGTGTGTGTGGCTGCTCAGTTACAGTGGTTCAGGCGCTGAGCAGTAAGCTCATGATGGCAACTCATGTGTATGTCCACTTAGACTGCAGTAAGGAAAGTCTGAGACAGACACTTTCAAATTTGAATGATAATTCAATTTCAGCCCCACACCCCCCTCTTTAGTTCAGTAGGTTCCAGTAGGATTTCTGGATAAAATTTAATTACTGTATTGATTGTCTGAACATCATTAAATCTTCTTGAAAATAAAAAGACATTTTTAAGATGGAATCTTCGCTCACTTCTGAGAAATGCTACGGTAGATCACAGGTTCCCCTTTGGATTTGCTTGTGGAAGATCTTTGGTCTGTTTTGAGAAAGGGTTAGGATTTTTTTTTTCCTGATTCCATATCAATGGATCTATGAGCCAGATTCAGCTGAGATAGGTCTTATAGAAACAAGTTCTTCTCATTCTTTCTACATTCTCTGTAATGTTGTTTTCTGAATCTACTGTCTCCTCTTAAAATACCTGGCACAAGAAATGACGTATCTTCCTCTAACCTGACTCCAGAAAAAAAATCTAGGACTATAAGGTTCAATGTACAAGCCATATTTTATAGTCACATACAGTATCTGGATCCCTGTCACCCATATCAGGGAGATCCTGGTTTCTATGACCTCTTCAGTAAATATCTTTTATGCAATCTTTTTCTCCTACCGCTCTAGGAATTGAGAAAATCTGAGAAAGAAAATCTATTATGCAATATGACATGACAACATTGAGCAGTTGTTGCTAAGGCTTTCAGTTCTCATTAATGATTTCTGTAGTACTAGTTAACTCTCTGATAATGTTTTCACAGATGCAAGATTGGGAAAAAAACTTTGTGCTCATCTAAACCAAGAGAAGAGTCCAGAAAAGAGTGTTTTTCCAGTCTGTGGGTTTCATGAGCCTTGTATATATTATTTCTGAGTCGAGTCTTCCATCAGTTTTATTGCAATAGATGATCTCTACTTTTTAATAACTGTTGTAAAATAAACTAGTCACACATTAAAGTGATAAGGTGTTTAATTCTAATATAGCTTTTAAATAAGACCTGTAAACACAGGTCTTGTTTGTAAACAGAGATGGACTCATGGGTGGAGTGGTGATGGGTGGCTGTCTTGGTTGCAGTGACCATGAAGTAGAATCATAGAATCAATCATAGAATCATAGAATCATAGAATCATAGAAGGGACCAACTCCAAAGGGACCTTAAAGATCATCTAATTCCAACCCCCTGCCATGGGCAGGAACACCTCCCACTAGATCAGGCTGCTCAAGGCCCCATCCAACCTGACTTTGAACACCTCCAGGGAGGGGGCATCCACAGTGTCCCTGGGCAACCTGTGCCAGTGCCTCACCACCCTTGTTGTGAAGAATTTCCTCCTTATGTTGTAGTTGAGTTTTAAATCATTGGTGATAGGAGAAAACCTACCATCAAATCTTTGACTGTAGATATGGGGAGAGCAAACTTTGGGCTGCTGGAAGAACTAGTTAGTAAGGTCTCCATGGAATCTGCTTTTGAAGGTATTGGGGTCCTGTAAAAGTTGTCACTTTTTAAGAGCTATCTCTTAAAGGTGCAGGAGCAGGCAATTCCAAAGTGTCAGAAGTCAAGCAAGTGGGGCAGAAGACTGGCTTGGATGAGCAGGGATTTCCTTCTAGAACTTAGGCAGAAAACGAATGTATGGACATTGTAAGCAAAGACAACACGGGAGGACTATAGAGATGTTGTTCACCACTGTAGGGAGAAAATCCATGTGGCCAAAGCTCGATTGGAATTGAAGCTGGCCAGCACTGTGAATGATGACAAAAAGGACTTTTTAAAATATGTTAATAGTAAAAGGAGGATCAGAGATAACATTGGTGCATTACTTGATGAGGTTGGTCACCTCGCAAACAGGGATGTAGACAAAGCAGACCCATTTAATGCCTTATTCATCTTTGTCTTTAACACCGAGCCCTGTGTTGGAAGACCATGATTGGGGGATGATAAACTGCCAGCCAGTCCTGAACTTGTTTGAGACTTGCTACTCCATATGAAAGCACATAAGTCTGTGTGGTCTGGTGGGATTCATCCTAGGGTCCTGAAAGAGCTGGCTGATGTCATTGCAGGACCTCTCTCCATTATGTTTCAATGACCATGGGAATCTGGAGACATCCTAATCAACTGGAAGCTGGTAAACATTGTCCAAATTTTCAGAAAGGGTAGGGAGGAAGACCCTGGTAATTGCAGACCTATCAGTCTCACTTCAGTGCCCAGTAAAATTATGGAGAAGGTCATTCTGGGAGTTACTGAAAAACACTGGAGAGACAATGCAGCCATTGGTCAAAATCAGCATGGGTTCGTGAGGGGAAAGTCCTGCTTAACTAACTTAATTTCCTTTTATGACAAGGCCACCCATCTAGTTGACCAAGGGAAGCCAGCAGATGAGGGGGAGAAGTATTATCTTAGCAAAGATTTTGGTGTTGTCTCTTATAGTATCCTTCTGGACATACCATATAGCTAGACAAGTCCATAATACATTGGGTGAACAATTGATCCAGGCAACCTGTTCTGGGTTCTCTTGTGCAGCCAGCTCATGTGATCAGCTGAAGCAGTGAGCAGTATCAGCTGAAAACTGGTTGGTTTCTCCAAGGTTTTATGCTGGGTTAATTTACAACCAGATATGCCACTGTCACTGCAGCAAATGCCAGTCCTGCAGGCTTTACACCTGTTGCTTGGAGGTCAAAAGTCTCTGTCCTCAGACTCCTATTCTGTACTGAGGAAGTTACATCTGAGATAAAATTACCTGCATTCTCAAATCTGTGCTACAAGTTCAAATTAATCAAGCAATGGATGGAAACAGGGCTTAAGCAAGGAGGCAACATAGCTAGAGCTTGAGTTGAGAGGAAGACTCTTTTCTACGCTATCCCCAGGATAATTAATTCCAATCATGTTACTGTTGACAGCTTCCACATTCTTTAAGGATGTTTTCCGTAAAGCACAAGAACTCTCAGTCGCTAGATGTAGGAAATCAGGCAGAGAAGGGAAGAGAACTGCGTGGATGAATCGAGACCTACTGGTCAAACTGAAGAGCAAGGGGGAACTGCACAGGCAATGCAAGCAGGGACAGGGAACCTGGGAAAAGTCTAGGGACGATGCTCGGTTATATATGGATGGGGTCAGGAAGGCCAAGGTACAGCTGGAGCTGAACTTGGCAAGGGAAGTGAAGACTAACAAGAAGGGCTTCTACAGGTATATCAGCCAGAAAAGGAAGGTACCTCAGACTTCTCCTCGTCTGTTGATATGAGGTCACTATTTTTGTTCAGCAGTTACAAATTTCAGGATTTGATTGCAACCTTCATAAATGTGAATAGATATTAGTGGCTATAACTCACCAGATAGTGACTCTTGTTTTCAGAAGTATCTGCAGTAATAGTTAAATGCAAATTTTCCTTGTGGTTTGGACCCTGGTATCTGTTCATATTTTTAAAAATGTTACCCTGGGATGCTTGTGTTCCAGTAGAATGTGAACTTATTTTGGACATATGCCAAAAGTTTCTGTGTTTAAAAAGACATAGATGATAGATGGTTTTTTTTTAATGGGCATTCTTTCTGCTGGTTTAGTTGAATCTTTGAAACTCATACAATTCACAAAGGTCCACTTCTCCAGCTTGTCCAGGTTCCTCTGAATGACATCCCGTCCTTCTAGTGTGACAACTGCTTGGTGTCATCTGCAAACTTGCTAAGGATGCACTTGTTCTCGCTATCTATATCATCAATGAAAATATTAAACAGCACTGGTCCCACTAAAGCCTTGGGAGTGCTGATTGATGAGAAGCTTGACATGAGCTGGAAATGAGTGCTTGTAGTCCAGAAGGTCAACCATATCCTGGACTGCATCAAAAGAAGCGTGACCAGCAGGGCGAGGGAGGTGATTCTGCCCCTCTACTCCACTCTCGTGAGACCCCACCTGGAGTCCTGTGTCTAGTTCTGGAATCCACAACATAAGAAGGATTTAGAACTGTTGGAATGGGTCCAAAGGAGGGCCAGAAAGCTGATCAGAGGGCTGGAGCACCTTCCCTATGAGGACAGGCAGTGAAAGTTGGGCTTGTTCAGCCTGGAGAAGAGAAGACTCCGGGGAGAACTTATAGCAAACTTCCAGTACCTGAAGGGAGCCTACAAGAAAGCTAGGGAGGGAATTTTTACAAAGGCATGTAGTGATAGGGCTAGGGGGAATGGTTATAAAATGGAGAGGGGAAGATTTAGGTTAGACATTAGGAAGAAATTCTTCATGATGAGAGTGGTGAGGCACTGGAACAGGTTGCCCAGGGAAGTTGTGGCTGTTCCCTCCCTGGAGGTGTTCAGAGCCAGGTTGGATGGGGCCTTGAGCAGACTGGTCTGGTGGGAGGTGTCCCTGCACATGGCAGTGGAGTTTGAACCGGACAATCTTTAAGGTCCCGTCCAACCCAAACCGTTCTATGATTCTATATAAGGGGATGATCGGCAGGTCAACGTGGCTCTGGGTGGCTTGGAGCAGCTGGACTGAGTTTGTGGGTTTGGATTTCATAGTGCATTTTTTTGGTTATTTTCCACAGTGTGGTCTTGCGTTGCAGTTTCCATGCGGCAGGTGCACAACTTGGGATTCCGGATCAGGAGTTATTGAGTGTTGGTCTCCAGTTGGTGAGCGACTTTTGCTTTGATTACGTTGTTCTTTGTTACTGACTTGGTGCTGAACCACAACAGCATGTAAGAGAAATTCTTCCTGAACTGTTATGCTCACCTTGTATGCTCCTTTCTGTGAAGTTTTAAGGATATTCTCTTTCACATGGGTGTTACAAAGGACCTACTAACCAATATTTTATGAAAAAGTGCTATGAATTATTTAACAAATGTGGCTGAAACTCTTAGTAGCACCAGACAGATGAGAAAGCATGCCTGCATTTCACTTCCAATATACATATCTGGGTTTATGGGTAGTCTTTCTTGTTCATGTTGACTGATTATAAATTGTAATAACCATCAGTTTTTTAGTTATATGGAACCTGTTGGTGTCTTTATAAGACTTTATCCTGATACGCTTTAAGTCAACTGGAAGTTCCACGTCACAGACTGAGATTATGTGAGACAATTTGGAATCAGGCCGATGGGAAGGACCATATCAGTTATTAGAATCATAGAATCATAGAACAACCAGGTTGGAAGAGACCCACTGGATCATCAAGTCCAACCATTCCTATCAAACACTAAACCAAGTCCCTCAGGACCTCATCCACCCATGCCTTAAACACCTCCAGGGAAGGTGACTCAACCACCTCCCTGGGCAGCCTATTCCAATGCCCAATGACCCTCTGTGTGAAAAACTTCCTCCTAATCTCTAGCCTAAATCTCCCCTGGTGGAGCTTGAGGCCTTCCCTCTTGTCCTGTCCCCTGTCACTTGGGAGAAGAGGCCAGATCCCTCCTCTCTACAACCTCCCTTCAGGTACTTGTAGAGAGCAATGAGGTCTCCTCTCAGCCTCCTCTTCTCCAGGCTAAACAACCCCAGCTCTCTCAGCCATTCCTCATAGGGCCTGTTCTCCAGCCCCTTCACCAGCTTTGTTGCTCTTCTCTGGACTCGCTGCAGAGCCTCAATATCCTTCTTGTGGTGAGGGGTCCAGAAGTGAACACAGGATTCAAGGAGTGGCCTCACCAGTGCCGAGTATAGAGGGAAAATAACCTCCCTGGATCTACTGGTCACACGGTTTCTGATACAAGCCAAGATGCCATTGGCCTTCTTGGCCACCTGGGCACACTGCTGGCTCATGTTCAGTCGACTGTCAACCAACACCCCCAGGTCCCTCTCCTCCTGGCAGTTTTCCAGCCAGGCTTCTCCCAGTCTGTAGTTCTGCATAGGGTTGTTGTGCCCCAAGTGCAGGACCCGGCATTTGGCCGTGTTAAACCTCATGCCGTTGGACTCAGCCCAGCAGTCCAGTCTGTTCAGATCCCTTTGTAGAGCCTCCCTACCCTCCAGCAGATCGACACTTCCACACAGCTTTGTGTCATCTGCAAACTTGCTATAGGGTACCCTCAATGCCTTCATCCAGGTCATTGATAAAGACATTGAACAGGGATGGACCCAGCACTGAGCCCTGGGGAACTCCACTTGTCACTGGCCTCCAGCTGGATTTAACACCATTTACTATCACTCTCTGGGCCTGGCCATCCAACCAGTTTTCTACCCAGAAGAGTGTGTGCTTGTCTAGGCTAGAGGCTGATAGTTTCCATTGCAGGATGCTGTGAGAAACTGTGTCAAAGGCTTTACTGAAGTCCAGGAAGACCACATCCATGGCCTTTCCCTCATCCAGCAGCCAAGTCACTTTGTCATAGAAGGTGATCAGGTTAGTTTGGCAAGACCTGCCTTTCGCGAACCCATGTCGCTCTAATTAAATTACTTATCACCTTAGCATTGTGAAATTGCCTCTCTGAAGTGCTTTACTGCCAGCCCCTTTTGGGCTGTGAGCCACACTTATTAACCCTGTGAGTACCAGTCTCTAAGGATACCCTCACAGGCAATCGGATTCTGACTTGTGGCAAAACACATTTAAGCATGCACACATAACCCTGTAGACATAAACTGTCAACCAAGCGTGGGACTAGAGATTTATCCAGCTGTACCTATATGTCCTCTTTGAGGGGCATTTAGAAAGCGAGGGGTTCCATTTTGAACCTTGTGACTCAATGGGAGGGCCTCCTTAGCCACCTGTCAGAATGTCACCCATTTAACATGACGAAGAGTAGCTCTTCTTTTGTATTTGATGTATGATCCTGTCACTATTAGTTGTGTTTGTGCGTGTATAAAGGAAAAACAGACTCTTGAATACAGAAATTTAAAAATAAATTGTGCTTCTTGTTTTATTGCATGTTTTCCAGGGAGGATTGCATATGCAATGGGATAATACAATTGGGGTAATACAATGAGTCCAGAGGAGGCCACAAAGATGATCTGAGATCTGGAGGTCTGCTATGAGGACAGGCTGAGAGTTGGGGTTGTTCAGCCTGGAGAAGAGAAGGCTCCAGGGAGACCTTAGTGTAGCTTCCAGTACTGAAAGAGGGCCTACAGGAAAGCTGGGGAGGGGCTTTATACAAGGGTGTGTAGTGATGGAACAAGGAGTAATGACTTTAAACTGAAAGAGGTAGATATAGATTAGACATAAGGAAAAAAACCCCATTACTATGAGGGTGGTGAAGCACTGGAACAGGTTTCCCAGAGAAGTTGTGGATGCTCCATCCCTGGAGCTATTCAAGGCCAGGCTGGATGGGGTTTTTAGCAACCTGGTCCAGTGGAAGGTGTCCTTCCCCAATGGCAGGGTGTTTGAAACTGGATGATCTTTAAGATCCCTTCCAACCCAAACCATTCCATGGGGAAGGTCCCTTCCAAACCACCAAACCATGATGGATGAGGGAAAAGTTGTGGGTATAGTGGACCTAGACCTTAGTAAAACCTTTGACAAAATATCTCACAGTATCCTACTTGAAAAACTGGCTACCACTGGCCTGGACAGGCAAACCCTCCGCTGGGTTAAAAAAATGGCTCGACGGCCGAGTCCAAAGAGTGGTGGTAAATGGAGTTAAATCCAGCTGGAGGCCAGTAACAAGTGGTGTCCCCAGGGCTCGGTGCTGGGTCCAGTCCTGTTCAATACCTTTATTAACGACTTGGATGAGGGAATCAAGTCCGCCCTCAGAAATTTGCAGATGACACTAAACTGGGAGGAAGTGTTGATCTGCTTGAGGGTAGGGAGGCTGTACAGAGGGATCTGAACAGGCTGGATCAATGGGATGAGACCAAGGGGATGAGGTTCAACGAGGTCAAGTGCAGAGTCCTGGACTTAGGAAACAAGCACCCTGTGCAGCACTACAGACTTGGGGAAGAACGGCTTGAGAGCTGCCTGGCAAAGCAGGTCCTGGGGGTGTTGGTCAATAGCCAGCTGGTTGAACATGAGGCAGCAGTATGCCCAGGTGGCCAAGAAGGCCAATAGTATCTTGGCTTGTGTCAGAAACTGTGTGACCAGCAGGACCAGGGAAATTATTCTCCTTCTGTACTCTGCACTGGTGAGTGAGGCCGCACCTCAAATCCTGTGTTCAGTTTTGGGCCCCTCGCTATAAGAAAGACATTGAGGTCCTGGAGTGTGTCCAGAGAAGAGCAATGAAACTGGTGAAGGGGCTGGAAAACAAGTCTTATGAGGAGTGGCTGAGGGAACTGGGGTTGTTTAGGCTGGAGACGAGTGGTTTGAGGAGAGACCTTATTGCTCCCTACAACTACCTAAAAGGAGGTTGTGGTGAGGTGGGTGTTGGTCTCTTCTCCCAAGTGATAGGTGATAGGACAAGAGGGAATGGCCTCAAGCTATGTCAGGGGAAGTTTAGATTGCACATTAGGAAAAATTTCTTCACTGAAAGGGTTATCAAGCACTGGCAGAGGCTACCCAGGGAGGTGGCTGAGTCAACATAACTGGACTTGTTTAAAAGATGGATAGATGAGGTGCTCTGGAATATGGCAGGTACAGTTGGAGTTGATGGTCTCTAAGGTCTTTTCCAACCTAATGATTCTATGATTCTGTTCTAGGATTCTGTGACTATGTAGTGTTTCTTCTGTATCTAGATCTAAAAAAAATGTTGGCAGTCTTCAGATGTATTTTTGTCTTTTAAGCCATATTCACTTTCACTTTTCAACTGTGTAGTGCATCAAACTACCGATGTTTCAACATGTGCAGGCTTAATATAAAGCTAGTGGGAAAAATATTCAGTGTAAAAGAAAACTATGTTTTCTTGTTGGAATGCAAATGTTGAAATTTTTACTAAAGAAACTCAGTGTCTTATGGGATTTTTTTTCTGGTCTACTTGTGCAGGAGGGAAGTCCACCTTAATCCAAAGAAAGCAGTAACTCATTCTTCTCAAAGCAATAGTATGGTTCTTGTGAGCACCTTTTCCACAATCCCTGCTGGTGCTCCAGCTCTCTGATCATCCTTGTAGCCCTCCTCCAGACCTGTTCAACAGCTCCATATCCTTCTTATGTTGAGAATTCCAGAACTGGACACAGGGGTCCAGATGAGGTCTCATAAGAGAGGAATAGAGGAGCAGAATCACCTCCCTCGCCCTGCTGACTGCGCTTCTTTTGATGCAGTCCAGGACACTGTTGGCCTTCTGGACTGTGAGCACACATTGCTGGCTCATGTCGAACTTCTCATTGACCAGTATCCCCAAGTTCTTCTCTGCGGGACAGCTCTCAATCATGTCATCCCCCATCCTGTACTGAAATAGGGGATTGCCCCAACCCAGGTGCAGGACCCTGCACTTGGCCTTGTTGAACCTCATGAGGTTCTCACAGGCCCACTTCTCCAGCCTTTCCAGGTCCCCCTGAATGACATCTCGTCCTTCCAGTGTGGCAACACTCAGCTTGGTGTCATCTGCAAACTTGCTGAAGGTGCACTCAATCTTGTTGTCTATATCATTGATGAAGATATTAAAAAGCGCTTGTCCCAGTACAGACTCCTGAAGGACGCCACTTGTCACGGATCTCTATCAGGACTTTGACCATTGACCACTACTCTCTGAATACGACCATCCAACCATTTTTTTATTCACTGAAACATCCAACCATCAAATTCATATCTCCAATTTAGAGAGAAGGAAGTTGCGGGGCACTGTGTCAAAGGCTTTACAGAAGTCCAGATAGATCACATCCATTAGTTTACCCGTGTCCACTGCTGTGGTTACTCCATTATGGACCATGGTGGCCACCCAGTAGAAGATTAAAGTTCCTCTGGGTGCTGCAGCAAGCAGGATGGCAGTTGCCACCCAGACAGAACATCAATGGGCACATGCAGCTACCCAGACCCTGGGCTGCAGGCAGTGCCCCCCACCCACACCAACTCATGCCTCTGGTACTGGCTTCACTTGTGGAAGCTGTGCTTGTGTGGGGGAACTCCTTTGCAAGGTGGAGGAGCTGAGGGAGGAGGTGAGAGGGAGATAGATCACTGGAGTAGCACCCTCTCAAACTCAGCAGGCTGCCACAGCTAGTGCAGCTGAGCATCACCCACCTGCAAACTGCAAGGTTGGGGGAATAAGAGATGGGGAATGCCAGCAAGTTCCTGCTCGGCACAGAAAACCTGCTCCCCCACTCAGACAATAAAACCCTAGATTCCCCTGAAGAACAAATATGAAGCACTGCAGGTGGAATACATCCCAAATGATGAAGATGACTGCTCCTACAGCCTAGAAACATTCCTTAGGCTGCACCATCCTCAAACAAACATAAAAAACATACTCCATAAAAAAAGAGAGGAGAGTGATTGTCTTAGGGGATTCCCTTCTAGAAGGAACAGAGGGACCCATCTGTAGACCTGACCCACTCCACAGGGAGGTCTGCTGCTTACCTTGGGCATCAGTTAAGGATGTAACTAGAAAACTTCCTTCTCTGGTCAAGGAGACAGATTACCCTCTGGTAGTATTTCAAACAGGCAATGATGAAACACAATGCAGAAAGCTGAAAGCCATCACGAGAGACTTCAGGTCTCTGGGTAGAATGATGGAGGGTTCTGGGGCACAGGTAGTGTTTAGCTCCATTCTAATGCTAAATAATGAGGAGTCAGAAGTCAAAAAGAAGCACTTGATTAATGCCTGGCTCCATGCCTGGTGTGAGGAGAGAGGCTTTGGGTTCTTTGACCATGGGGTGGTCCACGCACCCCTAGACTTTCTTACTAGGGGTGGGCCACGCTTGTCTCCTAGAGGGACTAAAGGCCTTAATAAAAATCTAGCCAGGCTCATAAACAGAGTTTTAAACTACAAGAGAAGGGGGAGGGGGACAAGACCAGGTTAGTTGGGAGCAAGCCTGGAAGTGGAATTCCAGTGACTATGCGATATTTTGCTGGCAAGGACTGCCAATATGTCACCACAGAGCAAGTGGGAGTGAGTATATCTGGTGACAGTACGGATGAAACTGGCACTGAGGTGTCAGTTATTCCAATGACCAGTCAATTGGAAATGAACTCTATTCCATTTATGAGGGCTGAAGGTTCACCAGCCAAGCTCAAGTGCATTTACAGCAATGCATGCAGCATCGACAATAAGAAGGAGGAGTTGGAAGCTGTTGTAGGGCAAGGAGACTACGATGTCGTTGCCATCATGGAAACATGGTGGGATGACTCATATAACTGGAGTGCAGCTGTGGTGGGATATAGACTTTTAAGACGGGACAGGAAGGTTAGGAGAGAAGGCAGGGTAGCCGTCTATGTTAGAGGGCGCTATGATAGCCTTGAGCTCAATTACGGTGAGGATGGGACTGAGTGCCTGTGGGTTAAAATCAGAGGAGCCCACAAGAAGGTGGATATTGTGATGGGAGTCTGTTACAGACCATCCAGTCAAGAAGAAGAAGCTGATGAGCTCTTCTATAAACAACTGGGAGTAGTCTCAAGATCGCTACCTCTTGTCCTCGTGGGAGACTTCAATCATCCGGGTGTCTGATGGAAGTACAATATAGCAGAAAGGAAGCAGTCTAGGAGGTTCCTGGAGTGCGTGGAAGACAACTTCTTCACACAACTGGTGAGTGAATCGACAAGGGAAGATGCCCTCCTGGACCTGCTCTTTTTCAACAGAGAAGGTCTCATGGGGGATGTGATGGTCGGAGGACGTCTGGGACAAAGCAATCATGAGATAATAAGTTTTTCAATTCTAGGTGAGGTGAAGAGCGGGATCAGCAGAACAGTCACATTAAACTTCCAGAGGGCAGACTTTGGGCTGTTCAGAAGGCTGGTTGGCAAAGTCCCATGGGAGACACTCCTTAAGGGCAAGGGAGTCCATGAGGGCTGGGCGCTCTTCAAAAGGAAAATCCTAGCAGCTCAGGAGGAAGCCATCCAGAAAAGGAGCCAGCGGGGGGAAAACCAGTTTGGTTGAGTAGGGAGATCTTGAGAGATATCAAAAAGGAGGGTCTATGAGATTTTGAAGAAGGGACAGGCATCTTGGGTGAACTACAGGAGGGAAGTGAGATCGCACAGAGAAAAAATCAGGAGGGCTAAAGCCCAACTAGAAATCAGATTGGCTAAGTCTGTGAAAGACAATAAAAAAATCTTTCTATAAATACATTAACTCCAGCTGGAGGCCAGTTACAAGTGGGGTTCCCCAGGGCTCAGTGCTGGGTCCAGCCCTGTTCAATGTCTTTATCAGTGACCTGAATGAAGGCATTGAGTGCACCCTTAGCAAGTTTGCAAATGACACTAAGCTGGGTAGAAGTGTCGATCTGCTGGAGGGTAGGGAGGCTCTACAAAGGGATCTGAACAGGCTGTGTTTTGCGGAATCAAACTCTATACTTCAGTTAACGGTTATGAAGTAGGTATGTGTTTATTCGCCGGCAGGTGTGAGGGGTTAATCCTCCTAACTCACATACCATATGGTCTAACAAGCAGATAGTTATAGCGTAAAGACATGCCTATTCATAAATGTCTATTACATATTCATGACCTTTCCCTGCTTCCTATTATAATTAGGTTCGGGAAGCTTCTCCCATACTGGCGCAGGCGCAGTGTCTCCCAGTAGTCATGTTCTGGGGTCTCAGGGCTGAAGTAGTCTTCATCTTCCTCATGAATCGTACTTGAACTCAATCTGTGCGAAGACACAGTCTCATCCTGGTCGAACTCCAAGATCGCAGAGCAGGATGCAGTCGGTTTTCTGCTGCTGTCCACATTCCAGCTTTCCCTCATCAGTGAATGTCTGAGAATGAACTCGTTCCTTATCAACATCCAGGGTCTTCAAGGCCTTTACTAGCAGGCAGTGTGCATTTCAGTGAGCTAAGCCTTCTAAGTTTTTCTAACTTCTCCCCTGTATCATATGCCTGCTCATCAATTCCCCTCTGTCTTTTAGTCAAATTCATTTGCCTCATACAGGATCCATCTTTTGAAGGGGAACTGGGTAGTATTTTGCTTGAAAATTACTTTTCAAGCATTCTCATGAGCATTATGACCTTTCCCCACTTCTTATTATAATTAGATTCAAGAAACTTATCCAATACTCATGCAGGCGCACTGTCTAGGTCTGGGGCTCAGGGCTGAAGTAGCCTTCATCTTCTTCATGAATCGTCCCTGAGCCCAATCTGTGTGCAGGCGCATTCTCATCCTGGTCGAGTTCCAAGACTGCAGAGACAGATGCAGTCGGCTTTCTGCTGTTGTGCACATTCCAGCTTTCCCTTATCAGTGAATGTCTGCGAAGGAGCTCCTTCCTTATCAACATCCAGGGTCTTCAAGGTCTTTTCTAGTAGATAGCACGTATTTCAGTGAGCTAAAGCTTTAAGTTTTTCTTACTTTTTCCCCTATATCATATGCCTACATATCAATTCCCCCCTGTCTTTTAAACTCAGGCAAATTCGTTTGCCTCACACATGATCTACTTTGTGAAGGGGAACTGGATAGTATTTTTCTTGAAAAAAAAATGGATAGTATTTTTCTTGCCTTTCAATGCATTCTCATGAGCACTAGATATAGAAGTCAAAATTGTTAGTCATTGTAGCATTCTCCAATTTCAAACAAACCACACAGTAGAGAAAACAAAGCTAACTACAACTGGTGCTAAGTAAGAAAAGTCACATCAAACAATCTTAACAAAATTACAAATGCAAAAATTAGAATGATTCTTGCTATCTAAAATTGTCTCATCTATTACTATAGAAATAAAAGCAGTTCTTAAACATACACAACCTTGGCAGTTCTTAAACATACACAACTCGTATACGAGTATGGTCTTCTGATTAGTGTCCAGATGGATCTCAAAGTGACAGATGGGCCACTGGAACCCCAAAATGGTGTATTCTCTCTTGTATTAATGTTCTGGTTACCTCTGAACCATGGCTGTTCTGGTAGGGAATGCCTCTGGCCAACCTGAAAAGGTATCGGTTAGTACTCACAAATATCAATTACCCCCTTTTCTTGGAAGTTCTAAAATAATCATTTTGCCATTGTCATCCAGGCCCATGACCTTTCCCCATTTGGCCCATTTCCAGTGTGGGGGTATTTTGGATTAGTTTGGAGGCAAATATCACACTGCTGAGTCACTTGTCTCACAGCAATGTATACGTTTCTAGCAACAATTTCTCTAATTAGGCATTTCTACAGGGCCTCTGTTCCCCAATGCCTTTTTCTATGCCCCTCTTTTACTAAAACCCATATGATTAATTTACCTTGTGGGGTGAGAACTCATCCCTCCTCATTATATGACCCTTCCAAATCTGTAGTGAGCTTTTGATCTTCTTTAGTATATTGGTGTTGGAAACAGATGCAGAGATCAATGTGATCAGTAAGTGTTCGCTTTATTGAGCTTGGCAGTTTCTTTATATCCCCCATTTGGTTACATAACTGTGTGCCCACGAGGGTGACTACAGTGTATTATTGGTAGAAGGTAGCTGTCCATAAAACTATTACTAACATAATATTGACTAAACTACCGTGCATGCTAAGAAACCAGGTTATCCTAAAGTTAGCAATGTTGACAGTTCATTTCAATTGTTTTCCTTTCAGCTGGTACTGGTTCCTACTGAACTAGCTGCTGGACTCCTCCCAGTTGGCCTGTGTTTATCTTTCAGCTCTCTGCTTCAAGGTCTTGTTAGAGTTGTTCAGTATCAAGCAGTCTCACAGCATCCAGGCCTTTTTCTCTGTAAAATGTCCCACAATTCCCCCTTTTTGTTTTTCGATGACAAAAGTGTTCAGGTGAAACACATGATTGACTCTAGGCGAAGAGGGTAGTTAGCAGGACAGTTGCATTAAATTTCCAGAGGGCAGACTTTAAACTCATTAGAAGGCTGGTTGGCAAAGTCTCCTGGGAGACAGTACTTGAGGGCAAGGGAGTCCATGAGGGTTGGGAGCTCTTCAAAAAGGAGATCCTAGCAGCTCAGGAGAAAGCCATCCCCGTGTTCTGGAAAAAAGGCCAGCAGGGAAAAAAAACAGCTTGGTTGAGTAGAGAGATCTCAAGTGACATTAGGAAGAAGAGGAATGTTTATAGGCTCTGGAAGAGGGGACAGGCCTCTTGGTTGGACTACAGGAGGGAATTGAGGTTGTGTAGGTTAAAAATCAGAGGGGCTAAGGCTGAATTAGAAATCAGGTTGGCAAAGTCCGCGAAAGATAATAAAAAATCTTTCTATAGATATATAAATAAGAAAAGGAGAACTAGGGAGACCATACAGTCCCTTTTGGACACAGAAGGAACAGCAGTGACAGGGGACGAGGAGAAGGCTGAGGTACTTAATGCCTTCTTTACCTCAGTCTTTAATTGTAAAGAAAGCTGTTCCCTCTGTGTACAAACCCCAGAACTAGAGGAGCAATACGAGGCTCCCATGGTCCAAGAGGAGGTGGTCAGAGCCTTGCTTGCCCAACTGGACACACACAAGTCTATGGGACCAGACGGGATTCACCCTAGGGTATTGAAGAAGCTGGCAGATGTACTGGCCAAACCCCTTTCCATCATCTTCCAGCAATCCTGGAAAACTGGGGAGGTTCCACTGGACTGGAGGTTGCCTGATTTTGTGCCCATCTACAAGAAGGGTAGCAGGGAGTATCTGGGGAACTACAGGCCAGTCAGTCTGACCTCAGTGCCAGGGAAAGTCATGGAACAGGTGATCTTGAGTGCTATCATGAAGAACTTACAAGAGAACCGGGGGATCAGGCCCAGTCAACATGGGTTCACGAAAGGCAGGTCTTGCCAAACTAACCTGATCGCCTTATATGACAAAGTGACTCGGCTGCTGGATGAGGGAAAGGCTGTGAATGTGGTCTTCCTGGACTTCAGTAAAGCCTTTGACACAGTTTCTCACAGCATTCTACTATGGAAACTGTCAGCCTCTGGCCTGGACAGGCGCACACTCTCCTAGGTAGAAAACTGGGTGGATGGCCGTGCCCAGAGAGTGGTGGTAAATGGTGTTAAATCCAGCTGGAGGCCAGTGACAAGCAGCGTTCCCCAGGGCTCAGTGCTGGGTCCAGCCCTGTTCAATGTCTTCATCGATGACCTGGATGAGGGCATTGAGGGTACCCTATAGCAAGTTTGCAGATGACACAAAGCTGTGTGCAAGTGTCGATCTGCTGGAGGGTAGGGAGGCTCTGCAAAGGGACCTAAACAGGCTGGACCGCTGGGCAGAGTCCAATGGCATGAGGTTTAACATGGTCAAATGCCGGGTCCTGCACTTGGGGCACAACACCACTATGCAGAGCTACAGACTGGGATAAGTCTGGCTGGAAAACTACCAGGAGGAGAGGGACCTGGGGGTGTTGGTCGACAGCCGACTGAACATGAACCAGCAGTGTGCCCAGGTGACCAAGAACGCCAATGGCATCCTGGCTTGTATCAGAAACAGTGTGACCAACAGGTCCAGGGAGGTGATTCTCCCTCTGTATTCAGCACTGGTGAGACTGCTCCCTGAATACTGTGTTCACTTCTGTGCCCCTCACCACAAGAAGGATGTTGAGGCTCTGGAGCGAGTCCAGAGAAGAGCAACTAAGCTGGTGAAGGGGCTAGAGAACAGGCCATATGAGGAGCGGCTGAGAGAGCTGGGGTTGTTTAGCCTGGAGAAGAGGAGGCTGAGAGGAGACCTCATTGCTCTCTACAACTACCTGAAAGGAGGTTGTAGAGAGGAGGGAGCTGGCCTAGAGGCTGGCTCTAGAGGCTAGCGATTAGGAGGAATTTTTTCTCACAGAGGGTGATTGGGCATTGGAATAGGCTGCCCATGGAGGTGGTTGATTCACCTTCCCTTGAGGTGTTTAAGGCATGGGTAGATGAGGTCCTGAGGAACATAGTTTAAATTTTCCCCTTTTGGTCTATAGGAGTTAAGTGTTAAAAGCTTTTAGCAAGGGTTTGCCTGAGATAAGGATCAGGAATTGAGACAGAGAAGGGGGGGTGACAGTGCTGCAGTAGGAGAAAAAAAAAAAAAAGGAAAAAGTCATTTGGTGATGTTTGGGAGGAAGGTTCGGTGCGAGAATTGAGTAAAAGCAAAAGAAAAATAGGTAATACTCAGAATAAAGATATTTTAAGGAAAAGCCCCCTTGGTTGCATACTAACACATTGGATGGATATTGTTGGAACTGGGGGCACAGAGAATAAGAAGACTTTTATTAAATCTTGTAGGAATATGAAATGGTGACTTCTAAATGGTGATGTGGAATATCAACTGCAATGTATTAAGAACAAGATTGACAACTAAAATACTGATAACGACCCTTATGGTCTTGCCAGACAGAGTCACTGGGATTGACTACTTGAGTATGTCCACACCTGTATGGCTCTGGGTGGGCTTAGTCTCATCTCCTTCTGGATATGCAGTGAGGTTCCAGGAAAGAAGCGTGCTTGTCATTTCAAGAAAAATATGGAAATAATTTTGTGTATATAGAGTTCTGAAATCACTGATTGGCAGAAGCACGCTGAGGGCAAAGCCCGAGTTTTCTCCAACCCTGAATAAAGTGTACCTGCCTTAATTGTTAAGTCTAAGTTTCTTTGTTTCAGATTTGGTGACCCTTCTCTGCCTGGCTGCAGGATTCATTGAGAACAAGAATCTCTTGGGTACCCCCGGGCATTTCTCCGGAGAGAGTCCTCTTCTCAACTGGATCTCTGCAGGGGTAGACAAGGACCATCAGACAAAAAGCGTGCTTTAAATTTTTCTTTGATAAAAAGGTATGCTTTAATTTTTTCTTTTTCTGGGTTGAGGACCAGTCCACATAGTTTGGCTCCTCATAAGTTGTTACTGTATAAGGCAGGGTGAGCGTATGCTGGACTGTTAGTGTCTTATAGGCATGTATTCAAGCTGTTTGGGTGTTAATCGTAAAAGGAATATATTCAGTTTCTGTGAGTAGTCTTGGTTGTAAAAGCAAATATTTGGGTTTTGCTGTGGACATCTTGATAGTAACTGAAGATCTACATGAATAGCTAGTTTCTGTCAGTTTGATTAGGAAGTCTTGGTTGTAACAGATTATATTAACCAAAGAAACTAGAGTTATGTGGAAGCTTGAGTGAATATTTGGCTTCTATGTGCCAATTTGATTTGTTCAAGTTAATGTTGTTGTTGTGTCATGTGTGTGTTATTTTTGTGATGATGCTGTGATGTTAAAGTCAAACCCAATTATCAATGCCGATTCGATTATTAAGCAGGAATGATTTTAATAAACAATTCTGGAGCACACATGGGCTAGTCCAACTAATGTGTCCCACTAATGAGCCCCTTATTGGCTGCATGACTTTATACTGGTTAAACACGTATATTTGTGTGGGTTTTGGGAAATGCTGGTTAAGCAGTTATATGTTGCCTGCCTATTGCTTTCCGGGATGCACATCACAGTTTCTTTGTGTCTTCTGTTTGCCTCTGTTAGTCTTTATCTTATCTCTGTCCTTCTTGTGGCTTCAAGCCTGCCTTGTGTTCCTCCTGTGGGAAACCCTTGACATGATTTATTCCCTCATTCAGTGAAACGGGGTATTTGTATAAGATTGTATTTGTTTTGTTGTAGAAATAATGGTGGGGTTTGTCCAGATTGTATACGAATGACTAGTGGATGTTTATCGGATCCTGATGTAGTGCACGTGGTGTAACAAGAAAAGCCAGCTGGGATGTATTTTAAAACAATAAGATCTCAAATTATAAGGGAATTGGTGGTCCACTGAAGGGTGGACAAACAGAAAACCCTGACAAAACCTTTTTGATAATTAGTGGTGGCTGGTGTATAAGCTTGATTATGAGAAAATTGGCTATAATATCTTATTGTAATTAATGTTGTTCTTAAAGTATAAGGAGAATTGGATAATGTACTGTGTGCAGATCTGTTTTTCAGTTTGCAAAATCACCTGGAGTAGCAAGAGAATGGGGTCTAGGATTAAGAAATAATCGATGTGCATACTATAGAAGAATCAGGACGAGGTGTTGTAGATGAGTTTGAATAGCAAAGACCTGGGGAAGTTACCCTAGAGGATCCACTGCTTAAAATAAATCTGGGGAATACAGGTAAAGAGGTTATATTTTAATAGATACAGAAGCCTCTGTGTAAACTAACAACTGATTCCTACAGATAAAAAATAAAGTATTGTGATCGTAATAGAAGCTACTGGCCAAACTGAAAAAGCATTCTCTATACAGTCTGCTAAATTTAAATTGGGAAAACAAGTAGGTATATATGATTTTGTCAGGAGACTCTGGAAAGCAGTTAGATACAGAAATAATATTTGGAGCAGGAGGTATGAAATTTTAAGTGAGAGATCATCAACTAATCAGAGTATTGAGTTTGCCTTTAAAACAGGTGGAAAAAACACCAGTAACAGCAGAGATTTTGGATGAGGTATATCCAGGCATATGAGCTTCTGAGATACCTGGCAAGGCCAGAAATGCAGAGCATGCGAAGGTAAAATTTGCCCCCGTGAATGCCAGGTAATACCCTCTATGATTAAGGGGATAGAAATGATTAGTGACAACTGGGATTACTTAAATGATTTAAATGAGAATATTTCCTGTAAAGGAAGTAGATTAAATGTTATTTTTTAGTGCAAGATTTAAGGAACTATATCCAGTGGTGGCAAATTACTGTGCCTTGCCAACCAATTAAAGATCAATTGTGGTTTACCGTACTGGATTTGAAGGATGCCCTCTTCTGCTTGATATTGGCTGAAGAAAGCAAAAAGTGACTTGCCTTTGAATGAGAAAACCCTGAGACTGGTAGTAAAACACAACTAACCTGAACAGTATTGCCTCAAGGTCTTAAGGACAGCTGAACTATTTTTGAGAACCAGAGAACCTGAGACCTGGAAACATGGGACTAGAACCCTGCAGCAGTATGCGACCTCCTGAGAGTTACACAGACAGACAAGGATTGTGAGCAACAGACTGTAAGTCTATTGAACTTTTGGACTGAGCAGGTATCAAGTCTTTCAGCAGAAGGCCCAACCTACAACTTGCTTACCTTGGACTTGAGATTTCCAGAGGATACAGACAGCCCAAAAGAAAGCTATTTGCTGCACACATGCCAGGAATGGTAAAAGAACTCAGAACATTTCTGCGAATGACAGGTTGGTGTTGATTATGAATATCATAGTGAAACCATTATATGAACCACTGAAAGAATATCCAATGGGATCATCAAAATTGGCTTGGACTGTGGAGGCAAGAAGGGCATTTGAAAGCCCAAAAATTCACTATAAGACTGTCATAGTGTTACACACAGTCTCAGTGGTGTTGGAGCAAAAAGGAGGTCACTGGCTTTCCCCTTCTAGAATTTTGCCATAATGATAGAGAAAGATGATGTGAATATAATCACCACTAACACTGTAAATCCAGCATCTTTCCTTAGTAGAGCTGCTTCAGAAGATTCCTGGTACACTGAGGAAAGCAACTTTGTGAAGCAAAGACATCGCAAGCCTGGATATGCAGTGGCTACCACCAGAGAAGCGATCAAGACCAGACCACTGCCCCAGGAACATCAGCCCAGAAAGCTGAAATAATCGCCTTAAGTCAAGCACTGGAATTAGCAAAAGGAGGGAAGACAGATAGATGGACAGATTCAAAATACGTCTTTGAAGCGGTGCATGCTCACAGTACTATATAGGAAGAGCAAGGACTCCTTACTGCCCACGGAAAACACATTAAATATGCAGCAGAAATCCTAAAGCTGCTGGAAGCTATAAATATTCCAGAAGACACTACGAAGGTCACCAGAGAGGTAATACTGGCCAGAAAATTTGTAACAAATTGGCAGGAAATTTTGAGGCCAAGATGGCTGCAGAAAAAAGTAGAGGTAATATCTACTTTGATTCCAGACGGTCAACTTCAAATCACTGATTCTAATTTAAAATTGGAGAAATATCCAAGGGAAGATAGAAATTTGATTATCAATAGAGTAGAAAGAGAAGTAGTAAATGGGTGGTGTTATGTTCCAGATGGACAAATAATAATGCCATCAGGAATGCTATGAAAATTGGTCTTATAACAACTAAAAATGAAACAAAAACCTCAGGGAATACCAAAACCAACCCATTGGTGCACAGATGTTCTGTATAAATAATAGGAATGAAAATAAATCTATCAGAACTCTCAATAGAAAAGGGGGGTACTGATATATTTTTAGTATTAACAGATACTTTCTCAGGTTGGCCAGGAGCTTTTCCTTGCAGGACAAATAAAGCAGAAGTGACAATTATATTATTAAATGAAATTATATCTCATTTTAGAGCGCCTGCCGTAATGTTATCAGGTAGAGATACTTATTTGTGACATCCTCCATGCTGACCACAGGCTAGTGGCCAGGGGAGAAAATGCAAGAAGCCAAATTTCAATTGATATCAAGCACTTCCTTTGGCCTTGTTCAGGAACCAACCCAAGGTCCAAGGAAAGCATTAGCCCTGTATATATAATTGCAATATACAGGGAGAAGATCTCGCAGAATTGGTTGAATTTGTCTAATTGGCAGAAAGATCCAACAAAAGGAAAAAGGAAAACAAACCAACAAATGAAAAACCAAAACAAAATAAAACAAAATAAATCTACATGGGTTAGAGGTTTAGATCAATTTGTACATCATTTTAAACTGCGGATGAGTTTTTATGTTAAAGATTTTACAGGAGAACTACTAGAAGAGAAGTGGAATAGACTGTACCAAGTATTGTTAACAGCCTTCACAGCAATCAAGATAAAAGAACGTTGATCTATCGAAGAAATCACCTACCAGTCAATGGACAACAGATGCTAACACCTTTTAAAGAATAAGGCTAACTAAAGTGAACTATAAAAATAGAAAACTATTTGTGTTTTTGACCCTAGGATATGGTATATAAACAAATAAAAACACCAAAAACCAAATTGAAACAGACACACGCCAAATTTGGGAAAAAATGGGAAATTACATATGATAACTCAGGATAACACCTCATAGGGATTAACTAACATTTGGGGAAAACTTACATCCTGGCCCCTGAATCTAAATTGGTTGAGGCAGCTGTTGGCAACAATAGCTGCATCCTGGGTTTTAGTAATAATGATCTTATTTTAGTCAAATGTCCCCTGTGGTGCCTTCAAAGTACTGGAGACACATATAGTACTTGGAAGAAACATCAGCTTCGCCAGAAGTTGGAATCAAACAAATATTTTGAGAAGATGCTAGAAAAAGAATCCTCATGTTAAGTAGTAAAAGAATTTACTAATCTTATAGAAAAGGAGGGATTGATTTGGGGCCTAGGGAAATACTTACAGATAACCATTGTTTAGCAGCCCCGGATGAAAACAAAGAAAGAACTAACACTGCAGGATACGTAGAAATATTTTAACAAAACAACTGACACTTGAAGGATAGCGGAATAGAAACTGCTTATACCTACAGAATACACCAGGATGACAGTTGTTTAGCTAAAACAACATATCTCTATAAGCCTTATGTAGGAAGGGGGCCCATTGTTAAAAGACTTCTGATAAGCAGGACAAGTCATCTGGACCTGTGATAAGAGCGGCCTGAGAGCACGGATGCAGAAGGAAAATAACTGCCCCTATTCCTGGAAAAAACCAAGAAGAGGTTTCTTCTTAAACTCATTAATATATATAAGCATTTTTGGAATATGTAACAGTTCACTGTATAAAGCTAAGAGGAGTTGCCATGATGGGTACGCACGTTGTTTTGGAGAAACGATTCTCCCGTGCGTCTCAGCGCTGAATAAACATACCTACTTTATAACTTTATAAGTTATGGAGTCTTGATTCCGCATGTCAGGAAGACAGCTAATAAGTTTTTCAGGTGTCTGGTTATATAGCAGTAGCTGCCTGGGTATAACTAAAGTATTTCCCTTCCCAGGTAATACAATGACCAGGAAGAGCTAGGCCAAGCTAACATGTCTACAAAAATTTAGCAAGGACTGTCCTAATGACGGCGGGAGCAAGTGAACCTCAAGACAAATCAATTTGATTTCAGATGAAGTGCTTTATTTTGGGTTAACTGGCTGCTTATATAGACCAAGAAGGCCAAACATGAGGTAAACATTGATTGGTCACTTCTGCCTTAGTAACAAGTCTTCCTTGACTACCGCCCAACCCACATAACTTTGTTGCTAGGTTGCAAATCCTTGACCCCACATCCTCAGGTTCTTCATTAACATAACACAACAGAGTCATCACTGCCTTTGTTGATTTTCCCAACTTCACCTAGCCACGGTGCTTGGACAAGCTCATTGTATTTTACTTCCCAATAATTCCCCTGTTTTTCTCTCTGAGCGACTTCAAGCACCACAGAAGGCATTAAACCACTTAAAACTACAATAATGGCAATCCAAACAAACAATACACAGCCTCAAGAGCCATAACTCCTGGGACCAACAAACTGCCGAAAAATTTTTTTTCTCAAAGTTCCAAAAATGTCCCATGCTCTATCAACAGACTATCCCAGGTTCTTCTTCTGATGTGAGGTCCTCTTGCTCTGTCGTCTTCCATTCTTTCCAGGACTTTACCCTCTTTTGTGGCAGCCAGCGAGGTCCAGTATCTGTTAACACACAAGCATAGCCTCTCCCTGTCGGTGATGAATTACAATAGGAGGGCTTGTCCTGGTTCCAGTTAGATGTAAAAAACTTAAAGCATACAAAACCACATTTTTCAATTATTTTATCTTAGCCCGTTCTATTCTACAAACTGTGCCCACAACATACAATGAGTAAATACCCAAACCACTTGATTAGTTTCTAATTGCTCTCAAAAACAAAGGAAAAGAAAACTCGATAGCAAATAAATCCCCTTGTTTGGTTTTTGTGAGCAGTGCAAAGTAAACCCACTGGTTTTTTTCTGGTTTGGCTAACAATAGCTCCACCAGTTTTTTCAGTTTGGGGGGGTTGGTCCTCCCCGCAAAGGGATCTATAGCAGTGACTGTTTGTCCCTTTGTCAAGGTGGCTGCAGGCATTTTCTTTTTTTGACGGGGGCGGGCGCAGCTTTTGTCTGGGGGCTCCTGCCTTTTTTGCAGACCAACACAAGTCAGATAGGGGCAATCCAGGCATTAAATAACGGGGGAACCCCTCTCCTATTCCAGGAATAGGTGTTTCAATCGCATCATTCTACTCCCAAAATCTATTTTCTCCACCCCAGCAGAATCCTGCTAGAATCACAAAGCACCATGCTCTCCCAAACTCCTGCAATCCAGCCAGTTCCCTCAGGGCACATGCATTTGCCTTCTTTACAGCAAAGGTTTTAGACTTCTTTCCCTTATCGATAACAATTGAGGGTTGGATTTTGGGGTCAGGATCAGGAATAGGATCCGATTTCACCATCCTTTCCTTCCCAAAACAATGAGCCTCCTGTTCTGAACTAGAGAAACCCGTCTCACAGCACCCCCCACTGCTGTTTAAAAGAGGTGAGGTGATGCCTCCCATTTGTGTGTTAAGTAAAACAGGATAAGCTTTTACAGTGATCCCCTTCCAGCGCCCTCCCAGCCCCCAAAACCTCACCACCCCTGCAATGGCTCCCATGGTATCAAACTTTGTCAGCGCTTGGAGCAGCGCAGTTGGTTCTGGGGGAGAATGCTCCTCAGGTGGAGGCGGTTCTGGCAGGCAACTTCCCTTCTCCTGATGAATACGAATTTCCTCCATTTTTTTTGTCATCTTTTCAAAGTCCTGTTGCCATGTGGAATGCTCAGGCAGTGTTGAATGCTTGAAGTCTTCACTGAACGAATCATCCAGCGATACAGCTGATGGACTCCTTTGAGGAGAGGGATATTCCCTCTCATCTGCTTTATCCAGAGCCTCTTCACACTCCACAAGAGCGCTAGTATTATCCTGACCGGTGTAAGCTTCTCTCTCCGCTCTCACTTCACCTAAAGTTTCTTTAACTAGTCGCCAGAGGGGGAGATATTGCCAAAGGCTTGTATTTCCCAAGGTACATTCTTCGAACAGCTTTTGTCCCATTTTCTCCCAAGTCTCTTTTTCTATTAGGGTGTCAGTATTCGGAATAATGCCGCTTTGATCAGCCCATCTTATCATAGACTGCAACGCAGTTTTTTCATAAACAATTTCTTTCATAGAAAGTATATTTTCGAGGAGTTTCATGTTGGACATCCATCCAGGCCCCATCTCCTCAATGACCATTCGCCTGGCCAAAAGCGAGTTTCCCATCTTCCTTTTAAGCTGCAACTATACAAAAAACATTTTCACGAGTGTTGGGGACAGCATGTACCTTCTTCGGTCGTCCTTCCCGCACCCCCAATCCAATCTCTGTCAGTCTTCAAGCCAAATCTGGGGGTCCCTGTTCCTGGGCGCCAGATAATGATGGTGGGAGCAAGTGAACCTCACGACAAATCAATATGATTTCAGATGAAGTGCTTTATTTTGGGTTAACTGGTTGCTTATATAGACCAAGCAGACCAAATATGAGGTAAACATTGATTGGTCGCTTCTGCCCTAGTAACAAGTCTTCCTTGACTACCGCCCAACCCACATAACTATGTTGCTAGGTTGCATCTCCTGCCCCCACATCCTCAGGTTCTTCATTAACATAACACAACAGAGTCGTCATCACTGCCTTTGTGATTTTCCCAACTTTACCCAGCCACGGTGCTTGGGGAAACTCATTATATTTTGCTTCCCAATACTGTTCTGAATAAGTTTTCTTTACAGATAGCTCACAGATTAAACTGTGAATGCACCACCAATGGCCCTTCCACTGTGTGCTTTGGTTAATTGACAAAATGAAAGCTAGATTTTTAAACAAATGTCAGAACTGCTTTTTTCACACTGCTAGAATATAAAGTAAGAGATAAGAATCCTGGGTGTCAGTAGTTGTCCATTGTGTAGCTGGCTGAGGTCTGAATATAATATCAGGCAAGAGAGAGAGAGGTCTATTATAAGCAGGAGGCTGGATACTTCCAAATATATCACAGGTCAGTTGTGTTTTGTACAAGAATCCTATGGTAATACAATTCTAAATTTTATTCACATGATTAAATACGACCATGAAGGATGCTGGAAATTTGTGAGCCTAACATTAATATTGCCTGAAGTTCATATCTCATTTAAGAATTAATGTTAGTACTTATATACACATAGCCATCCTGAGCAGGTCACTTGGAAATTCTAATGTGTCATTTGTTTGTTTTGCTTAAGGAATCAGCTGGAGGGGATATTCAGCCTCCTTTAATACCAGAGAGTATTAATGGGACAGATGACAAGACAATAATGCCAGAAGTGATGCAGAACTTGGAACAAGGGCTGAACCGAACCAGAATTTGTTGCTATTTACCCATAGGTACACATTCTATACCTGATTAAGTGATACCAATCTCCTTCCTCATTAAAGGGATCTTCTCCTATGTCATGGTTTCCACCTAGCAAAGTTAAGAATTAACTTACATGATTAAAAAAAAAAGGACTGTATTACAGATTTGCAGTATAATCTTTGTTTTCAGGGAAAAAAAACACATTAGGAAATCATAGAATCACTAGGTTGGAAAAGACCCACAGGTTCATCGAGTCTAACCGTTCCTATCAATCACTAAACCATGCCCCTCAGCACCTCATTCACCCGTCCTTTAAACACCTCCATGGAAGGTGAATCAACCACCTCCCTGGGCAGCCTCTTCCAGTGCTCAATGACCCTTGCCATGAAATTTTTTTTCCTAATGTCCAGGCTAAACCTCCCCTGGCAGAGCTTCAGGCCATTTCCTCTTGTGCTGTCCCCTGTTACTTGGGAGAAGAGGCCAGTTCAATCTCATCAAATAAGATTCTGGGGTTTTTTTTTTATACTTTAATCAATTGACTGTAAGTCCTTGAGCACTGGTTAGTGATGATGTTATGTATGACATTATTTCAGTGTTTGAGATCTTAGTAAAGTTAACTGCTTCTTAGAATATTTCAATTAAATTAATTTTGCACATATTTTCTTTAAATGACTGATAGGTTTGTATGTCAGCCTTTCACTGATGAGTTGTTGGAAGAAAATGGACTCTTAAAATACTTTGGGATTATAAAATCTAAAGTAACCTGAATGGCTAAATAATTTAAAGAGACTTTGAGAGTTCTTAGTCTAAGGTTGGTGAACACTAAGATGTCAGATATGTCATGCAAATAATTCAGAATGAGCAGACACGGATTTGGAAGTGTTCAAGACTTATTTTTTTGAAAGATAATAATACTATTAAACATATGTGGAAAAATATTTTGCATTTTCAAATGAGAAAAAAATATACTTTTTTAGCAGAGTGATTGTGTTTATTTTTGTACTTCAATTGTCACTAGTGCATCTATGACACGTTTTACAAGAAATGGTGCTGTGTAAGAGAGCTCTGTGCATGTTGAACGAGTATTACAAATGTTTTAATACAGGGTTCTGTAATGAGTTCATTTAAAATTATTGTTTGCGTGTTGGAATTCTCTATCAGTGAAAAGTTGTGATAAAGTCCACACAGGGGTAGTGGTGTTTTAGTTTATTTTCCTGTTAAATATCACTATCTAGAATTGGTCTTCTGACAATAATTCTTCATTTTGAGGGTCACTTCTCATGAAGTTTCTCATGAGAATCTTTTGTCTTGCTAATGGTAGCTTAAAGCTTGTTAATGAGCTATTACCAAAGAAAATGCAAATTTGTTCAAACCCTTTGAAATTAATTGTTTTTTGGACTAGATAAGGTTTTTATTATAAATAAATAAAGATCCATGCAGATTACTTTGGTTTTTTAAAGAGTGAAAAATTCAAGTAAAGACATTTATATATTATTTAAGACAGAAGATGTTTTCTGGTGCTTTCTTATATTATTTTCATATGTAAAGAAAAAATATCCTTCTGTGTGTGTATGTGTGTGTGTGTGCGCCATGGAATGTTGTCTCAGTCAGAGGGAAACTACCATTTTAAAAATATATATATTCCAAAAGATTCTCGTTATTTCCTAGGAACCATTATCTTTTTTTCAGGTTCATGACAGAACTTAGTTTGAATATCAACTGGTTTGATTGGATTGTTATCTGTATCAAAGGCTCTCTAAAATGTCACTATATAACACATGCATGAAAGTGATGGAAACTGAAGTGCCCAGGATTGTGTTAGTGCTGGTTAAATGGATATTTTGAACATTTTGTAGAGACATTTCATAATATGAAATTGGCAACCAGGTAGACATACCTAGTTGCTTGTGCTGACTGGAAGGGTGCTCTCTGCAGGCAGTCTGTTTGCCCCTGTTTTTAAAAAACAAACAACTTTCAGGAGAAAGCCATCCCCGTGTTCTGGAAAAAAGGCCGGCAGGGGAAAAAACCAGCTTGGTTAAGTAGGGAAATCTTGAGTCAAATTAGAAAAAAAAGGAAGATTTATAGGCTCTGAAAGGGAGGACAGGCCTCTTGGAGGGACTTCAGGAGGGAAGCGAGGCTATGTAGGGAAAAAATCAGAGGGGCTAAGGCCGAGCTAGAGATCAGATTAGCTAAGTCAGCAAAAGACAATAAAAAATCTTTTTATAAGTACATTAACAGTAAAAGGAGGACAAGGGAGACCATACAGTCCCTTTTGGACTCAGAGGGAACAGCAGAGACAAGGGACGAGGAGAAGGCTGAGGTACTTAATGCCTTCTTTGCCTCAGTCTTTAATTGTAAAGAAAGCTGTTCCCCCTGTGTAGATACCCCGGAAACAGAGGAGCAATACGAGGCTCCCATAGTCCAAGAGGAGGTGGTCAGAGCCCTGCTTGGCCAACTGGACACCCACAAGTCCATGGGGCCAGATGGGATACATCCTAGGGTATTGAGGGAGCTGGCGGATATATTGGCCAAACCCCTTTCCATCATCTTCCAGCAGTCCTGGAAGACTGGGGAGGTACCTCTGGACTGGAGACTGGCTGATGTAGTTCCCATTTACAAGAAGGGTAGCAGGGAGGATCCGGGGAACTACAGGTCAGTCAGTCTGACCTCAGTGCCAGGGAAAGTCATGGAACAGGTGATCTTGAGTGCTATCATGAAGCACTTGCAAGAGAACCGGGTGATCAGGCCCAGTCAACACGGGTTCACAAAAGGCAGGCTTTGCTAAACTAACCTGATCACCTTCTATGACAAAGTCACTTGGCTGTTGGATGAAGGAAAGGCTGTGGATGTGGTCTTTCTGGACTTCAGTAAAGCTTTTGACACAGTTTCTCACAGCATTCTGCTACGGAAACTGTCAGCCTCTGACCTGGACAGACACACACTCTCCTGGGTAGAAAACTGGCTGGATGGCCGGGCCCAGAGAGTGGTGGTAAATGGTGTTAAGTCCAGCTGGAGGCCAGTGACAAGTGGTGTCCCCCAGGGCTCAGTGCTAGGTCCAGCCCTGTTCAATGTCTTCATCAATGACCTGGATGAGGGCATTGAGGGTACCCTTAGCAAGTTTGCAGATGACACAAAGCTGTGTGCAAGTGTCGGTCTGCTGGAGGGTAGGGAGGTTTTGCAAAGGGACCTAAACAGGCTGGACCGCTGGTCAGAGTCCAACGGCATGAGGTTTAACACGGCCAAATGCAGCTGCTGAGGCTGGTCATTTTTCACTGAAATAACACTAGCATAACAAGTTCATGATTAGGAAAGCTATATTCTGCTCTGATATGACAGTACATACTTACCCTATGAAGGTCCAGAAGTAGTGGTCCTTAGTGTAGGCTGGAGCACAGGGAAAGGCACGTGTGGGGCCACCTGGCAGGAGCCCAGGCAAAGGTTGGAACTTTGGAGGCAAGAAACCACAGTACCACACAGCAAGGATGGCTGGTGAGGTGGGTACTGCATTGAAAAGGTTTGAGTTAATAAATGTTGTCACATTTTGTAATCTGAATTTATACTCAAATCCTAGCACTTAGTGTTATGCGTAGTTTCCTTTGTAAGTAGTTCTAACAGGGTGTATTACCTTTTTAAAAAAAATAATCTTGATTTTGAATGTTTTTTAGCCTGATGACAGTATAATTTCATGTTGTGAGGAAGCTCAGGAAATCTCTAATCCAAGCTCCTGTTCAGAGGTCAGCTATGAGATCAGACCAGGCTGCTCTAAGCTTTATCCAGTTGGGTTTTGAAAACCTTGTAGAATGGAGACTGACAAAGCTAGGCTTTTTTAAAAGTTTCTCTGTAACATAAAAGGTGATAACTGTCTTCACATCTCACAGTATTATAATGAACTGTGATATTTTAGGGCACACTGGAGGAATTCTGGTAAATTTCTGGTAAATTTTAGCTTTAAACTAGATGTGAAGGGGGAGGGGTTTGAGTCAAGGCTAGGCAAGTGTGTGCCTGGATGTGGGGCACTAGAGATTAGGAGAGGGTGTGCTGGTGAGGACCACCAGCACATCACCGCACAGGAAGTGGGGGAGAATGCACCCTGGAACTGCAAAGGAGATACAGGTATACTGGTGCCAGCTACTCCAGTTAACAGGCAATTGGGAACAAGCACTGTCCCCTCTAGAGAGGGCTGAAGGCTCGGCTACTCAGCTGAAGTGCATTTACACCAATGCACACAGCATGGGGAATAAGATGGAAGAGCTGAAAGCCGTCATAGGGCAAGGAGCCTATGATGTCGTTGTCATCACGGAAATGTGGTGGGATGACTCATATAACTGGAGTACAGCTATGGTGGAGTACAAACTCTTCAGAAGGGATAGGAAGGGTAGGAGAGGAGGTGGAGTAGCCCTCTTTGTAAGGGAGGACTTGGACACCACTGAGATGGGTTGTGGCGACGAGGAGATTGAGTGCCTGTGGGTTAAAATCAGAGGAGCCCATAAGAAGCTAGATTTTGTGATGGGAGTCTGTTACAGACCACCTCATTGCTCTCTACAACTACCTGAAAGGAGGTTGTAGAGAGGAGGGAGCGGGCCTCTTCTCCCAAGTGACAGGGGACAGGACAAGAGGGAATGGCCTCAAGCTCCGCCAGGGGAGATTTAGGCTTCAGATTAGGAGGAAGTTTTTCACAGAAAGGGTCATTGGGCATTGGAATAGGCTGCCCAGGGAGGTGGTTGAGTCACCTTCCCTGGAGGTGTTTAAGGCACGGGTGGATGAGGTCTTGAGGGACTTTAGTGCTAGATAGGAATGGTTGGACTAGAAGATCCAATGGGTCCCTTCCAACCTGGTTGTTCTATGATTCTATGTGACACCGGCCAAGAGCCATGTATTTATAGACTGGGTCCTTCCAGTGTCACCGACCATAACTGGAAGGAGGGAGGAAAAAATCAGCTGCGCTCCAGATTCCCTCACCAGCTGTCCCAAGGCCTTGAAGTCTCTTTTGATCACCCTTGGTCTACGTACTGCAGCTGGGTCTCTTCCAACCTGTTTTTTCTATGATTCTATGATTCGTCACCTCCCATGTGGAAGAGCTGGGAGAGAGCTGGGGTTGTTTAGTCTGGAGAAGAGGAGGATGAGAGGAGACCTCATTACTCTCTACAAGTACCTGAAAGGTGGTTGTGGAGAGGAGGGAGCGGGCCTCTTCTCCCAAGTGACAGGGGACAGGACGAGAGGGAATGACCTCAAGCTCTGCCAGGGTAGATTTAGGCTGGAGATTAGGAGGAGGTTTTTCACGCAGAGGGTCATTGGACATTGGAATAGGCTGCCCAGGGAGGTGGTTGAGTCACCTTCCCTGGAGGTGTTTAAGACACAGGTAGATGAGGCATTGAGGAACTTGGTTTAGTGTTAGATAGGAATGGTTGGACTACAAGATCTGATGGGTCCCTTCCAACCTGGTTGTTCTGTGATTCTGCGATTCTGTGATTCTGTGAATGGCTTACTATGTATTCCAGACATTCTCTAATCATGAGAATTTTCAGAAACCGAAACAATCAGGAAAATCAGATGTTAAAAAATTTACACAAACAGAAGGCAAGATTTTCCTATAAAATTAATAGTTTCCTAGCAAGAAATTTTATTTTGAAGTATAGACTTCGTGAGCTAAATCCCAGTACCTTGGGCAAAAGTACAGGAGCACGGGAAGCCGTAGGAATTAGGTCAGGGAGAGAGGGAAGAACAATCCCTCTCCATGTGCTTCTTCCTGGGACTACCAGGCTCTTGCTGGTCAAGCACAAGAGGCAGAAGAACAGCACAGCTAGGACCTTCACAACATCAAACAAATGTTAGTTGAGGGGAAGCCAAGACCTACTTCTAAGGTGCTATATTAACCAGTTCTTTTGTTGCACTGACAGTGGGAACATATAATATTTGAGTTTAATCTCCGAATGTACCTCAAGAAATAATCTTTTCTCAACAGAGTAACTGAATTTCATAGAATCATAGAACAACGAGGTTGGAAGAGACCCATCGGATCATCGACTCCAACCATTCCTATCAAACATTAAACCATGTCCCTCAGGACCTCATCTACCCGTGCCTTAAACACCTCCAGGGAAGGTGAATCAATCACCTCCCTGGGCAGCCTGTTCCAATGCCCAATGACCCTTTCGGTGAAAAACTTCCTCCTAATCTCCAGCCTAAATCTCCCCTGGCGGAGCTTGAGGCCATTCCCTCTTGTCCTGTCCCCTGTCACTTGGGAGAAGAGCCCAGCTCCCTCCTCTCTACAACCTCCTTTCAGGTAGCTGTAGAGAGCAATGAGGTCTCCTCTCAGCCTCCTCTTCTCCAGGTTAAACAACCCCAGCTCTCTCAGCCGCTCCTCATAGATTCTGTTCTCCAGTTCCTTCACCAGTTTCGTGGCTCTTCTCTGGACTCGCTCCAGAGCCTCAACATCCTTCTTGTGGTGAGGGGCCCAGAAGTGAACACAGGATTCAAGGAGCAATCTGACCAGTGCTGAGTACAGAGGGAGAATCACCTCCCTGGACCTGATGGTCACACCATTTCTGATACATGCCAGGATGCCAGTGGCCTTCTTGGCCACCTGGGCACACTGCTGGCTCATGTTCAGTCGGTTGTCGACCAACACCCCCAGATCCCTCTCCTCCTGGCAGTTTTCCAACCAGGCTTCTCCCAGTCTGTAGCTGTGCATAGGGTTGTTGTGCCCCAAGTGCAGGACCCGGCATTTGACCGTGTTAAACCTCATGCCATTGGACACTGCCCAGCGGTCCAGCCTGTTTAGGTCCCTTTGCAGAGCCTCCCTACCCTCCAGCAGATCGACACTTCCTCACAGCTTTGTGTCATCAGCAAACTTGCTAAGGGTACCCTCAATGCCCTCATCCAGGTCATTGATGAAGACATTGAACAGGACTGGACCTAGCACTGAGCCCTGGGGAACCCTGCTTGTCACTGGCCTCCAACTGGATTTAACACCATTTACCACCACTCTCTGGGCCCGGCCATCCAGCCAGTTTTCTACCTAGGAGAGTGTGCGTCAGTCCAGGCCAGAGGCTGACAGTTTCCATAACAGAATGCTGTGAGAAACTGTGTCAAAGGCTTTACTGAAGTCCAGGAAGACCACATTCACAACCTTTCCCTCGTCCAGCAGTTGAGTCGCTTTGTCATAGAAGGCGATCAGGTTAGTTTGGCAAGACCTGCCTTTCGTGAACCCATGTTGACTGGGTCTGATCCCCCGGTTCTCTTGCATGCACTTCATGATAGCATTCTAGATCACTTGAGTGACTTTCATCACTTTCCATGTGTTTCATAACTTTCCCTGGCACTGAGGTCAGACTGACTGGCCTGTAGTTCCCCGGATCCTCCCTGCTACCCTTCTTGTAGATGGGCACAACATCAGGCAGCCTCCAGTCCAGTGGAACCTCCCCAGTCTTCCAGGACTGCTGGAGGATGATGGAAAGGGATTTGGCCAGTGCATCTGCCAGCTCCTTCAATACCCTAGGGTGAATCCCATCTGGTCCAATAGACTTGTGGGTGTCCAGTTTGGCAAGCAGGGCTCTGACCACCTCCTTTTCGATCATGGGAGCCTCGTATTGCTCCTCTAGTTTTGGGGTTTGTACACAGAGGGAACAGCTTTCTTTACAATTAAAGACTGAAGCAAAGAAGGCATTAAGTATCTCAGCCTTCTCCTCATCCCCTGTCACCGTTGTTCCTTCTGTGTCCAAAAGGGACTGTATGGTCTCCCTAGTTCTCCTTTTATTATTTATATATTTATAGAAGGATTTTTTATTATCCTTCGAGGACTTAGCTAACCTGATTTCTAGTTCAGCCTTAGTCCCTCTGATTTTTTCCCTACACAACCTCACTTCCCTCCTGTAGTCCAACCAAGAGGCCTGTCCCCTCTTCCGGAGCCTATAAACATTCCTCTTCTTCCTAATGTTCCTAATGTTACTTAACCATGCTACTCAACCAAGCTGGTTTTTCCGCCTGCCAGCTTTTTTTCCGGAACATGGGGATGGCTTTCTCCTGAGCTGCTAGGATCTCCTTTTTGAAGAACTCCCAACCCTCATGGGCTCCCTTGCCCTCAAGTACTGTCTCCCAGGAGACTTTGCCAACCAGTCTTCTAATGAGTTTAAAGTCTGCCCTCTGGAAATTTAGTGCAACTGTCCTGCTAACTACCCTCTTCACTTCGCCTAGAACAGAAAACCCTATCATCTCGTGATCACTTAGTACTAGGCGTCCCCCTACTGCCACGTCCCCCACAAGGCCTTCTCTGTTCACAAAGAGCAAGTCCAGGAGGGCACCTTCCCTTGTTAGTTCATTAACCAACTGCACAAGGAAGTTCTCTTCCACGCACTCCAGGAACCTCCTAGACTGCTTCCTTTCTGCTGTATTGTACTCCCAGCAGATATCAGGGAGATTGAAGTCTCCCACAAGAACAAGAGGCATTGACTTGGAGATTAACCCCAGTTGTTTGTAGAAGAGCTCGTCAGCTGCTTCTCCTTGGTTGGGTGGCCTGTAACAGACTCCCATCACAAAATCTAGCTTCTTATGGGCTCCTCTGATTTTAACCCACAGGCACTCAATCTCCTCGTCGCCACAACCCATCTCAGTGGTGTCCAAGTCCTCCCTTACAAAGAGGGCTACTCCACCTCCTCTCCTACCCTTCCTATCCCTTCTGAAGAGTTTGTACTCCACCATAGCTGTACTCCAGTTATATGAGTCATCCCACCACATTTCCGTGATGACAACGACATCATAGGCTCCTTGCCCTATGACGGCTTTCAGCTCTTCCATCTTATTCCCCATGCTGTGTGCATTGGTGTAAATGCACTTCAGCTGAGTAGCCGAGCCTTCAGCCCTCTCTAGAGGGGACAGTGCTTGTTCCCAATTGCCTGTTAACTGGAGTAGCTGGCACCAGTATACCTGTATCTCCTTTGTAGTTCCAGGGTGCATTCTCCCCCACTTCCTGTGCGGTGATGTGCTGGTGGTCCTCACCAGCACACCCTCTCCTAATCTCTAGTGCCCCACATCCAGGCACACACTTGCCTAGCCTTGACTCAAACCCCTCCCCCTTCACATCTAGTTTAAAGCTAAAATTTACCAGAAATTTACCAGAATTCCTCCAGTGTGCCCTAAAATATCACAGTTCATTATAATACTGTGAGATGTGAAGACAGTTATCACCTTTTATGTTACAGAGAAACTTTTAAAAAAGCCTAGCTTTGTCAGTCTCCATTCTACAAGGTTTTCAAAACCCAACTGGATAAAGCTTAGAGCAGCCTGGTCTGATCTCATAGCTGACCTCTGAACAGGAGCTTGGATTAGAGATTTCCTGAGCTTCCTCACAACATGAAATTATACTGTCATCAGGCTAAAAAGCATTCAAAATCAAGATTATTTTTTTTAAAAAGGTAATACACCCTGTTAGAACTACTTAGAAAGGAAACTACGCATAACACTAAGTGCTAGGATTTGAGTATAAATTCAGATTACAAAATGTGACAACATTTATTAACTCAAACCTTTTCAATGCAGTACCCACCTCACCAGCCATCCTTGCTGTGTGGTACTGTGGTTTCTCGCCTCCAAAGTTCCAACCTTTGCCTGGACTCCTGCCAGGCGGCCCCACACGTGCCTTTCCCTGTGCTCCAGCCTACACTAAGGACCACTACTTCTGGACCTTCATAGGGTAAGTATGTACTGTCATATCAGAGCAGAATATAGCTTTCCTAATCATGAACTTGTTATGCTAGTGTTATTTCAGTGAAAAATGACCAGCCTCAGCAGCTCTCATGTCCCCTGTAGCTGAACTCATTGGAGAGAAGATCATAACACCTTTTCTTTTGAAGCAATTCGCGACTCATCAACAACTCCAGGAGTGTTATGGTTTGAGCCACAGTAGAATCAATTTTCTAACTTTTCAGCTAAGCCTTATCTGAGTAACTTCATTTTCTGAAAGCTCACTTCTTTGATGGCAGATGTGCAGTGAGGACCTCGTCTGTCTTTTTGCCCTAATCCCAGATCCATGCATTCCTGAATCCAGTTCCTGAGTCCAGCTCTCTCCTGCCACTGAGTCCAGCTCAGGACCTTCCCTCCCAGTATATGCTCTGCAGCATCGGAGGTGACATAGTCATGGGGTAGGGATGCAATCTTGTATATTTGTATATATTTTATTATTTTCTTCTTAATAGCATTTTCCTTATAATTATTGTTTCATGTTTTAGTTTCCAACACACAAGTCATTTTCTCTCATTTCCCTTTCCCTTGAGGGGGAAGGAAATTGGAACTGCTCATGTTTGTCTGACAATTCAGGCCGGGTCAGGGCTAAACTGTGACAAGGAGTAAAGATAAATACACAAAAAGCATTGCCATGCACAAGACAACACTCACATGCCCTTCCAGCATTATCCTTCTCACTCGGGAGCACTGGCTAAATTGGCAGGGGTTACCAGGGCACACAGGGAAAGGGTTCAGTGCAGCATCTACTCTCCATCACACCTGCAGTGTCACCAATACACAGCAGCATTAAAAAGGCAGGGAATGAGTAGGAGCACAATCTCTTTCTGTACCCCTGACACATGAAAAGCCCAGGGAGTCTCCAATGATCAGGGTGTAAGGTTTTGTTCAGGTTTTGTTTTTTTTCTTTTACAGAATCACAGAATCACAAAACAACCAGGTTGGAAGGGACCCATCGGATCTTCTAGTCCAACCATTCCTATCTAACAATAAACCAAGTCCCTCAATACCTCATCCACCCGTGTCTTAAACACCTTCAGGGAAGGTGACTCAACCACCTCCCTGGGCAGCCTATTCCAATGCCCAATGACCCTCTGTGTGAAAAACCTCCTCCTAATCTCCAGCCTAAATCTCCCCTGGTGGAGCTTGAGGCCATTCCCTCTTGTCCTGTCCCCTGTCACTTGGGAGAAGAGGCCCGCTCCCTCCTCTCTACAACCTCCTTTCAGGTAGTTGTAGAGAGCAATGAGGTCTCCCCTCAGCCTCCTCTTCTCCAGGCTAAACAACCCCAGCTCTCTCAGCCGTTCCTCATAGGTTCTGTTCTCCAGCCCCTTCACCAACCTTGTCGCTCTTCTCTGGACTTGCTCCAGAGCCTCAACATCCTTCTTGTGGTGAGGGGCCCAGAACTGAACACAGGATTCAAGGAGTGGCCTCACCAGTGCTGAATACAGAGGGAGAATAACCTCCCTGGACCTGCTGGTCACAGAGTTTCTGATACAAGCCAAGATGCCATTGGCCTTCTTGGCCACCTGGGCACACTGCTGGCTCATGTTCAGTCAGCTGTCAACCAACACCCCCAGGTCCTTCTCCTTCAGGCAACTTTCTAGCCAATCTTCTCCCAGTCTGTAGCACTGCATAGGGTTAGGGTTGTTGGGTCCCAAGTGCAGGACCTGGCATTTGGCCTTATTAAATCTCATGCCATTGGTCTCAGCTCAGCAGTCCAGCCTGTTCAGATCCCTTTGCAGAACCTCCCTACCCTCCAGCAGATCGACACTTGCACACAGATTTGTGTCATCTGCAAACTTGCTAAGGGTACCCTCAATGCCATATTCATAAATAAAACATGACAAAGTTCAAACTGTGGAAAAAGGTGCCATGAGAATTCAACTAATAAGATAGCATTAGCAATAAAAATATTTTTATATATATAACGAGGAAACTACATAAATAAGGCTGTTTATAAAGCTATATATATATATATAAAGAGGAAACTAAAGATGGAAATAATGATGCAAAGTTTGCTAATCAACAGCCATTACTTCTCCACACACACTACACATCGTCTTCTCTCAAGACAGGGACAGGACAAGAGGAAATGGCCTTAAGCTCCGACAGGAGAGGTTTGGGCTGGACATAACGAAAAATGTTTTCATAAATAGGGTGATTTGGCATTGGAACAGGCTGCCCAGGGAGGTGTTTGAGTCACCTTCCCTGGAGGTGTTTAAGGCATGGGAGGATGAGGTGCTGAGGGGCATGGTTTAGTGTTTGATAGGAATGGTTGGACTCGATGATCCGATGAGCCTCTTCCAACCTGGTTATTCTATGATTCTATGATTCTATCTCATCAGGTCCCATAGACTTCAGATTATATATGTTCAGGTTCATTAGGTGGTCATGAACCTGGTCCTCCCCCACTGTGGGAGGGGCTTTACGACCCTGGTCCCCTTCTTGTTGTTCATTGACCTAGTAGGGGGTGAGGAGAGTGGTTGTCAACGAAACCTGAGGCAAACAAGTTTTTGAGTATCTCAGCCTTTTCCTCATCTGTTGATACGAGGTCACCTTTTTCATTCATCATTAGGGGTACACTCCCTTTAACCTTCCTTTTCCGGCTGACATATCTGTAGAAACCCTTCTTGTTAGTCTTTACGCCCCTTGCCAAGTTCGGCTCCAGCTGTGTCTTGGCCTTCCTGATGCCATCCCTACACAACCAGGCAGCGCCCCTGGACACTTCCCAGGTTCCCTTTCCCTGCTTGCAATGCCTGTGTATTTTCCTCTTGCTCTTCAGTTTCACCAGCAGGTCTCGACTCAGCCAATCTGGTCTCTTCCCTTCCCTGCCTGATTTCCTATGTGTGGGGACTGAGCGGTCCTGAGCTTTATGGAAAGCATTCCTAAATATTTGCCAGCTCAGTTCTGCTTCCTCGTCCCTGAGGATTATGTCCCAGGGGGTCCTACTGACTCACTCCTTGAAGAGCTGGAAGTCTGCTTTCCTGAAATTTAGGGTCCTGACCATATTCCTTGTCTGTCCCATATCCCTCAGGACCTTGAACTTCACTGGTGTGTGATCACTGAAGCCCAAGCTGCCTCCAATGTGGGAACAACAACCTTATGCAGAGCTACAGACTGGGAGAAGTCTGGCTGGAAAACTGCCAGGAGGAGAGGGACCTGGGGGTGTTGACCAACAGTTGACTGAACATGAGCCAGTAGTGTGCCCAGGTGGCCAAGAAGGCCAATGGCATCCTGGCTTGTATCAGAAATGGTGTGACCAGCAGGTCCAGGGAGGTTATTCTCCCTCTGTACTCAGCACTGGTCAGATTGCTCCTTGAATCCTGTGTTCACTTCTGGGCCCCTCACCACAAGAAGGATGTTGAGGCTCTGGAGCGAGTCCAGAGAAGAGTCACGAAGCTGGTGAAGGAGCTGGAGAACAGGCTCTATCAGGAATGGCTGAGAGAGCTGGGGTTGTTTAGCCTGGAGAAGAGGAGGATGAGAGGAGATCTCATTGCTCTCTACAACTACCTGAAAGGAGGTTGTAGAGAGGGTTCTGGCCTCTTCTCCCAAGTGACAGGGGACAGGACAAGAGGGAATGGCCTCAAGCTCCACCAGGGGAGATTTAGGCTAGAGATTAGGAGGAAGTTTTTCACCGAAAGGGTCATTGGGCATTGGAACAGACTGCCCAGGGAGGTGGTTGATTCACCTTCCCTGGAGGTGTTTAAGGCACGGGTAGACGAGGTCCTGAGGGACATGGTTTAGTGTTTGATAGGAGTGGTTGGACTCGATGATCTAATGGGTCTCTTCCAACCTGGTTGTTCTATGATTCTGTGATTCTATGATTTTACAGAGAAGAAGGCCTGGATGCTATGGAACTGATTGATACCAAGCAATTCTGGCAGGGCCTTGAAACAGAGATCTGAAAGAAAAACAAAGGCCAGTTCGGTGAGAACAAGAGATAGCCTTCTGATAAACAAAGCCCAGCTGCAAGGAATACAAGAAATGGTTCAGTGGGAATGAGTATCACCTGAAAGAAAAACAATTTAAGAGAATTGTCAACATAGTTAATTTTAGTGTAACTTGGTTTCTTAGCATGCGTGGTAGTTTAGCCAATAGTATCTTAGCAATAGCTTTATGGACAGTTACCTTTAGCCAGTAATACACTGTAGATACCCTCGTGGGCACCCAGTTACGTAACTAAAAAGGGTATATAAAGAAACAGCTAAGCTCAATAAAATGTCTTCGATCCATCAGATTTAAGTCCGTGTGATCAATCCCCTCAAATGGTAACCCCGATTGAGACGCGACTTGCAACCTGATTCTGGAGAACGACTGGAGCTACTGAAGCTAGCCAGAGACACTAGAGACGACCGGATGCAGAGAAGAAGAAGTAAAAAAGAAGAAGAAGAAGAGGAAGAAGAAAAAAAGTCCCGGGGCAGGTAGGCAGCCGAGATAGTACCCATAGAGAAATGGGCGTGAATATGTGAGCAGAAGAGTCAGTGTTGTAGATGTTTAAGCATGTTTTTAAGAAACAGGAGCAGAAGAGAAGTTAGTGTTGAAGATGTTTAAGCATATTTTAAAGAAAGGGAGAGTGTGCATAGAAAGAAAGGCCTTAAAACTTTTACTGATATGGTTAAAAAAAGTAAAAAAATGCCCCCAGAAAGCTCTCAAATGTTTGATTTTAAAAGACATGGAAGGACGCAGGAGGACAGTGATATTCCGTATTTGGAGACGAGTGTGGGGCCATCAGTAACTCCTGATAATCCCTTTGATCTGGGACCAGCAGCCCCTGAGAGAACTTTGATTTATATTCGTCTGCGGAGGTGTGGTGACCCTAAACAGCTACAAACTTTTCCTTTGATTTGATCGCGGGAGGCTGGAGACTCTAAAACCTGTAGAGAAAAGTACTAACTGCTCCACTACTGCCGCGGGGGGGGGGGGGGGGGCGCTACCCTGGGCTGGGGCGGGGGGTCCCGCTTGCCACTGCTGCTGCCGCCGCAAAACCCAGACAGTTTCGGCATTACAGAAGGGATTGTTAACAGATATGATAAGAAACTACTCAATTAAACAACGTTGGTAACAGTTCAAGAATCAAGACAGTTTAAATAATGCAATTTTACAACAGATGTGTTTTTTTGTTTTATCAAACACTTATAAAGATACCGGATGTTGGAAAGTTGAAACAGGCATGACCCGTATATGGGGTTTATAGATAGACTGAAGGATGTGCTCGACCAGCAGAAGCCTTAATTTTGCAATCTGCAACAAAAAATCCTAATGACAAATATAGAAAAATATGGTGTGGTCTGGAAACTCCTACAACAACAGCTGGGATCATTTACCTATCAAGCACAGCTCGTAGCTGCTGCCCTGACTGTAATCTGGGACAGAAATACGTTCTGTTAGAGACGCGGCAAGGAGATACATTTTAAAAGAGACTGCCACACACAATGCTAGCATACAGGGCCTAAAATCTGCCCTCGGTGAGGAAAGGGCAAACATTTTACCAGTTGGTGTAGATCAAAATGGGATAAGAACGGGACAGTATTGTCAGAAAATCAGGAGCAAAGCATGGTTCAGAGGCATGTACCAACACAGATGCCTCCATGACAAACACCAGCTCTCACCTGAGAGCAAGAACAAGAGGCAGCACCAAGATAGACGTGATCACCACCATTGCAGTAGTGCTGCATTCGTCCGCACTTCACACAATACCATGGAACGTAGCCATCTATAGCCACATTCCAGTCATGGGTTTTGTGCCACCAAATTTCAGTGATGGCAATCATATCATTGCTTTCCAGTAGCACGGTAGTTTAAAACTCCTGTTTGTTGCCCGAGCTGTGTGTATTTGTGTAGAGGCCTTTCAGCTGGGCTGTTGGTCACATCGCCTTCTTAGTGGAAGACCCTTTATTTCCTTTAAGGTGTTCCATGGAAGTTTTCTTGCTGGCTCCTACTACTTCAGGAGCCCCCAGCTCATCTCCACAGGACTTCAACTGTGCTGCAGCATCCCCAGCATGCCTGGGTGCAGCAGGTAGAGGGCCCTTACCAGCACTCCATCCCTCCAACCATCGTGTGTCCTCCCACAGCCTATGTTCTCACAAGCAAGACTGATATTATCCCCCTTCTCCTTCACATCTAGTTTAAAGTCCTGCAAGCTCCTCTCTCTCTCTTTGAGAAAGGTGGTTCCCTTCTGACACCTGTAAACCTGGTGTCGTGTAGGCCATCCCATTGTCAAAAAACCCAAAGCAGTTATGGTGACACCGGCCACAGAGCCATATTTATAGACCAGGTCCTTCCAGTGTTAAGAAAATAAAACCAAAGAAACCCCCATGCTTTTTTGCATGAAGAGTGGTTTCATGAATATGCTGATAGAAAGGAAAATTCAAGTGGTAAACTTGTCAGACAATTTGGGTTTATATGTTGTTCTCTCTTAAATGAAATAAAGTATGGCCATTACAGTTAACCAAATCCTGCAAATTGTGAGGGGTTCTTTCAGGCCTGTACTGGATTTGTCTAACTGGAGGCTAGTATTCTCATGAACAAGGATCGTATTCATCTGAGGAGAAATTTAGCAAGCTGCATCTAAACTTGAGGTCTGGAAGAATAGTAGAAATTCCCTTAAGCTTGAGAAACCTGGGGAAATGGAAGGTTGTTGGGGCTGTCCTATATCTAGACTGACTTGCAGATTAAGATCTTGAAGTCCCAGCCAAATGACATGGTAGGGAAGAACGACAGTATCTCTTGGACTATAACTGCATGTGCTGTAGCTGACTGGGCAAAATGCATGAAGTGTAATTAACAGTAGTACTTTCTGGAAAGTGCTTTCATTTAAAGAAATTGACAGCTGCTGACAAAATTAATTTGCTTCTGAAATTTTCCAGTCAGGAATAAGTTTGTTATATGTGTTTGTATTGAGAGAGAGACTTTCACTTTGTCATCTCATTTAAGCTTCTCCTCTGGAAGGTTGCAAGTTCTAACCTGTACTCCCCATTTGTGAATAGATGATAATTAACATTGATGATAAAATTATTTAAATTATGATCTTATATTATAATTACTATATGCAAAAGTATTGTGGCGGGGGCAAGAGGAACCTCACGACAAATCAATATGATTTCAGATGAAGTGCTTTATTTTGGGTTAACTGGTTGCTTATATAGACCAAGCAGGCCAAACATGAGGTAAACATTGATTGGTCACTTCTGCCTTAGTAACAAGTCTTCCTTGACTACCGCCCAACCCACATAACTTTGTTGCTAGGTTGCAAATCCTTGGCCCCCAACTTCAAGTTTCTTCATTAACATAACACAACAGAATCATCACCACTTTTGTGATTTTCCCAGCTCCACCCTGCCAGAGCTCATTGTATTATGTTTACCAACAATTCCCCTGTTTTCTCTCTGAAAAAACACTCCAAGCACCATATAAGTCATTAAAACACTTAGAACTACAATAACGACAATCAAAACAAACAATACACAGCCTCAAGAACTGCAACTCCTGGGGCAGACAAACCAGCAAAAATTTTTTTTCTCAAAGTTCCAAAAATGTCCCATTCTCTATTAACAGACCATCTCAAATTCTTCTTCTGATGTAAGGTCCTCTTGCTTCTTGTAAGGCTTCTTTGGCAGCACTCAGCTACAGGACGGTGAGTACTGTGGCAGGGGGGACTGGCTTCTGAAGCTCCGCGGCTTTTTTCCTGAGCCGAGATTCTAGAAAATCCCAGGCGGGGGTTGGGCTCCCGGCACCCGGCTCGGACACCTGATCCCGCGCGGTGACTGACGGGAAGGGGGCGGTCCCAGAGGCTCCGCGGGAGATTTAAACGGCTCCCTGGGAGCGTGGTGACCTGGAGCGTGGCGAAGACCACAGTGGCGAAGACCGGCGTGGAAAAGACCAGCGTGGAAAAGACCGGCGTGGAAAAGACCGGCGTGGCAGTTTGAGCGGCGTGGCAGTTTGAGCGGCGTGGCAGTTTGAGCGGCAGTTCGAGCGGGCAGGGCGAGAAGGCAGGGCGCAGGAAGGACTCTAAGTGCACAGAGGGGGCAGCAACGACCATGGTGGCTACACGGCAGAGGGTTAAAGCTGCTCCGAGCGCTGCAGCCAGCAGGAGGGATGCTGCTACCCAGACGCAGCCACAGTGGGTACATGCGGCTGCCCAGACCCTGAGCTGTAGGCAGTGCCCCCCTCTCAAACCAGCTCGTGCCTCTGCTCCTCTCATGGGCTCCACTTGCGAAAGCTGCCTCCGAGTGGAGGAACTCCTTCGCATGGTGGAGGGGTTAAGGGAGGAGGTTAGGAGACTCAGGACTATCAGGGAATATGAGAGGGAGATAGACATGTGCAGCAGGGCCCTCTCACTCCCTCAGCAACCTGTTGCACCTGGTGTAACTGATAACCACCCACCTGCACGCTGCAGGCTTGGGACTAACAGGGATGGGGAATGGCAGCAGGTTCCTTCCAGGGGAAGGAAGCCTGCTCCCCATAAGCAGTCAGCAACACCTGAGATCCCCCTGGCGAACAAGTACCATGTGCTCCAGGAGGAAACTAGTCCTGAGGATGGTGGTCATCATAGCCTAGAATCTTTTCCTAGGCCACACCATCCTCGGAAGAAAATTACAACCTCCTCCACTAAGAAGAAGAGGAGGGTGATTGTTGTAGGGGACTCCCTCCTCAAAGGAGCGGAGGGACCCATTTGCAGACCTGACCCGCTCCACAGGGAGGTCTGCTGCCTGCCAGGGGCATCAGGGCGGGAAGTAGCTGGGAAACTCCCCTCCCTGATCCATGAGACGGACTACTACCCTCTGGTAGTACTCCAGACTGGTAATGATGGCCTAGCCAACAGAAAGGCTAAGGACATCAAAAAAGATTTCAGAGCCCTTGGGAAGACGATGGAGGGCTCAGGGGAACAGGTGGTGTTCTGCTCCATCCCCAGGATACATGGAGCAGACCCGCAGAATACTAAGAAGGACTCAATTAATGCCTGGCTCCGAACCTGGTGGGAGGAAAAGGGCTTTGGGTTCTTTGACCATGGAGTGGTTCGTGCACCCCCTGTCATGGGTGCAAAGGTTGGGACACGTGGGTCTCCTAGTGGGGCTAAGACCCTTGCTAAAAACCTAACTAAGCTCATAAATCGAGTTTTAAACTAGGTGTGAAGGGGGAGGGGATTCAGTCCAGGCTAGACAACTGTGTTCCTGGACGTAGGCCACTGGAGTTTAGGAGGGGGAGTGCTGGTGAGGACCACCAGCGCATCACCATACAGGAAGTGGGGGAGAATGCAGCCTCGCTCAACAAGGGAGATATAGATATTCAGGCATCAACTACTCCAGGAGGAGTAGTCCCCTCTAGGAGGGTTGAAGGCTCAGCTACTCAGCTGAAGTGCATTTACACCAATGCACGCAGCATGGGGAATAAGATGGAAGAGCTGGAAGCCGTTGTAGGGCAAGGTGCCTATGATGTCGTTGCTATCACGGAAACGTGGTGGGATGACTCTTATAACTGGAGTTCAGGTATGGTGGGGTATAAACTCTTCAGGAGGGATAGAAAGGGTAGGAGAGGGGGTGGAGTAGCCCTCTTTGTGAGGGAGGACTTGGACACCTCTGAGATGGACTGTGGCGATGAGGAGATTGAGTGCCTGTGGGTTAAGATCAAGGGAGCCCATAACAAGGGAGACTTTGTGATGGGAGTCTGTTACAGGCCACCCAGCCAAGGAGAAGCAGCTGATGAGCTCTTCTTTAAACAGTTGGGGTCAATCTCCAAGTCAGTGCCTCTTGTCCTTGTGGGAGACTTCAATCTCCCTGATATCTGCTGGAAGTACAATACAGCAGAAAGGAAACAGTCTAGGAGGTCCCTGGAGTGCGTGGAAGATAACTTCCTTGCACAGCTGGTTAATGAACCTACGAGGGAAGGTGCCCTCCTGGACTTGCTGTTTGTCAACAGAGAGGGGCTTGTGGGGGATGTGATAGTAGGGGGTCGCCTAGTACTAAGTGATCACGAGATGATAGGGTTTTCTGTTCTAGGTGAAGTGAAGAGGGTGCTAAGCAGGACGGTAGCACTAAATTTTCAGAGGGCAGACTTTGAACTGTTTAGAAGGCTGGTTGGCAAAGTCTCCTGGGAGACAGCACTTGAGGGCAAGGGAGCCCCTGAGGGCTGGGAGCTCTTCAAAAAGGAGATCCTGGCAGCTCAGGAGAAAGCCATCCCCGTGTTCTGGAAAAAAGGCCAGCAGGGGAAAAAACCAGCTTGATTAAGAAGGGAAATCTTGAGAGAAATTGGAAAAAAAAAGGAATATTTATAGGCTCTGGAAGGGGGGACAGGCCTCTTGGAGGGACTTCAGGAGGGAAGCGAGGCTATGTAGGGAAAAAATCAGAGGGGCTAAGGCTGAGCTAGAGATCAGATTAGCTAAGTCTGCAAAAGACAATAAAAAATCTTTTTATAAGTATATTAACAGTAAAAGGAGGACAAGGGAGACCATACAGTCCCTTTTGGACTCAGAGGGAACAGCAGTGACAGGGGATGAGGAGAAGGCTGAGGTACTTAATGCCTTCTTTGCCTCAGTCTTTAATTGTAAAGAAAGCTGTTCCCTCTGTGTAGATACCCGGGAACCAGAGGAGCAATACGAGGCTCCCATGATCGAAAAGGAGGTGGTCAGAGCCCTGCTTGGCCAACTGGACACCCACAAGTCTATGGGGCCATATGGGATACATCCTAGGGTTTTGAGGGAGCTGGCGGATGTATTGGCCAAACCCCTTTCCATCATCTTCCAGCAGTCCTGGAAGACTGGGGAGGTATCTCTGGACTGGAGACTGGCTGATGTAGTTCCCATTTACAAGAAGGGTAGCAGGGAGGATCCGGGGAACTACAGGCCAGTCAGTCTGACCTCAGTGCCAGGGAAAGTCATGGAACAGGTGATCTTGAGTGCTATCATGAAGAACTTACAAGAGAACCGGGTGATCAGGCCCAGTCAACATGGGCTTACCAGAGGCAGGTCCTGCCAAAGCAACCTGATCACCTTCTATGACAAAGTCACTCGGCTGCTGGACGAGGGAAAGGCTGTGGATGTGGTCTTTCTGGACTTCAGTAAAGCCTTTGACACAGTTTCTCACAGCATTCTGCTACGGAAACTGTCAGCCTCTGGCCTGGATAAGCAGACACTCTCCTGGGTAGAAAACTGGCTGGATGACCGGGCACAGAGAGTGGTGGTAAATGATGTTAAACCCAGCTGGAGGCCAGTGACAAGTGGGGTTCCCCAGGGCTCAGTGCTAGGTCCAGTCCTGTTCAATGTCTTCATCAATGACCTGGATGAGGGCATTGAGGGTACCCTTAGCAAGTTTCAGATGACACAAAGCTGTGTGCAAGTGTCGATCTGCTGGAGGGTAGGGAGGCTCTGCAAAGGGATCTGAACAGACTGGACCGCTGGGCAGAGTCCAATGGCATGAGGTTTAACACGGCCAAATGCCGGGTCCTGCACTTGGGGCACAACAACCCTATGCAGTGCTACAGACTGGGAGAAGCCTGACTGGAAAACTACCAGGAGGAGAGGGACCTGGGGGTGTTGGTCGACAGCCGACTGAACATGAGCCAGCAGCGTGCCCAGGTGGCCAAGAAGACCAATGGCATCCTGGCTTGTATCAGAAATGGTGTGACCATCAGGTCCAGGGAGGTGATTCTCCCTCTGTATTCAGCACTGGTGAGACCGCTCCTTGAATATTGTGTCCAGTTCTGGGCCCCTTACCACAAGAAGGATGTTGAGCAAGTCCAGAGAAGAGCAACGAGGCTGGTGAAGGGGCTGGAGAACAGACCCTGTGAGGAGCGTCTGAGAGAGCTGGGGTTGTTTAGCCTTGAGAAGAGGAGGCTGAGAGGAGACCTCATTACTCTCTACAACTACCTGAAAGGTGGTTGTAGAGAGGAGGGAGCTGGCCTCTTCTCCCAAGTGACAGGGGACAGGACGAGAGGGAATGGCCTCAAGCTCTGCCAGGGTTGATTTAGGCTGGAGATTAGGAGGAGGTTTTTCACACAGAGGGTCATTGGGCATTGGAATAGACTGCCCAGGGAGGTGGTTGATTCACCTTCCCTGGAGGTGTTTAAGGCATGGGTGGATGAGGTATTGAGGGACTTGGTTTAGTGTTAGTGGATAGGAATGGTTGGACTAGAAGATCCGATGGGTCCCTTCCAACCTGGTTGTTCTGTGATTCTGATTCTGTGATTCTGCTCTGTCGTCTTTTGTTCTTTCCAGGGCTTTACTCCAGTATCTGTTAACACACAAGCATGGCCTCTCCCTGAATAATAGGAGGACTTGTCCTTGTTCCAGTTAGATGTAAAAAATTTAAAGCAATAGAAAAAGTAACACATCGTTCACTATGGGGCAACACCTCTTCCCCCCCTTTTGTTTTTGCAAAAGTGACTTCAGGGTTTCATGAGAACATTCTATTATTGCTTGACCTGTTGGGGAATGTTGTATGCCCGTGTGATGATGAATTCCCCATTGAACACAAAAATGTTTAAATTTTTGAGAAACATAAGCTGGCCCATTATCTGTTTTTATTGTTTGAGGTATTCCTAATGCCATTATAGCTGCGTACATGTGTTTAATCACGTGTTTTGCAGACTCCCCAGTCTGAGCTGTGGCCCATAAAGCCATAGAAAAAGTATCTATTGAGACATGCACATATCTTGTGCATCAGACAGAAAAAGAAATTTGTTGGGGGGTCATTCTAAACTGCAGCAACAGGGCAAATGGCACGATTATTCCCAATTGCCAGGCCAAAATTAGGCTGATGGCTACGTAAAATACTTACCTTCTCTTTGTTCCAACAGGTAAAGCAACTGTTAGAGTAAAGCATACAAAACCACATTTTAACTTCTTTTATCATATATTGTCGAAATATCCAAACCATTTGATTAGTTTCTAATTGTTCTCAAAAACAAAGGAAAAGAAAACTCGATAAAGCAAGGAATGTCTCTTTAAATTTGGAGCAGTGCAAAGTAAACCCACTGACTTTTTTCTGGTTTGGCTAACAATAGGTCAACCAGTTTTTTCAGCTTGTGGGGGCTGGCCTTCCCCGCAAAGGGTGCTACAGCAGTGGCTATTAGTCCCTTTGTAAAGGTGGCTGCAGACATTTTTTGATCAGCCCATCTTATCATAGACTGCAACGCAGTTTCTTCATAATCAATTTCTTTCATAGAAAGAGTTTGTTCTAGGAGTTTCAGTGTGGCTTCTATCCAAGACCCATCTTCAGACGAACGCCCACGGCCCTTCTCCTCAACGACCGCTCGCCTGGCCAAAAGCGAGTTTCCCATATTCCCTTTAAGCTGCAGCTATCCAAAAAACTTTTTTCACGTGCCAGGCCAGCACGTTCCTATTTCCGGTCGTCCTCCCCACACAACCCAATCTAATCTCTGGTTGTCTTCAAACCGAATCTGGGTGTCCCTGTTCAGGCACCAATTATTGCGGTAGGGGCAAGAGGAACCTCACGACAAATCAATATGATTTCAGATGAAGTGCTTTATTTTGGGTTAACTGGCTGCTTATATAGACCAAGCGGGCCAAACATGAGGTAAACATTGATTGGTCACTTCTGCCCTAGTAACAAGTCTTCCTTGACTACCGCCCAACCCACATAACTTTGTTGCTAGGTTGCAAATCCTTGACCCCCAACTTCAAGTTTCTTCATTAACATAACACAACAGAATCATCACCACCTTTGTGATTTTCCCAGCTCCACCCTGCCAGGGCTCATTGTATTATGTTTACCAGTACAAAAGTTCAGTTGGATTTGATCACCACATTCAGGTTTTTAAGTGAAGAACTCATTGCTAAAATGTGGACATAATGAGGTAACATTCTTCATATTAAAATGTATTAACTGCTTTTATTGCAAAGCTGAGACAATACAGCAGCTGAATTATTTGCCTGCATTGCTGTGGAGGGACAAAATCAGACAAGATGGGCCAGGCACTGTGGTAGAAAATCCCTTTTTCTTGATGTTACTCTCACTTTTAGTAAAATCTTACTTTAAATCTACTATTGGAAAATACAATTAATGAATATAGGAATTTTTAGCATGTTGCTTTACTTGTACCTGATACTATAGCTAAAAGAATTAGTAATCAATCTTTGCAACTGCATTCATTAATAACTGATCATTTTTTAGAACCTTTGCTCAGCAAATTTCCTGCAATTTTTTGTATTGCTGAGGGAACACAAAATCTTATTACATGGGATCGTCTATGCTCTGCTTATTTTGATCACCTTGTATATGCCTTTATTAAATGTTTCTAGAATTTGTGACCTTAGTCACAAAGTTAGATCCAACTCCAGTGCTGGCTGAAGTTACTCAGGGCTGTGAGTCAAGTATCAAAAAAATGGAGATCCCACAGCCTCTCTGGGCAACCTGTTCCAATGTTTGACCATCCTTCTTGTCAAAATATGTTTCCTAATATCTAATTGGAATTTGATTTGCCATGCTGCAACTCACAGCTGTTGCCAGTTCAGAAGAAAAAATATTTTTATAAAAAAGAACCTTTGCTGAGAAAAGTTGAATAGAAATGCTCCTAGAAAAAATTATTTCAAGGAGAAACAAAAGTTAGGAAATTAATTTGCATGTTCAATTGTAATGTAGTTGTATTGAAAATTTGCTTGTCACAGCATCTTGCCTACTGGAGTCTGCAAGCTACAGCAGACTCATCTTCTGTCACATGTGGTGTGCGTGGGGACATTTGTTCTTTGTGTTAATAATGCCTGGAGCTGAGAAGAAAGAGAGTTCAGTGTGGTTGAGTACAAAGTTCACAATAAATTAAAGTTTTGTGCTGTCTTCTAGTATATTGTGAGCTTAAGTCAGAAATACTGTATTTTGATATTTTGTCAGACATTATATTTTTCAAAAGTTTACTGAATAAGCATATGCGTTTTCCCCTCTGAGATACAAAAAGATAATAATTATGGGAAGATGTGATGCTCAGTTAAGAGCTAAGTTAGTGCTCTCAACCTTCTCTCCTCTAATCTGCTCAGAAGCAATTTACCAAGAATTTCCCTTAAATGGATTTGAGGAGCACTCCTACACACCTTGCATAGCTTTTTGAAGTCAAAAGGAGTTAATGAATTTAGGACAGCTCAGTAAGAGAAAGAAAAATAATGACGTGAGCTACTTCAGACAAATAGAATTGCATTGGTACTGATGTTAATCCTGATATCATAGAAAGGAAAGGATTGTACAGTGATATGAATTATGGAAAATAACCCAAAGTATCATCTTTGTCAACTAAAAAATTTTTTTCTTGCAAGCTAACTGCTAAAGTAATTTATCCTGTGACACTGGGCAGTAACGCAGAGTAATAACACCAATGCATAATAAAAGAGCTGCAGTCCTTGAAGATCATTCATCTATAGGAAAAGAAACCTGAGACAAGAGATGAAGGCAAGTGATGAAGCTCTTGGGTATTCATCAAAGAACAGAGAGGTAAGCTCTTAAATTCTAGCTTGTTATTTTACCAGGATTTCCTAGGAAACAAGTTAAAATTAGCTTATTGTGTTCTGGTTCTTTCATTCAAGAAATTAAATAAGTACGAGGACATCTTACATAGTCATCAAAAACAACTGACAAATAATGGACCTTAATTTCACTTCTGTTAAAAAAAATTAAAGTGGATATTAAAAATGCACAAATATATAGAAATAAAACCATGGAAATTTTGCTGGGTCATTTCTGTGCTACTTAAAGAAAAGAATCTGTGAAAGCAGTTATTAATGTCCACAAGAATTATGGAATGCTCTATTAACCATCTACTCAGATTATCAAAATATTTCTTCAGAAAATCTTTACAGATCCCTTAGGAGTCACCTCCATATTTCCACCAGCTGCGTTAATAATTGAATAATCAATTTTGAACATGCAGATGTGTGATAAAGTTGCTTGCTGAATCAGAGCCCATATTGTGGGCTTCTTACTTGCTGAGAAGTCGGTGCTTATTGAGCAAATTATCAATTTAGCATCACTGTGGGACTACTGTGAATAACTATTTGGTTTTATATGAACAAGGAAGAATTTTTTCTAAAAGTGGAAATATGAAATAAGTTGACAAGAAGTGTGGTAACAAGAAATTTATGAATGGCATTTTGATGCAAAAATGTGTTGGCGATGCACCTTTTTAACCTGATGCCTGTCTCTTGTCATCCTCCCTTTAAGACTGTGACCCTCCTACCCCCAATGAACAATCCAAATTTATATTTAAATTTGGTTTGATTGATTAAAGAAAAATATCCAAGTATAACTTCCTTCTAAAGATATTGTAATTAGCATGTGGCTAGATAGTAGCTTGGTATCATTTGTATAATAAAGAAAATGGATGAGCATTTTACAGGATAAATATGGTTAGTTTGACAAATTAATCAAAACAGTGGGATTACCATCATGGTTGTATTTTTCTATGTATTTAATTGAAACAAATGTGTGGACCAATTCTGAGCACACAAAAAAATGGACAACTAAGTCTATATTTTAACATATGCAGTCCTTTCATCTGAAATTGCAAACAAATTCTAATTGCACTAGAAACTCATAAAAAAGAAAAAAAGGGCAGTTCTTGCCCAAGTGAGCTCATAATGTTAAATATTGTCCAACAGGTCAAGAGAGGTGTTCTGGGGAGTATTAGCATTATTTAAAACACAGTACAATCTGGAAAGGCTAATTGTTCTAAATGTGATAGTCGAGCTTTTAGAAGACATGGGAATATAGTGGCTTTGTTTTATTTTAAAATTACAATCTTGCCATAAAAAAAAATGTGTTTAAGAGCAGGCTGTAGTTATCTGCATGAGTTCCATTATCCTTCCTACAGTGGAACTAATTTCTAGTAAAAAAAGAAAATCAAGAGTAACGTTTTAAAAATCCTTGCAAAAAGGATGGGGCTGAATGGGGAAGTTCCACTTGACTGGAGGCTGGCTGATCTAATACCCCTTTACAAGAAGGGTCCCAGGGAGGATCCAGGAAACTACAGGCCTGCCAGTCTGACCTCAGTGCCAGGGAAAGTCATGGAACAGGTGATCATGAGTGCTATCATGAAGCACATGCAAGAGAACCAGGTGACATCAGGCCCAGTCAGCATGGGTTCACAAAAGGCAGGTCCTGCCAAACTAACCTGATCGCCTTCTATGACAAAGTGACCCGCTTGCTGGACGAGGGAAAGGCTGTGGATGTAGTCTTCCTGGACTTCAGTAAAGCCTTTGACACAGTTTCTCACATCATTCTGCTTAGGAAACTGTCAGCCTCTCGCCTGGACAGGCACATCCCCTCCTGGGTAGAAAACTGGCTGGATGGCCGGGCACAGAGAGTGGTGGTAAATGATGTTAAATCCAGCTGGAGGCCAGTGACAAGTGGGGTTCCCCAGGGCTCAGTGCTAGGTCCAGTCCTGTTCAATGTCTTCATCAATGACCTGGATGAGGGCATTGAGGGTACCCTTAGCAAGTTTGCAGATGACACAAAGCTGTGTGCAAGTGTCGATCTGCTGGAGGGTAGGGAGGCTCTGCAAAGGGATCTGAACAGACTGGACCGCTGGGCAGTGTCCAATGGCATGAGGTTTAACACGGCCAAATGCCAGGTCCTGCACTTGGGGCACAACAACCCTATGCAGTGCTACAGACTGGGAGAAGGTTGGCTAGAAAGCTGCCTGGAGGAGGACCAGGTTGTGTTGACTGACAGACAACTGAACATGAGCCCAGCAGTGTGCCCAGGTGGCCAAGAAGGTCAGTGGCATTTTGTCTTGTATCGGAAACAGCGTGGTCAGCAGGTCCAGGGAGATTATTCTACCTCTGTACTCGGAACCAGTGAGATTGCACCTCGAATACTGTGTTCAGCTCTGGGCCCCTCACCACAGGAAGGGCTTTGTGGCTTTGGAGCGTGTCCAGAGAAGAGCAACAATGCTAGGGAAGGGGCTGGAGAACAAGTCTTATGAGGAGCGGCTGAGAGTGCTGGGATTGTTTAGCCTTGAGAAGAGGAGGCTGAGGGGAGACCTCATTGCTCTCTACAACTACCTGGAAGGAGGTTGTAGAGAGGAGGGTGCTAGCCTCTTCTCCGAAGTGTCAAGGGACAGGACAAGATGTCATTGGACACTGGAACAGGCTGTCCAGGGCGGTGGATGAGTCACCATCCCTGGAGGTATTTAAAAGATGGATAGACAAGGTGCTCAAGGACATGCTTTAGGTTTAGTATTTGATAGGAATGGCTGGACTCAATGATTTAAGAGTTCTTTTCCAACCTAGTGATTCTATGATGGGTTATTCCTCTTTCATCTCTGTAGGAATGAATAACTGTGAACTGAGAAGCTTCTTCTGCATAAATTATGTGAATCTTTATGCAGATATTCCCAGTTTTGCTGAACCATGCAACATCATTTCTCTTCTCATGGTGTAATACAAAGGGCTCTTTTCTTCATTTTAGGAGGTTCATCTTGAATTATCGATGGAATATTATCACAGTCACAGTTATGATCCATTTAGGGATGTAACTCAACCAGCTAAAAATACATAATACTTAAATTCAGTCTTGCATGTGATCACTCTGCCTGTTCTGCACTGTAGTCTGGCTTAGTAGACCTTGGATATTGTGTTCCACAATAAATATGAAGGACAAAAATCTCTTTAGGGGACAACATGTTAATAGTATCAGGTATATCTTTGAAATAGTCTACAGCTACACTGAAAATATGTTCTAATCAGTCTTTCTTTGCGTTTCAGTAGTAGTTTAAGTAATTTCTGTATGAAGTTTAGAAGGAATTCCATGATCTGCTGGCACTGAATTTAAGATGCTGAATGAAATCTATTGTTGTTTGAGATCAGAAATGTACCAGAAGCTGCAGCAAACATAGCTCACATTCATTCTGTCAATAATTGCTATGGGAGAGTTACCACTTGAAATTTCTATCATTCTCACTTCTTTGTCTAAGAAGTTATCTGTGTTGAGATTTGGTGTCATCTCCTCTCTTTGTTTCTTTGTGCTTTGATTTAGTTTATTTTCTTTAAGAGATTCCTCAGTCTTCTGAAGCTTTGAGCAGTCACTGTCTTAAGCTCACATCAAGTCTGTAACTCTTCATTGTATTATGTCCCAAAGCCTCACTCTTCCAGTCTTCCCAGTAGCCCTGCATGCACTGTCTGCTGTAATGAAAAGTTCTGCCTGGTATCCTCCTCTCTTTATAGACTGTTGACTCTAGATCAAAATTTCCAGAAAACTCTCAAATGGTCTCTGCTGAGAAGGTCTAGGCTTTGCCAGAACAAGTTGTCTTGCTGTCTTATTTCAGCTGACATATTTTGCACTGAAGTATGCAGTTAAGTATAATAATGGCCATATATTAAAACAGTTAGCTCATTAAATAGTCACCAAAAAGCCCTTTCAGAACTTTTTTCCCCTATGTGCAACCCTTACCTGGGTGATAAATGCAAAATATAGAAGCAGAGACTAAGAACATTTTTTTTTCTTTTTTAGTCTCAAATATGAAACCATAGTACTGACTTTTCAGATATGCAAGTCTGCAGTTTTATAACAGAAGAAACTTGTTTAATCAGTTATTTTTCAAAGACTGTTTTTTCAATCTGAATTATGTACTGGAAAAAAAAGGTTTAATTACAGTTACATTGCTTAGTGTTGCTGTGCAAAGGCTTGAATGATTGTTTGAGTCTTGCTGTTAAACATGAAACACTGAATGAGATGTCCCTGAAAAGAGCATGTGTGAGGGTCAGAATAAAGCATTTTAGCTTCCTTTAATGTCCCCTTCTGTGCATTAATAACTTTTGGACCACTGGTCATGAGAAAAATAAACTCAGTTTGAAACAAGGAAATTGAACAAGTAAATGCTATCCAAATTTTTGCCTAGAACTTTATCTTTTGTTGCTTCTGTATTCAATTGCATATTCTTATTATATAATTTTCCAGCTCATCTTACTCTATAGGTTTTTTTAAAGGATCACAATACTATTTGCATTTTTCTAGGTATGTTTGAGAAGAGAACATTGTGAAAATATTTATCATCTTTTCAGGTCTCTGTAGGAATGAGCATTTAAATATCACTGAGATTAAATTAAATCTGTTTTATTAATTGAATGTGTTTGTTTTTTCCCAAGTTACTGATTTTTCAGTGAACAGTGAACAAAACAGTTGAACAATATATTATTTTATTGTATAAGCAGTAAGACATGGATATTTGCCCAGAGATAAGATGGACCAGAGTAAGACATTACAACCCATTTGGTGTGGGCAATTAATTGCCCCTTTTGACAGTGGTTGCCTCTGTTGGCAAGAAGGTTTGTGAAAACACTCCATATTGTGCTCAAGAAAAATTAGTTGGTTTTGCTTAAGCAGTTTCAATAGGTGTCTTGAGTTAGTATGGACTGGAGTGCACTGAGGAGTGTTCATGTGAGCCACACCGCTGGCAGGTCTGTTACGGGAAGTGTTTTCAGTCAGTGACAATACATGCAGCCGAAAGTCATAACATTTCATCCACATCAGTTCAATCCACCAGCCTCCTTAGACTCCAGACTCTCACTCACCATGTGTAACAGCCCAGAGGAAACCATATGGAGAGCATTGGGGTCTAAGTCCTTCCTTAGTCACTGGATAGGACACCTTGCACCTGCTTTTAGGGCACTAGGTGCTAGGACAGAGGTGGTTCAGGGACTGGGTTTTCTTCTGTCTCTTCTGTTGGGACTCTTCCACTTTGCATAAATGAATATTCACTGGGGCATATAAAAATGAGCAAACTGTTGTTACTTTTTTTGCCACAAGCACCGAAATATCTTTGGGACAATTCCAATCAATAAGAGTTCTTGGAGATGAGGAATGAGGTGTTGAGTTACCAAGTTATCTCCTCATTCCTCATTCCCCTTATCCCTCCCAAGAATTTGCTTTAATCTAAGTTTCTCTCCATTTATAAATCTGATGTGCAAAAATATCTAATCATATTTTTCCAGTAGAAGAAACTAGACTTAGAGCTGTTACAGAAGGGAAGTTCATGCTCTGTGACTCAGAAAGGAGAGGCTGATAGGGATTTTGGCTTAATTTTCTTATATTTCATCTTGGCTTTCCTTTGACTTCTCCCTGCACTCAGTAATCTACCTTTTGAGCCTACAAACAGTTCAGAGTCTGAAATTACTGGCATCACAGTGTCTTTACTAGCTAGACCAGCACTGGTGCTGGAGAGCACCAACCTTGATTCCTCAAGATTTTCTTTTGTCTAAGAAATAAAAATATCCCCAAGAATACATGTCCTCTGTTTAGGGGCTGCTTCTCTGAGAAAGTTAAATGGAGACCTTGAGGTTTCATTGCAGAATTGGATAGCACAGAGATATATTCGTTCAACAGAGTTTTGGGGCCAGATTTGTTAGTTACTGTAGGCAGATGATGCAGTTCTTGTTGAAGACTTTATATTAAGATTGAGAGGCACACATCTTGCAAGAGAACCGGGTGATCAGGCCCAGTCAACATGGGTTCACAAAAGGCAGGCTTTGCTAAACTAACCTGATCGCCTTCTATGACAAAGTCACTCGGCTGCTGGGTGAGGGAAAGGCTGTGGATGTGGTCTTCCTGGACTTCAGTAAAGCCTTTGACACAGTTTCTCACAGCATTCTACTACAGAAACTGTAGGCCTCTGGCCTGGACCGACGCACACTCTCCTGGGTAGAAAACTGGCTGGATGGTCGGGCACAGAGAGTGGTGGTAAATGGTGTTAAATCCAGCTGGAGGTCAGTGACAAGCGGGGTTCCCCAGGGCTCAGTGCTGGTTCCAGCCCTGTTCAATGTCTTCATCAATGACCTGGATGAGGGCATTGAGGGTACCCTTAGCAAGTTTGCAGATGACACAAAGCTGTGTGCAAGTGTCGATCTGCTGGAGGGTAGGGAGACTCTGCAAAGGGATCTGAACAGACTGGACCGCTGGGCAGAGTCCAATGGCATGAGGTTTAACACGACCAAATGCCGGGTCCTGCACTTGGGGCACAACAACCCTATGCAGAGCTACAGACTAGGAGAAATCTGTCTAGAAAGCTGCCTGGAGGAGAGGGACCTGGGGGTGTTGGTCGACAGCCGACAGAACATGAGTCAGCAGTGTGCCCAGGTGGCCAAGAAGGCCAATGGCATCCTGGCTTGTATCAGAAACGGTGTGACCAGCAGGTCCAGGGAGGTTATTCTCCCTCTGTACTCGGCACTGGTGAGACCGCTCCTTGAATACTGTGTTCACTCCTGGGCCCCTCACCACAAGAAGGATGTTGAGGCTCTGGAGCAAGTCCAGAGAAGAGCGACGAGGCTGGTGAGGGGTCTGGAGAACAGGCCTTATGAGGAACGGCTGAGGGGTGTTTAGCCTAGAGAAGAGGAGGCTGAGGGGAGACCTCATTACTCTCTACAAGTACCTGAAATCAGGTTGTAGAAAGGAGGGAGCTGGGCTCTTCTCCCAAGTGACAGGGGACAGGACAATAGGGAATGACCTCAAGCTCCGCCAGGGGAGATTTAGGCTGGAGATTAGGAGGAAGTTTTTCACACAGAGGGTCATTGGGCAATGGAATAGGTTGCCCAGGGAGGTGGTTGATTCACCTTCCCTGGAGGTGTTTAAGGCACAGGTAGATGAGGTCCTGAGGGGCATGGTTTAGTGTTTGATTGGAATGGTTGGACTCGATGATCCGATGGGTCTCTTCCGACCTGGTTGTTCTATGATTCTATGATTCTATGATCTTCTGGGGGAAAAAAAAGAGTTACTGTATTTTTAATATTTTAAAAGTTTGTTACAAAAGAAAAATGTTTTAGTGCAGACATCCATGCGGGCATTTTTGTGTTGCCTGCTAATAAAGAGCAGCTGTACAAATCCAAATTGTGCCATTAGCTGTTGGCTTTGTGACTGAGAGATGATATCCAAAAGTAGAAGAAGTAAAAAGTAGGCAGCTGTGCATTGGTGGCTGAGTGTGTCCTATTACATTGTTGATTCTGAGTCAGAAATTGAGGCTGGGAAATGTTAATTGGCTTGCTAGGAAGTAGGCGAGCATTGCAACTTAGTTGATTAAGACAGTGCAACATTAAAAAGTGTCAAATGGAGAGGGTAGTTAGACAAGATAGATCTGTTTAAACATTTAGACATTACTGGTTTTGAAATAGTAATTCAGCTTCTTTCATAAAATTTTCAATAATTGTTAAGTATAACTTTTAATTAATGTTTATTTCAACCTGCAACTTACTAAATGTATTGTTTCCAAGATACTATGACAAACATTAGAAGTCATTTAATGCAAAAAAAAATTTAAGGATTTTTATGCTAACTTCATAAGAACACCTTCATAAGTCACATAGAACTAAGGATATATTTCAGATGTAGCTATTTATGGAAAGAAGTAATAGTGCCTTGAATTTGTTGCAATTAATTCTGTATTTGTTTCTTCTTTCGTCTACTTATTTCAACAGGTGACTGAGTTGGAGTGTGTGAGCAGCCAAGCTAATGCAGTCCACACACATAAACCAAAATTAATCCAGATGATACAGGATTTAGAGTCTATGCTGAAGAAAAAAGAAGAGATATTTGCTAACATTTATTCTTGGATTTTCTGTTACATCATTTCTAAAGGTTTTCAATATTAAACTTGGGATGGCTGGTAAATACTGTACTATTTCCTATAGATGTTATGAAGTAAAATCCATTTTTCAGCTTCATTGAAATTGTTAATATTTTCCTGTGTATATAATTACTTCTGTCCAATATAGATCTGGGTATCTGACCAACAAAAAAAGTATCATTTTTTCATGTTTGCATAAAAAAGAGCATCTTTCTTTGCAAAAGTAAGTCTGCATTGAGGCACATGTAGTTTCTACAGAGTAGTCATCACATTGATGAAGTCCAAATTCACTAAGAAGGGAAGCAGTCATAAGCATGGTTCCCTTTTTCTGGAGAGTAGGATTTGGAGCAAATAATAGATCAATGTCTTTTTTGGGCCAATCTGTTGAAAATACAGGGAACTAGAGTAACACCTGTGATGGCATGGGTCCAAGAGGAAAGCAGATTTGTGCCACAGAATGACTGGGAATTGTCTCTTTATGGATAGGAAAAAGGAGGTGGAAGAAGCCATGTATGAGGGATTGTTTGCTCTGTGTAAGACAAGATCCCTTCATGACAGACACAGTGGAAACTGGTATGCATGGTTAGAGAGGTAGTGTACTTTTCAGGGTCTTGCCTCCAGTGGGGCTGTTGTTAGATGTTTCCAAGGAGAATGCATGAGAGGCACAGTAGTTACAGAATATCCTCCCAAAATGAAACAGTCTTTTCCAAACTCCCTCATACTTAAGCGATTAGCCTCATGTTGGTAATATTTTCCATTTTGGTGCTTTTGAATTATGTTGAGCTGTTGGATGCAAAGCGATCTTTCTGAAAGGAGTTCCGGGAGGTGACTATGCCCTTCTGGGGAAAAGTATTTATTATTTTTAAGTTTGATACATTTCAGTTTCATTGTTTCTATTCTTGTCTCCTGAAGCTAAGAAAAGATTTTTCTTCCATTTATTATTTTATCTATATTTGTTATTTTTATACCTTATTACTTTCTTCTTGCTAAATTAATTTATTTTATACTCTTTTTACAGAAATAAATGGTCAAAGCAGGTAATTTTTTGGTGCTCAGCCCTGCTGCTAGTTACATAACAAGCAGCTCACAGATGAAAATTGTATTTTTTTTCTCATGAAAAAATGCAGGATAGATTATAATAGAATTTAAAGTATAAAATTGTTTCTCTAATTACAAGGACTCTTGAAAATTAAGAAAACATTACGTCTTTTGTGTGGGAGAGAAAGACTCAGACTTTTATATCAAGGAAAATGCTTAAATATTGTTTTTTCACAATATCATTGCTGGTTTGGGACTGTGATTCAAGAATATTGGGAGTAGTGCTTAAACTTTATGTGCTATAATGGGCAGTAGCTAACTGCCACTTTTGATATCATTGCAATGCCTTGCTCAGGAGAAGAAGCAGCAGCCAGCTTACCCGCACCGAGATCAAGCCAGGTAACATGTTGATAGTGAGGTTGTTTCCCTTAGGAAAGAGAAAGATTAAAACAAGAACTCGACAGTGTCAGAAAGCTCCAGGCGCAGAGAGATTCTTTGACCCAGAAGTTACAGGTGAGCTATAGTGGATCATCTTAATTTAGACAGAAAGGAAAAATGATCATCAATTGAGTTCACATCAGTAACTTGTGCTATATTCACTGAAGGTGCCAGATAAGTACATAAGTTACATTGTGTTGCAAAGTGGTGGGTCAGGATGCTCCTTGGGAATTTGTATCAAAATTTCTACCTGCTGTAAGTCATTACTTTTTCCTGAGGGAACAGACCAAAATTTAATTTACAAGTCCTCAGAATACGCTTGGGCTAGTGTGCTTCATTGATACCTGTCCTAGGCAATTCTGGTCTCATTTTCATTGCAGTGTCTTCCCATAGGTCTTGCATGCCACTGAACTGTCAAGCTGTGTATCATCATGCTGGGATGAGTTTTTATTCAACTTTTAACGTGCTTTGAGAAAGTAAAGGTTAAAGTAATTTTGTGTGGTACAGACTTCAAAAACACACTCTGACATTTTCTTGGAATTAGAATAATTGTGTTATTATTTTTCTCTGGGTTGTTTCTTTACTGTGTGTAAAGACAGATACCTTAGCCAACTGGAAGCAATGTCCTCAGTATAGCCTCATTATCTATGTCTGAACTCCTGTCCTGTCATGGGGCTGACCAGCCAGCATAGACCTTGTGAAACCTGTCTTCTGAATGAGACTGACCCAAAGCTTAGTTTGGTTTAAACTCTGAATTACAACTTCAGAGTTTTGATAGGACTGGAAACAAGCCCTGTCAGACTATCCACAGCTTAAAAATAATTAAGTAGATATTCTTTGAAAAGCATTACATGAATTGGAACTTCCTTGAATCTATTTTTAACCTAAAGAATAAACCATATAAGAACAAAACGAATTTATTCATTCTTCCCAATTCTTAAGTAAATTTTTTTGAAAGTATGTTTATATGGTGTTTCTTTAAAGACTGTTTTGAATACACCTGAGCTTACCTCTTCTGCTGTTCCAAAAATTGTTGTTGTCTTTAAAGACAACATAAAGACATTGTAACCCTTGTTACTTAATGTCATTAGCAATGTTGAGAAGACCTATGAATGAGTCACGATCAGTGTGACTCTCACAGTAAGTCAGGATATCTTTACTACAGTGACTGATTCCTAAATATAGTTTTTGTGTACGATTTGAATATTTTATTTGAGTCCTTGTATTGAATTCTACAAAAGCTTATTACAGTGCAAACAACAAACAATTTGTTCATGATTTATTTGTTTTCTAAAACAAACAATGTATGACAAATAATTGTCTGCTGTAAGAAAAGCTTGAAAAAACAGTATAAAATAAACCTTGTAAAGGCCCTAAATGTATCAGAAGAGGAAGTTTATTGTTGGATGAGATAAATTTCAAATAAAGTTAAATGACGCAACAAGGGGAACAGATTATATCACATAGACATCTCCCCATTTCTTCACATAAAGAAGCAACACATTTGAGATACACTGACTTGTAATAGGAAACTGCACATGAGCTGGACATGAACTTGTAATTGCTTCCCATAAATCATTAAATATGTCAAGCATAGAGTAAGGAAAATAAAATAGAAGGAAGTATGGGAGAAAGTACATCTGAAGAAGTGTTTGCAGAAGTTAAATGTATATGGATTAGGAAAGAGATACAAAGAATGGAAAACAAATAAAGTATTAGTTTCTACAAATATATCAACAATAAAAGGGGTCCATCCTTTACTGGATGCAGGGGGAACAACAGTGACAAAGGATGAGGACAAGGTTGAGGTGTTTAACATCTTCTTTGCCTCGGTCTTTAATAATAACGTAGGATGTTCTCTGGGTACTCAGACCCCTGAGCCAGAAGATGGGGGGGGGAGAGGGCAGAAAAACAAAGCTTCCATAAACAGAGAACAGAGAAGGCCTTGTGGGGGATGTGGCAGTAGGAGGACGCCTGGGACTAAGCGATCATGAGATGATAGGGTTTTCTGTTCTAGGTGAGGTGAAGAGGGTAGTTAGCAGGACAGTTGCATTAAATTTCCAGAGGGCAGACTTTAAACTCTTTAAAAGGCTGGTTGGCAAAGTCTCCTGGGAGACAGTACTTGAGGGCAAGGGAGCCCATGAGGGTTGGGAGCTCTTCAAAAAGGAGATCCTAGCAGCTCATGAGAAAGCCATCCCCATGTTCCGGAAAAAAAGCCAGCAGGGGAAAAAAACAGTTTGGTTGAGTAGAGAGATCTCAAGTGACATTAGGAAGAAGAGGAATGTTTATAGGCTCTGCAAGAGGGGACAGGCCTCTTGGGTGGACTACAAGAGGGAAGTGAGCTTGTGTAGGGAAAAAAATCAGAGGGGCTAAGGCTGAACTAGAAATCAGGTTGACAAAGTCCGCGAAAGATAATAAAAAGTCTTTCTATAGATATATAAATAAGAAAAGGAGAACAAGGGAGACCATACAGTCCCTTTTGGACACAGAAGGAACAACAGTGACAGGGGATGAGAAGGCTGAGGTACTTAATGCCTTCTTTGCCTCAGTCTTTAATTGTAAAGAAAGCTGTTCCTTCTGTGTAGAAACCCTAGAACTAGAGGAGCAATACGAGGCTCCCATGATCCAAGAGGAGGTGGTCAGAGCCTTGCTTGCCCAACTAGACACCCACAAGTCTATGGGGCCAGACGGGATTCACCCTAGGGTTTTGAAGAAGCTGGCGGATGCACTGGTCAAAAAGTTCCACTGGACTGGAGGCTGACTGATGTTGTGCCCATCTACAAGAAGGGTCGCAGGGAGGACCAGGGGAACTACAGGACAGTCAGTCTGACCTCAGTGCCAGGGAAAGTCATGGAACAGGTGATCTTGAGTGCTATCATGAAGCACTTGCAAGAGAACCGGGGGATCAGGCCCAGTCAACATGGGTTCACAAAAGGCAGGCTTTGCTAAACTAACCTGATCGCCTTCTATGACAAATCGACTCGGCTGCTGGACAAGGGAAAGGCTATGGATGTGGTCTTCCTGGACTTCAGTAAAGCCTTTGACACAGTTTCTCACAGCATCCTGCTATGGAAGCTGTCAGCCTCTGGCCTGGACAGGCGCACACTCTCCTGCGTGGAAAACTGGCTGGATGGCTGGGCCCAGAGAGTGATAGTAAATGGTGTTAAATCCAACTGGAGGCCAGTGACAAAGGGGTTTCCTAGTGCTCAGTGCTGGTTCCAGCCCTGTTCAATGTCTTCATCAATGACCTGGATGAAGGTATTGAGTGTACCCTTAGCAAGTTTGTGCATGAAACTAAGCTGGGTGGAAGTGTCGATCTGCTGGAGGGCAGGGAGGCTCTGCAAAGGGATCTAAACAATCTGGTTCACTAGGCTGAGTCCAATGGCATGAGGTTTATCAAGGCCAAATGCCGGGTCCTGCACTTGGGGCACAACAACCCTATGCAGAGCTACAGGAGAAGTCTGGCTAAAAAGCTGCCTGGAGGAGAAGGACCTGGGGGGTGTTTGTTGATAGCCAACTGAACATGAGCCAGCAGTATGCCCAGGTGGCCAAGAAGGCCAATGGCATCCTGGCTTGTATCAGAAACGGTCTGACCAGCAGGACCAGTAAGGTTATTTTCCCTCTGTACTCGGTACTGGTGAGACCACTCCTTGAATATTGTGTTCAGTTCTGGGCCCCTCACCACAAGAAAGATGTTGAGGCTCTGGAGCGAGTCCAGAGAAGAGGAACAAAGCTAGTGAAGGGGCTGGAGAACAGACCTTATGAAGAACAGCTGAGAGAGTTGGGGTTATTTATCCTGGAGAAGAGGAGGCTGAGGGGAGACCTCATTGCTCTCTACAACTACCTGAAAGGAGGTTGTAGAGAGGAGGGTTCTGGCCTCTTCTCCTAAGTGAAAGGGGACAGGACAAGAGGGAATGGCCTCAAGCTCCACCAGGGGAGGTGTAGACTATAGGAAATGGAAAGGGTCATTGGGCACTGGAACAGGCTACCTAGGGAGGTGGTTGATTCACCTTCCCTGGAGGTGTTTAAGACACAGGTGGACGAGGTCCTGAGGGGCATGGTTTAGTGTTTGATAGGAATGGTTGGACTTGATGATCCGGTGAGTCTCTTCCAACCTGATTAGTCTATGATTCTATGATCCAAGAGGAAATGGATCTGTACATTAACCGTCCTCCAGCTGGATTTAACACCAGTTACCACCACTCTCTGGGCCTGGCCATCCAACCAGTTTTCCACTCATGAGAGCGTCCAGTCCCGAGGCTGACAGTTTCCTAAGCAGAATGCTGTGAGAAACTGTGTCAAAGGCTTTACTGAAGTCTAGGAAGACCACATCCACAGCCTTTCCCTCATCCAGTAGCCGAGTCACTTTGTCATAGAAAGCGATGAGGTTAGTTTGGGAAGACCTGTGTTTTGTGAACCCCGTGTTGATAGCACTCAAGATCACCTGTTCCATGACTTTCCCTGGCACTGAGAACAGACTGACAGGCCTGTAGTTCCCTGGATCTTCCCTACGACCCTTCTTGTAGATGGGCACAACATCAGCCAGTCGCCAGTCCAGTGGAACTTCCTCAGTCAGCCAGGACTGCTGGAAGATGATGGAAAGGGGTTTGACAAGCACATCTATCAGCTCATTTAATACTCTTGGGTGGATCCCATCCAGCCCCATAGATTTGTGGGTGTCTAGCTGGGTAAGTAAGATCCTGACCACCTCCTCTTGGATCATGGGAGCCTCATTCTGCTCCTTTAACTCCTGGGTTTGTACACAGAGAGAATTTCTTCTTTACAGTTAAAGACTGAGGCAAAGAAGGCATTAAGTACCTCAGCCTTGCCCTCATCCCCTGTCACTGTTGTTCCTTCTTCATCCGGTAGGGACTGTATGGTCTCCCTAGTCCTCCTTTTATTGTTAATATATTTATAGAAATATTTTTGTTATGTTTCACAGACTGTGCCAGTCTGATTTCTAGTTGGGCCTTAGTCCTCCTGATTTTTTCCCTTCGCAATCTCACTTCCCTCCTGTAGTCCACCCTAGACGCCTGTCCCTTCTTCCAAAGCCCTTAAGCATTTCTCTTCTTTTTGATATCACTCAAGATCTTCCTGGTTAACCAAGCTGTTTTTTCCCCCCGCTGTCTCTTTTTCTGGAACATGGGGATGGTTTTCTCCTGATCTGCTAGGATTTCCTTTTTAAAGAGCTCCCAGCCCTTGTGGGCTCCCTTGCCCTTAAGTACTGTCTCCCATGGGACTTTGCCAACTAGTCCTCTGAACAGTCCGAAGTCTTCACTCTGGAAGTTTAGTGCTACTGACATGCTAACCACCCTCTTCACCTCACCTAGAACTGAAAACCCATCATTTCATGATCACTTTGTCGCAGGTGTCCTCCTACCATCACATCCCCCACAAGGCCTTCTCTGTTCACAAACAGTAGGTCCAGGAGGGCACCTTCCCTCGTTGGTTCATTCATCAGCTGTGCAAGGAAGTTGTCTTCCACGCACTCCATAACCTCCTGCACTGCTTCCTTTCTGCTGTATTGTACTTCTACCAGATATCTGGAAGATTGAAGTCTCCCTCAAGAACCAGAGGCATTGATCTAGAGATTAACCCCAGCTTTTTATAGAAGAGTTCATCAGCTGCTTCTTCTTGGCAGAGTGGTCTGTAACAGACTCCCATCACAATATCCACCTTCTTGTGGGCTCCTCTGATTTTAACCCACAGGCACTCAATCTCCTCATCACCATAATCATGCTTGAGGGTATCATAGCACTCTCTTACATAGAGGGCTACCCTGCCACCTCTCCTACCATTCCTGACCCACCTGAAGAGTTTGTACCCCACCATAGCTGTACTCCAGTTATACGAGTCATCTCACCATGTTTCCATGATGGCAACATTATTGTCTCCTTGCCCTATGACAGATTCCAGCGCTTCATTCATATTACCCATGCTCCATGCCTTGGTGTAAATGCATTTCAGCTGGGCTGGCGAACCTTCAGCCCTCATAGAGGGAATAGAGTTTATTCCCAATTGACTAGTCCTTTTTATAGCTAACACCAGAGTGCCAGTTTCATCCTTACCATCACCAGGTTTAATCGCCCCCACTTGATGTGTGGGTGGCTGAGGGGAGACCTTATTGCTCTCCACAACTACATTAAAGGAGGTTGTGGAGAGGATGGAGCTGGCCTCTTCTCCCAAGTGACAAGGGACAGAACAAGAGGGAATGACCTCAAGCTCTGCCAGGGCAGATTCAGGCTCGACATAAGGAAAAAAATTCTTCACTGAAAGGGTCATTAGGCAATGGAACGATCTGCCTAGAGAGGTGGTTGACTGTCCTTCCCTGGAGGTGTTTAAGGTGCAGATGGATGAGGTACTGAGGGGCATGGTTTAGAGTTTGGTGGGAATGGCTGGACTTGATGATCCGGTGGGTCTCTTCCAACCTGGTTATTCTATGATTCTATGAGCTCACTTCGGCTCTGTCTGGGTGGCAGCATCCATTCTGCTTGCTGCAGCACCCAGTGCGGCTTTAATATTTTGACAGGTGGCCACCATGGTCCTCAGTGTCTTCTGGCTAGTCTCTAGCCCCTCTCTGCACCCCCCCTGCTCAAACTGCCCCATGACAATAACATGCCCCACACCTCTTTACTACAGTCCTCTTCGCTGTGCTCCCAAGTGACCGCTGTGCTCCCAAGTATCTGCCGGGACCACCCCCTCCCATCAGGCATCATACGAGACCAGCTGCTGCTGTCTCTCAGGAGCCCAGCACCGCCCACCCCTCTCCCACCCGGGTTTTTCTGGGCTTTTCCCGGCTCAGGGAAGCTCCCCCACCGCCTCAAATATCCACCCCACTGCAGAACTCACCATCCTGCCACTGGATGCCGCCAAAAAAGCTTGATCCACATCCCTTAGGACTGTGAGCTCCACCAGTGTGTGATTGCTACATCCCAGGCAGCCTTCAGCCTTGATGTCCCTGATTAGCTGACTTGCATTGGTGACTACCAGGTCCAGTACTGCATCTCCCCTGGTAACGGTGTCTATTACCTGGCTTTAGACATTTTCTTCAATGCATTCCAGGAGTTTCCTGGATTGCCTACAGTTTGCTGTGCTACTCTTCCAGCAGATGTCTGGGTGGTTGAAGTCTCCCAGCAGGATGAGAGTCTGCGAGCATGATGCCTCCTGAATCTGGAGTAAGAAAGCTTCATAACGTGTTGCCTCTTGATTGAATGACCTGGAGTAGACTCCAACCACAAGGTTCCCTTTGTTGCCTCAGTCTCTGACTTTTAACCATAAGATTTTGACTCATTTGTGGCTACTCTCAATGACAGTTCTTCACATTCTATCCCTTTCCTGATATAGAGGGCAATGCCTCTACCCCTCCTTCCCTATCTGTCCCTTCTGAACGGCCTATAGCCATCGATAGCCACACTCCAGTCCTGGTATTCGTTCCACCAAGTTTCAGCGATAGCAACCAGATCATAGCTTTATAGCAGCACAGTGGCTTCCAGCTCCTAGTGTAGCTGGGCTGTTGGCTGTGTTGCATTCTTAGAGGAATACCTCTTTGTTCCTCTGACGTATTTCCCTGTTGGCTAGTGCTACCTCAGCATTCCCTTGCTTCAAGTGTTCTGTAGTACGCTCAGTATATTTCTGAGGAACAGGCTGAGGGCCCTCACTAGCACCCTGTCCCTCTAACCTTGCCTTATCCTCCCACATCTTGTCATGGTCAAGCCTAATATTATCCCCCTCCCCCTTCCAATCTAGTTTAAAGCCCTGTCAATGAGCCTCGCAAGTCCCTGTGCCAAAGACCCTCTTCCCCTTTTGAGACAGATGAATCTGAAGACAGCAAGCTTGGCGCTGTGAAGACCTTCCCATTGTCAAAAACCCCAAAATTGTGGCAGTGACACCAGCCATGGAACCATGTATTAATAGACTGCACACATTTTTTTCTATCAATGTCACTGCCCACAACTGGAAGAATAGAAGATAAAATAATCTGTGGTCCTGATTCCTTCACCAACTGTTTCATGGCCTTGAAGTCTCTTTTGATTGCCCTCAGACTATTGGTTATAGCTCTGTAACTACCCACATGAAAGAGCAGTAGTGGGTCAGAGGACCTCAGCAAGCTAGGAAGTTTCCTAGTTATGTCCTTTACCCAGGCACCAGGGAAGCAGCAGACTATCCTATGAGGAGAGTCTGTCCAACACATGGGTCCTTCTCTTCCCCTAGAAGTGAGTTGCCTACAACTGTCACCCATCTTTTCTTCTGCATGGAGGTGATTGTGATGCGGGGAGTAGTTGTTTCTGACCTTGATGGCAACTCTGGAGTAGATGAACTGACTGACCTAGCACATCCAGAGCTTCATACCTATTATGCGGAGTGATATGAAGGGGTGAGGCAGGCAAGGAGGGGGGTTGTCTGCTGCTTCGAATAGAGACTTGCTTTCATTAACTACTCTCCTTTGTGATACTGCCTGTGGGTTGACAGGAGGAGGTGTAAAGTCAGACTATGTGTATCTCTTTGCCTTAAACATTTTGTCTGAGGACTACCCATTTGTGGCATCAGCTTGCCTGTAGTGCCGGGTTTAGTAAAAGAGCAATGCAGGAGCAGGCACCGCTCTCCCTCGCTTTGCTGAGATTGGGACACAGAGATGACTTTGGTGGTGTGAGGGGATGCAGTGGCAGCTGCACATTGCTGGATTCGTGGTAGTGGTAATTAGCTATGCCTCTAATGTTTTCTTGCATAGGGATTCTGACTTTTCTTTCCTTTTCTCTCTGTCCTATCACTGTTATCAGCTGTTCTAGAAAATAAAGCTCACAAGATTTTACAGCATCTGATCTCATTTGTGTCTTAATCTCGCTCTTGGAATCATTTAAGAACCCTCCCCAATATTGGATCGGGACATTTTAAATTGGAGCAGTCAGCAGGATACCTAGAGACAAGAGTGCTGTACTATCTTGCTGTGTTGCATTGCATTTATGTTTGGGTAAGGTGTGAGCCTCCTGGGAGAGAAAAGGGGGAATTTGACATTAAGGTGTGACCCTGATGTACGGGCATAAATGTTCATTAGAAAAACTGTAGAAATGTTAGATAAACTTAGAGAGCTTAGCTTACTGAAGTACGCACTGTCTTCTAGCAAAAGACCTTGAAGACCTTGAATGTAGATAAGAGAGAAGCTGGAATGCAGAAAACAACTGCATCTTGACCAGGATGAGACTGCGCCTGCACACGGTTTGAATTCAGGGGCAGTTATTGAGGAAGATGAAGATGGCTTCAGCCCTGAGTCCCAGACCACAACATCACGCCTGCGCAAGTATAGAAGAAGCTTCTTAAATCTAATTATAATAAGAGTTATGAATATGTAATAGGCACTTATGAATAGTCATGTCCTCACACTATAACTATCTGCTTGTTAGATTGTTCGGTGTGCGAGCTTTGGAGGAGGACCCCCTCGCACCCGCCGGCGAATAAACGCATACCTGCTTTATAACCCTTAACGGAGTTATAGAGTTTGATTCTGCAAAACAACCCTCCCAGGATGAAAATCCCTTTTTTCATTGCTTTCATGTTAAGATATAGCCTCCTGAGAGTGAATGGGGAAAACTTGTATACCAAGGGGTGACCCTCTCAGGACGAAAAAAACCTTTTTTTGCATTAGAATGGCTGCCCAGAAGGCAGACGATGTTTGTGATCATGTGCCCTCATGGGCTGAAGGAATAGAAAAATTATATGTTTTTTTGGAGGCGCACTGATCTCACCCCTCACTCCAGGGACAAGATTGGACAAAAAAACACTGGTTTCAACTACAGAGTGTGGTGGAGAGCATAAGGGTATAGCAGAAGGAAGCTAAGGTTAGTAGGGGGAAAGGAAAAGCTATAATTTGTGCAGTGTTAGGAGCTAGTCTGGCAGCTGCGGTGGAAGAGAGAAAGCAGAAGTCTTGTCAAGCTGATATGGTAATAGATTTCAAGAATCAAGACAGTTTAAATAATGCAATTTTACAACAGATGTGGCTTTTTCGTGTATCAAACACTTTTAAAGATACCGGACGTTGGAAAGTTGAAACAGGCATGACCCGTATATGGGGTTTATAAGATCGAAGGATGTGCACGACAAGCAGGGAGATAACCAAGCAATTACAGAAGCCTTAATTTTGCAATCCGCAACAAAAAGTCCTAATGACAAATATAGAAAAATATGGTGCGGTCTGAAAACTCCTACAACAACTGGCATCATTTACCTATCAAGCACAGCTCGTAGCTACTGCCCTGACTGTAATCTGGGACAGAAATACGTCCTGTTAGAGACACAGCAAGGAGATACATTTTAAAAGAGACTGCTACACACAATGCCAGGATAGAGGGTCTAAAATCTGCCCTCGGTGAGGAAAGGGCAAACATTTTACCAGTTGGTGTAGATCAAAATGGGATAAGAACGGGACAGTATTGTCAGAAAACCAGGAGCAAAAGCATGGTTCAGAGGCACGTAGCAACACAGATGCCTCCACGGCAAGCAGCAGCTCTCACCTCAGAGCAAGAACCAGAGATAGCACCGAAATAGACGTGATCACCACCATTGCAGTAGTACTGTAATTGTCCACATTTCAAACCAAACTAACCCAAAAGAAAACAAAACAAAGAAAACAAACAAAAAAACCCCCAAACCCCCCACAAACCGTAAGTATTACCATAAGTGAAATATTTGTTAGACAATCGTGTAGTATTGGCGATCGGAAGATCTCGCGATGTACGGAGAGAATAGGGAACGTAAACTGCCAACGTGGCATTGGGGAGGTGTAGCAGTGGCGAGACCCCGGTTTGTGGGAAGGTACCAGGAGGCGTGGTTAGCTTTAAGAGACTATATAAGGCTGTGTTGTTATTGAATAAACGCCCTTGTAGCATCCCCATATTGGTGTCTGTGTTACTTGGCCCGGAGGCGGGGGTGGTTGACGTTGCAGAGCGTACTGCAACATATTGGTGACCCCAACGTGATACTGAGAGGCGGTGTACCGCAGAAGGCGGGGCAGGATCCGGATCATGGAAGGTATTGTTAAGGTCGTACAGACGTGTGCTGGGGAATGGGGGGTTTCTGTGAAACCGGCAGCAATTAGAAGCTGCGTCGAGCGGCTCCTGAAAGATGGGGCGATTAGCAGCCCAGGGGATATATTATTCCCTGAGAGCTGGGACAAATGCAAGTCTGCTTTAGCGGACTACGCTATGCATGCAAAAGATTCTAAGGATTTGAAGACGTGGGGGGATATTACCTGACTCATTAAAAAGGCCCGGGAGGAGCGGGATACTTTGGAGGCAGCCCGGGAGGCGTTGTTTCTCAACAGGGCGGGTGGTTTACCGACAAAGGAGAAAGATAAGGGAGGAGGGGTCGAGGCTGGTGAAGGCGTTGGGAGTCGTGTGGTAGCTGTTAATTTGTCTGAGGAGAACGATAGGGCCACTGCGGCCACAGCAACCTTAGATAGTAATAATAAACCGAGAATGCACGCCTTAGATGCAGAGCCATCAGCAACTGCCGATAACCCCTTTGATCCGGGTCCAAGAGACACGGAGAAGAGGCGTGAGCCACAGCAGCGTGGTGGGAAAGTTGGGATATTGCAAGCTTTGTTCTCTGTGCGTAACAGCAATCCGGCAACCCCCCTTTCCCCGTTCCCGCGGCCCCGAATGGAGCGGCTTACAGCAGCCGCTGAGAGAACTCTGCTTTATTTTCATCAGCGGAGGTGCAGGGACCTTGAACAGCTGCAGATTTTCCTGGGATTTGTTCGTGGGAGGACAGAGACTCAGGGCCCTGCAAGGGAGGTGTTGACTGTTCTGCTGGCACCGCGGGGGATGGGGGGGGGCGCTGCCCTGCAAGGAGGCGGGGGGTGCGCTTTGACCACTTGGGCTGCTGCTGCTGTGAAACCCGGACAGTTTCAGCATTACAGAGGGGACTGTTAACAGATACAATAAGAAATGGCTCAATTAAACAATGTTACTAACAGGTCAAAAATCAAGGCAGTTTAAATAATGTAATTTTACAACAGAAGCAACTTTTTGGTTTATCAAACACTTTTAAAGATACCAGACGTTGGAAAGTTGAAACAGACATGACCCGTATATGGTGTTTATAAGATCAAAGGATGTGCTCAACAAGCAGGTAGACAACTAATCAGTTTTAGAAGCCTTAATCTTGCAATCAGTGACAAAAAATCCTAGAGACGAATACAGTGCAGTCTGAAAACTCCTACAATAACAGCTGGGATCATTTACCTATCAAGCATAGCTGCTGCCCTGACTGTAATCTGAGACAGAAATGCATTCTGTTAGAAACACGCAGCAAGGAGAGACATTTTGAAAGGACTGCCACATACAATGCCAGCATATAGGGCCTAAAATCTGCCCTTGGTGTGGAAAGAGCAAGCATTTTGCCAGTTGATATAGATTCAAAATGGGATAAGAACGGGACAGTATTGTCAGAAAACCAGGAGCAAAGCATGGTTCACAGGCACGTACCAGCACAAATGCCTCCACAGTAAGCAGCAGCTCTCACCTCAGAGCAAGAATCAGAGACAGCACCGAGATAAATATGATCATCACCATCGCAATAATGCTGCAATTATCCGCACTTCACACAATACCATGAAATGTAAAAAGACTATTGAGGGTTGGTTTTACTGCTTTGTAATTAAAATTATTGTCACCTTACTGGAATAATTCAAGCAAGGGAAATTATATACGGGGAGATAGAGGTTTTGGTTCAACTGACCAGTCTGTGATTCTATGATTGATGTATTACCATAACTGAAATATATCTATATAAGCCTTATTAGATAATGCATGTACATATTTTAAGTGATGTGTGGATCCAGTAGGGATAACCAACATTGTATGAATGCATTTGGCTAGCCTTGAAATGAGTGTTCGTGTGTGTGTGTGTTTGAAGCGCTTCAAACATTCGTAAGACTTACCAATTGGTTTTGATTAATCTTGAAAATATATCTCTGGGACCTTTCAATCTCAAATGTCCACTAAGCCGGCAAACAGGTAGATTTACCTGGGGATCTTTGGAATGAAAGGCTTCAGAAGGAAAAATTTTAAAATATCTAGCACTGTATGTGTGTGAGAGTGTGTGAGCGTGTGTCTCTCCCCCGCCCTCTTCCTTTCTGAGTTTTTTCTTTCAACCTTTGCAGAAGTCCAGAGGAGTTAACCCTGTTATCTCTCTAGGGGAATGCCAGTTTGTGAGAACACTCTGCATTCCAGGGTCACTCATCAGGAACTGCTGGGTCCTAGTGCAGACCGTCTTTAAAGAAAATTCAAATGATTCATTACCAAAAAAAAAAAAATGCTAAGTGGTGCATGGCAAATATTTTGAATTTACAAGTAGATCTAACAGCTTATCCAGGAAGTATTGATATCCATTTACCAAGTCGATCATACGCTTCACCTGAACACTTTTGTCATCGAAAAACAAAAAGGGGGAATTGTGGGAAGATTTTACAGAGAAAAAGGCCTGGATGCTGTGAGAATGCTTGATACTGAGCAACTCTAACGAGACCTTGAAGCAGAGAGCCGAAAGATAAACACAAGCCAGCTGGGAGGAACCCAGCAGCTAGTTCGGTGGGAACGAGTACCACCTGAAAGGAAAACAATGGACATGAACTGTCAACATAGCTAACTTTAGTATGTACCCCTCAAAAAACACTTTTAGCAAAACAAAAAGGGGGGAATTAGGAGAGACACTGCAAAACCGATTGATGAAGGTGCAATATGTAATGAATTTTCTGCAATTAGCAGGAGATGATCAAATTGTACCGATACTGAAGCATATGCAAACCGTGTCATCAAATTAGAGCAAGTACAAGACAATGTGAAAATGCTATTGAAAAACAGTTACTATGGGCAATAGACAGTTGTGTATATGTTACTATAGGCAATGGGCAAGTGTGTATAAGTTACTAACATGGGGGCAAGGTTATGCTTGTGTTTTAACAGATACAGAACCACTTTGGGCACCTGCAAGGTGGATCAAGCTCACGTTGCTGTATGACAACTGTTAAGCCCCAACCACGAAAACAGCCGAACAGCGAGGACTCCACAGACGACAATGCCATCTTGAGTCTCTTTGCGAATTGTTAAGTCATTTCTTGAATATACCCCTAGATTGGTCTGATCCTAATACTGATCATGTAATAGAAAAGTCACGACATCTCTGGAGAAAACGCAAGTGCCTTATAATTACACCTGACTGTGGTTGTGGCCCAATATTGCTTTTGCATGCTTAAACAGTTTGTTCCATAATTAAAAATAGATAAGTTAATTAGCTTTTATAATTTTTATAGCACTTAAGTTACGCAAGTTATCTTATTTAGCAATGATATTTTAAGATACTAGTATAGAAGCAGTTAACAGTTAGCCATAGTTATTTGCATTATTACCATAATCGAGTAGAAGGTTGTTATTCGTAGAAATATGTTATTGATTTTTATGACTGTGTGTTTTTCTAGTGTTAGTGCCTGGATTCCCGCACGGCCAAAAGATGAATGTATAGGTAACCCTAGCCAATCTGACAAACCAAGACGCTATATGTTTGTCCCTTTCCTCCCCAGGCAACCCCTTTTTTAACCTGCCTAGTAGGCGTACCGATTGATAATTGGCCCTGTCCTAAAGGTGTACCATCCTGCAACATCTCTGATCCAAAACAGAACGTTAACTTCAGGGATCAATGGGTACTACATCTACCTCCTGCTCCCTTAGAACCGCAGAAGTTAGAATTGTTAGAGTCTGTCCAAGCAGATGCTTGCATTATGTTTAATTAGTCTAGTGTACAGCAGGGAAACCCAGCCACATGCCCTTATTGTCAGCAATCTCCACTATAGAGTGCAGGCGTCAGTCAATCCTAGAGGACTTCAAGCCAATCAGATATGGCAAACAGACTTTACCATGTGTCTTCTCTTGAAACCACGACCATGGCTCGCTGTAACTGTAGACACTCATAGCGGTTACATTGTCGCAACTCAACATAAGAAAACAACGGCTCGAGCGGCTCAGCACCACTGGATGACAGTAATAGCGTAGTTGGGTATTCCACAAACTATAAAGACAGATAATGGATCTTGTTTTACTGCCTTATCCACAAAATGGTGGGCTGATAGATGGGAGATAAAACTTTTACATGGTATCCCCTATAATAGCCAAGGTCAAGCAATAGTTGAGCGCGCAAATAAAACCTTAAAAGACAAGATTCAGATTCTTGGGGAGGGGGAAGGGTATGGTGAAAGACGGGCCATACCAAACCACCTCCAAGCAGAAATTTTAATGCGAGCCTTGCACTCATTGAACCACCATATAAGGGGAGATGAAACTAAAACAGCAGTAGAGAAACATTGGGCAAAGAAAATGGTGGAGGAAGGACCCGAAATAATGGTCAAATTTCCTGACACAGGAGATTGGGAAGAGGGGTGGCAATTAGTAACACAGGGACGTGGATATGCAGCCATCAAAAAAGACGACAAAATTCAGTGGGTTCCTGCAAGATGGGTAAAACCGAACCTCAAACAAAAAGGGGTCCTAACATTTTAATTTAAGATCTTTTTCAGGTGGAGGTTTGAGGAATCCATCGTAACCAACTTATCTGTACCACCTGTGGCCGTTGTGACCCCTGGATCTTATATGCGTGTCCATCTTGTCGGGAGCGGTGGTGGGTTCGTAAGTCACGGGGCAAAAGGTGGTGTCCTAGATGTATCGATAGACACTACCGGGATATCAGAAGAACAATCACTGAGTGGCACAGTACTCACGGCCCATCTTTTGCACTTGGAATAAATCAAGATGGGAAGGATGGTGTAACAAGGTAGTTAGACATGAAACGAACCCCTGCCCAGGCACCATATACCCACAAAGGTTACCACACGAATTATTTTTGATTTGTGGTAATAGGGCTTGGAATGGTATCCCCTCACGACCTACCGGAGGTCCCTGTACAATTGGCAGACTAAGTTTAGCCTTACCCCACCATCATTCAAAGCGCAACCATCCAACCAGGTGGACGAGGGGCATTGCTGAACAACTTGATAATACCTGTAATGATGAAGTGAAGTTGTGGAACAATTTAGAGATATTTTCTCTTCTTTGTTTCTCCCAGGAGTTGCAAGCGCTAAGGCCCACAAAAACCTCGAAGCACTGTCTTGTAGGGTAGTCAAACAGGCAAATATGTCTAGCAGGATATTAGGGGAAATAGCGGATGATCTTTCACACACCCAACATGCTGTGTTACAGAATCGGATGGCCATTGATTTTTTACTTTTGGCTCATGGGCATGGTTGTGAAGACTTTGACGGACTTTGTTGTATGGATCTAAGTGACCATTCTAAAGCTATACATAAACAAATAGAAAAGTTAATAGGGCATTCTGAAAAAGAAAAAAATAAAAGAAGACAAAGGGTTTTTTGGCCTTGAAGGTATTGCTGATTGGTTTAATCTGTCAGGGTGGCTTAGGAGTCTGTTGAAAAGTGGCCTACTTGTCATTTTAATGGCAATTGTGTCACTCATGATATTTTCTTGTTTGCTTTCTTGTCTCCGTAAGAGCATGAATCGTATCACTGCACAAGTCATGACAGCGCAACAGACAAAGAATGGCGAAGAGACAAGGAGCCTGCTATCAATGGAGAAAGAGGACTGGCAACAGGCTTATGATGATGCCTTTGCAGCAGCTACATCAAGAGTGTGACGACCTCAGAGACCCACGGAGTTATTATAGTCATATGAGACTTAAATACTAATCAAGCAGTAACGCAAGGCCTTTTGAAACTCTCAATAGCAATATAGGTTAATTTGTCATGGGGAGGGGGAAATGTAGGGATTGGCGATCGGAAGATCTCGCGATGTACGGACAGAATAGGGAACGTAAACTGCCAACGTGGCATTAAGGGAGTTGATGTAGTTAGCAAACACTTAGCGAGCAAACATGCTTTTGTCTGTAGGCTTAGCGATAAGTAAATAGGAAGTGTAGCAGTAGCGAGAACCCGGTTTGTGGAAAGGTACCAGGAGGCGTGGTTAGCTTTAAGAGACTATATAAGGCTATGTTGTTATTGAATAAACGCCTTTGTAGCATCCTCATATTGGTGTCTGTGTTACTTGGCCCGGAGGCAAGGGGTGTCTCCGTGCCGTCTCCCCGGAACGGGTTGTTGTTGCTGAACGTACTGCAACAGGTGCAATATGTAATGAATTTTTTGCGATTAGCAGGAGATGATCAAATTGCGCCGATGTTGAAGCATATGCAAACCATGTCATCAAAATTAGAGCAAGTACAAGACAATGTGAAAGTGCTATTGAAAAACAGTTACTATGGGCAATGGACAGGTCTGTATAAGCTACTAACATGGGGACGAGGTTATGCTTGTGTTTTAACAGATACAGGACCACTTTTGGGCACCTGTGAGATGGATCAAGCCGATGTTGCTGTGTGACAACTGTTAAGCCTCAGCCACGAAAGCAGTCGAAAAGAATGAGGAAGAATGTTGTATTTAATGGTGTTAATGGCTTTGACAATTATCCTGTGTGTTACAGTGTATACAACATCAAGTCAATCATATATTTCACCTGTATGCTTTAGTCATCAAAAAACAAAAAGGGGGAATTGTGGGAACATTTGACAGAGAACAAGGCCTGGATGCTGTGAGACTGATTGATACTGAACAACTTTAACAAGACCTTGAAACAGAGAGGCAAAAGATAAACACAGGCCAGCTGGAAGAAATGCAGCAGCTAGTTCAGTGGGAGCCAGTGCCAGCTGAAAGAAAAACAATTGAAGAGAACTATCAACATAGTTAACTTTAGTATAACTTGGTTTCTTAGCATGTGCAGTAGTTTAGCCAATATTATATTAGTAATAGCTTTATGGACAGCTACCTTTAACCAATAATACACTGAAGTCACCCTCGTGGGCACACAGTTATGTAACCAAATGGGGGATATAAAGAAACAGCCAAGTTCAATAAAGCGAACACTTAATGATCGCATTGATCTCTGCATCTGATTCTTTGTTCTCCCATCAACAATTTCCTGCAGATGGCCATATGCACCCTGCGGGAACAATTGGAAAAAAACAAAGAATTGCTAGAGGAGGAAAGGAACCAAAATGTGATACTGAAAGACGAGTTGAGGGAGCAACTTGCAAGGGAGATGGATACACTGGTGGAGGCAGAAGTAAAGCCTTTGGAGAAGGGAATATGCCAAATTTATCCCCAAGGGGATTTGCAGAAGGCAAAAGAAACTGTAGAAAGCCTCCCCCAATGTATCCGCTGCTTAAAACAGAGTATGTGTATGAGGACTGAAACAAGGAAACTTACGCTTAATAGTTTAATTTAACCATTAAGGCAGGTACACTTTATTCAGCACTGGAGAAGATTTGGGATTTGTCCTCAGAGTGCTTCTGCCAAGCAGTGATTTCACAGAAAATTTATACACAGAATTGTTTTCAAATTCAAAGTGACAGTTATACTTGTTCCCGGAACCTCATTGCATATCCAGGGGGAATGAAATCAAATCAGCTCAGAGTCGTTAAGGTGTGGCCATATATGAGTGGTCAATCTCAACGACTCTGGGGACAAGAAGATAGGGGGCGTTGACGTTCCATCCCACCATTTACAAATCACCATTTCAATCCCCCCTTTTTCAAGGCCTTTGCAAATTCTTTTGCAAAAGAGTAACAAGAGGTCTTATCGTTTAAAGTTCTCTTAAAATATTTTCCTGACTCTACTGCGTGTCTGATCTGATTTCTTTTCTATGTCTAATAACCTTCTACTGTTCACTGACAACACCAAAATGCACATTGAAACACTATACAGGTTAACAAAACTGATAGTCCCAATGCTATAACACTGAGAAAAGATTGTTTCAGCCAGGGCAAGTTTAGGAGCTAGAAATTTAACTAAGAAATATCTATACCCTCCCACTCTTGTATGGAGTTAAGAAGGCCATACTAATTTTTATAGGAGCTCCTACAGTCTGAGACCGATTGGTCAAATTGGAACAACTCATGCCCTCAAAATCAGAGAATCATTTATGGTATCTTAAGAACAGATAGTCAATTGCAGTTTTATTTTCTAAAACTGATGCTGAAGTTGTCTAGTTTTGAGATTTGAGGCTTCCAAGGCTCATTATAATTCATGGGCATGGCTACTCCTGGTGTTAAAAGGAAGCCAGCGTAGTTTCAGATTTATATGACAGTTTTGACAACCATGTATAGTTTCCAAAGGTTTGAATGCTTGCGGGGATTCCCAAAATACATGGAATATATATATACACGGCATTTAAACAAAAGGCAATACTATTGTATATTATACACGCAAGTTTTGTTTTGAAGGTGTTAAGCATTCTGTTGTCCACTGGCTGGTAGGTGATTTTCTTCACTTGATCCAAGTTCTTTCATCTTGATTGCTGCGAAGGCTGTTAACAATACTTGGTATTTTCCATTCCACTGTTCTCCCAGTGGTTTTCCTGTAAAATCTTTAACAGAAAACCACATCCCTGGGTGTAAAAGGATGTACAGGTTGATCTTAAACCTCTAGGCCATGCAGCTTGTTCTTTTATATTTTGTTTGTTGGTTGGTTGGGTGGGTTTTTGTTTGTTTCTCAAGCAAGTTCAGCTGGTTTTGTTAGCTGATTAGACAATTTCTCACCTAATTCTGTGAGATCTTCTCCTGTATTGGTATATAGGACTAATACTTTTCTTCCGTTATTTCAAAACCTAAGCAAGGCCAAAGGAAGTGCTTGATGCCAATATGGATTGGCTTCTTGACAAATTTTAGCTGATTGCTGTTTTATCAGCAACAATCTGATGATTCATTTTCTCCACCTGGCCTCTAGCCTGTGGTCAGGATGGAGAATGCAACTGCCAATCAATTCTTAAAATTTCACTAATCTTTTTACCGCTTTAGCGCAAATGTGTACCTCTACCTGACAATATTACTGCAGGCACTCCAAAATGAGGTATAATTTCATTCAAAAATGCTCTTGTGACTTGTTTATTTGTCCTGCAAGGAAAAGCTTCTGGCCAACCTGAGAAAGTATCTGTTAATGCTAATGAATACCAGTGCCCCTCCCACCCTTTTTTATAGGGAGTTCAGAGAGATCTATTTGCATTCCTATTATTTATAGAGAATATCTGTGCCCAAAAGGGTTTGGTTTGTTGGTTTTGGTTTCTTTTGGGTTTTGTTATTTTATTTTTAACTCCTCTAAGACCAATTTCCATAGCACTCCTGATGGCATTATTATTTGTTCATCCAGAACATAAAATCACCCATTATCTACTTCTCTTCCTGCCATATTGATAATCAAGTTTCTCTCTTCCCTTGAATACTTCTCCAATTTTAAATCAGAATCAGGGATTTGAAGTTTACCATCTGGAATCAAAGCAGGTATTACTTCTGCCTTTTTCTGCAGCCTTCCTGGCCTCAAAATCTCCTGCCAATTTGTTACCAATTTTCCGGCCAGTATTACCTCTCTGGTGACCTTTGTAGTGTGTGATAGCCACTTCTTCTGGAAGATTTACAGCTTCCAGCAGCTTTAGTATTTCTGCTGCATGTCTAATGTGTTTTCCTTGGGCAGTAAGGAGCCCTTGCTCTTTCCATGTAGCACCGTGAGCATGCACAACTCCCAAGACATATTCTGGATCTGTCCATATATTTATCTTCCTTCCTTTTGCTAATTCCAGTGCTTGGCTTAAGGTGATTATTTCGGCTTTCTGGGCTGATGTTCCTGGGGTAATGATCTGGCCTCGATCACTTCTCTGATGGTAGCCACTGCATATCCAGACTTGCGATGTCCTTGCTTCACAAAGCTACTTCCATCAGTGTATCAGAAATCTTCCACATGCCTGAGAGGTTTTTCCATTAGATCCGGGCGGCTGGAGCAGACTGTCTCCATCGTCTTCCAGTCATCACTGGTTCTGAAGCAGCTCCACTAAGGAAAGATGCTGGAATTACAGTGTTAGTTGTGATTATATTCACATCATCCTGCTCTACCAATATGGCTTGATACTTCAAAAATCTAGAGGGGGAAAGCCAGTGACCTTCTTTCTGCTCCAACACTGCTGAGACTGTGTGTGACACCATGACAGTCATTTTTTGACCCATAGTGAATTTTCAGGCTTCTTGTATATTCAGAATTACAGCTGCAACTGCCTGTAGGCATCCAGGCCATCCCTTGCTTACATCATCCAATTGTTTGGAGAAGTAGGCTACAGTCGTTTTACAAAGGCCTAGCTGCTGTGTCAGCACCCCCAGGGCTATCCCCTGTCTTTCATGAGAAAATAACCAGAATGGGTTTCAAACATTGGGAAGGCCTAAAGCTGGGGCCTTCATCAATTCCTTCCTTAATTGTTCAAATGCTCTTCTTGCCTCCCCAGTCCAAGTGAATTTTGATGATCCCATTGGATATTCTTTCAATGGTTCATACAATAGTTTCACTAAGAGTCCATAGTTATATATCCATAAAAAACACCAACCTGTCATTCCCAGAAAGGTTCTGACCTCCTTTACCATTCCTGGCATGAGTGTGCAGCAAATGGCTTTCTTTTGGACTGTCTGTGTCCTCTGGAGATCTCGAATCACAGAATCATAGAATCATAGAAACAAAGAATTACCAAGTTGGAAGAGACCCACCGGATCATCCAGTCCAACCATTCTTATATAACACTAAACTATGTCACTTAGCACCTCATCCACCCGCACCTTAAACACCTCCAGGGAAGGCGAGTCAATCACCTCCCTGGGCAGCCTGTTCCAATGACCCTTTCGGTGAAGAATTATTTCCTTATGTCGAGCCTGAACCTCACCTGGCAGAGCTTGACGTCATTCCCTCTTGTCCTGTCCTCTGTCACTTGGGAGAAGAGGACAGCACCCTCCTCTCTACAACCCCCTTTCAGGTAGTTGCAGAGAGCAATGAGGTCTCCCCTCAACCTCCTCTTCTCCAGGCTAAACAACCCCAGTTCTCTCAGTCGTTCCTCATAAGACCTGTTATCCAACCCCTTCACCAGCTTTGTTGCTCTTCTCTGGACTCACTCCAGAGCCTCAACATCCTTCTTGTGGTGAGGGGCCCAGAAGTGAACACAGTATTCGAGGAGCGGTCTCACCAGTGCTGAGTACAGAGGGAGAATAACCTCCCTGGACCTGCTGGTCACACTGTTTCTGATCCAAGCCAAGATGCCATTGGCCTTCTTGGCCACCTGGGCACACTGCTGGCTCATGTTCAGTCATCTGTCAACCAACACCCCCCAGGTCCTTCTCCTCCAGGCAGCTCTTTAGACAGACTTCTCCTAGTCTGTAGCTCTGCATAGGGTTGTTTTGCCGGACCCGACATTTGGCCTTGTTAAACCTCATGCCATTGGACTCTGCCCAGCGGTCCAGCCTGTTCAGATCCTTTTGCAGAGCCTCCCTGCCCTCCAGCAGATCGACACTTCCACCTGGCTTAGTGTCATCCGCAAACTTGCTAAGGCAACACTCAATGCCTTCATCCAGGTCATTGATAAAGACATTGAACAGGGTTAGACCCAGCACTGAGCCCTGGGGAACCCCACTTGTCACTGGCCTCCAGGGGGAGTAAACTCCATTTACCACCAATCTCTGGGCCCGGTCATTCAACCACTTTTCCACCCAGGAGAGTGAGTGCCTGTCCAGGCCAGAGGCTGACAGTTTCTGTAGCAGAATGCTGTGAGAAACTGTATCAAATACTTTACTGAAGTCCAGGAAGACTACATCCACAGCTTTTCCCTGATCCAAGAGTCTGGTCACTTTGTCATAGAAGGTGATCAGATTAGTTTGGCAAGACCTGCCTCTCGTAAACCCATGTTGACTGGGCCTGATCACCCGGTTCTCTTGCATGTGCGTTGTGGTAGCACTCAAGATCGCCTGTTCCATGACTTTCCCTGGTACTGAGGTCAGATTGACAGGTCTGTAGTTCCCCAGATCCACCTTGTGCCCCTTCTTGTAGATGGGCACGACATCAGCCAGCCTCCAGTCCAGTGGAACCTCCCCAGTCATCCAGGACCGCTGGAAGATGATGGAAAGGGGTTTGGCCAGCACATCCGCCAGTTCCCTCAAAACTCTTGGGTGGACTCCATCCGGCCCCATAAACTTGTGGACATCTAGCCGGGCAAGCAAGTCTCTAACCACCTCCTCTTGGATTGTGGAAACCTCATTCTGCTCCTCCAACCCCTGGGGTTGTGCGCAGAGAGACCAACTTTCTTTACTATTAAAGTTTGAGGCAAAGTAGGCATTGAGTACTTCAGCCTTGTGTTCATCCCCTGTTACTGTTGTTCCCTCTGCATCTAGTAGGGACTGGAGATTCTCCCTAGTCCTCCTTTTACTGTTGATATAATTGTAAAAAGATTATTTTATTGTCTTTCACGGACTTGGCCAATCTGATTTCTAGTTGGGCCTTAGCCCTCCTGATTTTTTCCCTGCACATTCTTGCTTCCTCCCTATAGTCCACCTAAGATGCCTGCCCCTTCCTCCAAAGTTTGTAGACCTTCCTCTTCTTATTGATGTCTCTCAGGACGTCCCTACTCATCCACGCTGGTTTCTTACCCTGCTGGCTATTTTTCCGGAACATGGGGATGGTTTTCTCGTGAGGTGCTAGGAGTTCGTTTTGGAAGAGTGCCCAGCCCTCATGGACTCCCTTGCCCTTAAGGAGTACCTGCCATGGGACTTTTCCAACCAGCCTTCTGAACAGTCCAAAGTCTGCTCTTTGAATGTTGAGTGCGACTGTTCTCCTGACCTCCTTCTTCATCTCACCCTGCACTGAGAACACTATCATCTCATGATCGCTTTGCCCCAGGCGTCCTCCAACCCTCACATCCCCCACAAGGCCTTCTCTGTTCACGAACAGCAGGTCCAGGAGGGTGCCGCCCCTTGTCGGTTCGCTCACTAGCTGTGTAAGGAAGTTGTCTTCCACACACTCCAGGAACCTCCGGAACTGCTTCCTTTCTGCTGTGTTATACTCCCAGACGATATCCAGGAAATCGAAGTCTCCCATGAGGACTAGAGGTAGCGATCTTGAGATTACTCTCAGTTGTTTGTAGAAGAGCTCATCAGATGCTTCTTCTTGGCTGGGTGGTCTATAGCAGACTCCCATCACAATATCTGCCTGCCCGTGGGCTCCTCTGATTTTTCATAGAATCATAGAATCACCAGGTTGGAAGAGACCCATCGGATCATCTAGTCCAACCATTCCTATCAAACACTAAACCATGCCCCTCAGCACCTCATCCACCCGTGCCTTAAACACCTCCAGGGAAGGTGAATCAAACACCTCCCTGGGCAGTCTGTTCCAGTGCCCAATGACCCTTTTTATGAAAAATATTTTTCTTATGTCCAGCCTAAACCTCCCCTGGCGGAGCTTGAGGCCATTCCCTCTTGTCCTGTCCCTTGTCACTTGGGAGAAGAGGCCAGCTCCCTCCTCTCTACAACCTCCTTTCAGGTAGTTGTAGAGAGCAATGAGGTCTCCCATCAACCTCCTCTTCTCCAGGCTAAACCACCCCAGCTCTCTCAGCTGTTCCATCCTTCTTGTGGTGAGGGGCCCAGAAGTGAACACAGTATTCGAGGAGTGGTCTCACCAGTGCAAAGTACAGAGGGAGAATAACCTCCCTGGATCTGCTGGTCACACTGTTTCTGATCCAAGCCAAGATGCCATTGGCCTTCTTGGCCACCTGGGCACACTGCTGGCTCATGTTCAGTTGGCTGTAAACCAACACCCCCAGGTCCTTCTCCTCCAGGAAGCTTTCCAGCCAGACTTCTCCTAGTCTGTAGTACTGCATAGGGTTGTTGTGCCCCAAGTGCAGGACCCAGCATATGGCCTTGTTAAACCTCATGCCATTGGACTCAGCCCAACGGTCCAACCTGTTCAGATCCCTTTGCAGAGCCTCCCTGCCCTCCAGGAGATTGACACTTCCACCACGCTTAGTGTCATCTGCAGACTTGCTAAGGGTGCAAGTTTTACCCACAGGCACTCAGTCCCTTCCCGACCATAATCCAGCTCAAGGGTATCAAAGCCCTCTCTAACATAGAGGGCTACCCCACTTCCTCTTCTGCCCTTCCTGTCCTTCCTGAAGAGTTTATACCCCACCATGGGTACACTCCAGTTATACGAGTCGTCCCACCAGGTCTCTGCAATTGTACCGACATCATAGTCTCCTTGCCCTACCACAGCTTCCAACTCCTCCTTCTTGTTTCCCATGCTGCGTGCATTGGTGTAGATTCACTTCAGCTGGGCTGGGGAACCTACAGCCCTCGTAATAGGGTTTCTTCCCAATTGAGTGGTCCTTGGCTTAACTAAGGCCACAGTGCCAGTTTCCTGCTTACCAGCCCCAGGTGCACTCACCCCCTCATACTTAGTGGTGATATACTGGCAGTCCTCACCAGCACACCACCCCTTTGACACTGAAGTCCCACCTCCAGGCTCACTCCCATCTGGCCTGACCTCCATCCCCTCCCCCCTCACATCTAGTTTAAAGCTCGATTTATGAGCCTAACTAGATTTTTGGAGAGGGCTTTAGTCCCCCTAGGAGTCAGGCGTGTCCTGTCCCTAATAAGAAAGCCCATGATCAAAGCACCCAAAGCCCCTCTTTTCACACCAGTCCCTGAGCCAGTCATTAATCAGTTTCTTCTTCCTCACTTCCTGCTCCTCAGTCCTTAGTTTTGAAATGGAGCTAACTACTACCTGTGCCCCAGAGCCCTCAATCATTCTCCCTGGAGCCCTGAAGTCCCTCTTAACAGCTTTAGGCCTTCTATGCTCCATGTCTTCATTGCCAACTTGAAATACTAAGAGCAGGTAGTAAGTAATCTGTGTCCTTGACCAGGGACAGAAGTTTTCTAGTAATGTCCCTTACTGATGCTCCCGGCAAGCAGCAGACCTCCCTTTGGAGCGGGTCCGGTCTGCAGATGGGACTCTCCGTTCCTTTAAGAAGGGAATCCCCCAAGACAATCACTCTCCTCTTCTTTACAGAGGATGTTTTTGTGACTGTCTCAGGATGGCGGAGCTTTTGGAAATGTTTCCAGGCTGTGGGTGCAGTCCTCTTCATCCTTAGGGATGGGGTGCACCATTTAAATCCCCCGCGGTGGCTTCTGGGACTGCCCCCTCCTGTCAGGCACCACGCGGGAACGGCCGTTGAGACAGGAGCCTAGCACCAACCTCCAAACAAGATTTTTAGGCTATTCCCCACTCAGGGAAGCGCCCCACCACCTTTAATGGCCACCCCCACCACAGAACTCACCGTCTGCCTTCTGCTGAAAGACTTGATACCTGCTCAGTCCAAAAGTTCAATACACTTACGGTCCATTGCTCACAGTCCTCCTCTGTTTGTATATCCATCAGGAGGTCATATACTGCAGCAGGGTTCCAGTCCCATGTTTCCAGGTCTTGAGCCAGCTGGTTCTCAAAAATAGTTCAGCTGTTCTTAATACCTTGAGGCAATACTGTTCAGGTTAGTTGTGTTTTACTACCAGTTTCAGGGTTTTCCCATTCAAAGGCAAGTCACCTTTTTGCTTTCTTCAGCCAATATCAAGCAGAAGAAGGCATCCTTCAAATCCAGTACGGTAAACCACAACTGATCTTTTAATTGTTTGACAAGATACAGGGATTTGCCACCACTGGATGTAGTTCTTCTTACAATTTTATTTATGGCCCTTAAATCTTGCACTAACCTATAGCTTTTATCTAGTTTCTTTACAGGAAATATTGGAGTATTATATTATGATTTACATTCTTTTAATAACCCATATTGTAAAACATTGTCAATAATCATTTTTATTCCCTTGCAATCTTCTAATCGCAGAGGGTATTACCTGACACAGGGGCCAAATTTGCCTTCGCGTGCTTCACATTTCTGGCCTTCCAGATATCTCAGAAGCCAACATGCCTGGATAAACCAGTTCCAAAATCTCTACTGTTATTGGTGGGTTTTTTCCACCTGTTTTAAAGACAAACTCAATACTTTGATTAGTTGATGATCTCTCACTTTAAATTTTGTACCTCCTGCCCCAAATATTATTTCTGTCTCTAACTGCTTTTGTAACTCTCCTCTCATTAATGATCCTGGGGCTCCTAGCAAACAAATACATGTGTACCCATTTGTTTTCCAATTCATATTTAGCAACCTGCACAAAGAATGCTTTTTTTCAGTTTCGTCAGTATCTCCTATTGCAATCACAATATTTTATTTTGATCTGCAGGAATCAGTTTCTGGTTTACACAGAGGCTCCCGTATCTATCAAGAACATAACCTTTTCACTCGTACTCCCCAGCTTTATTTTAACCAGTTGATCCTCCAGGGTAATTTCCCCATTCATTCAGGCTCAGCTACAATACCCGGTTCTGATTCCTCTACAGTATGCACATTGAATATTTCTTAATTCCAGACCCCATTCTCTTGCCACGTTCTTTTGCTGGTTATGGGTTCTATTTTCTGGCTCCCCAATCACAATTCACTTTCACTGCATAGGTGGATCTTTTCTTGTTGTCCTGGATCTTACATTCAGGACAACTCAAATCCCAAGCATATGTTACCCACAATTTCTTGTTACACCATATCCATTATGTCAGGATGCAATAAACACCCATCAGTAATCCATATACAATCTGGACCAAATTCATCATTATTTCTACAACAAAATAAATACAATTTTTTACAAATATCCCATTTCACTGAAAGAAGAAATAAATCATGTTAAGGAAATGAATTAGATGATAGTTTAGCTTGTTTACTCATTAAAACAAGGGTTGTGTCTACAGCAGGGACACAAGGGCAGTTCCACAGCAGGGACAAAGGACAGGCCTGAAGACACAAGGCGGGGGAAGGGGGGGGGGGGGGGGGGGGGGGGAGGGAAGGAGATAGATAAAGACCATCAGAGGCAAACAGAAGACACAAAGAAACTGTGATATGCTTACAAGAGTGGGCATGCTAATAAGTTCCAAAAAACAATGGACATGTAACATGTAACTGTTTAACCAGTATTTCCTGGAACCCACACAAACATGTATGTTTAACTTGTATAGAAGTCATGCAACCCGTGGGGACTCATTAGTGGGACACATTAGGTGGACTTAACCCATGTGTACCCCGGCATTGTTTATTAAAACCATTTCTGCTTAATAACCGAATTGGTATTGATAATTGGGATTGACTTTTCACATTATCACCACAAAAATAACACGCACACAACAACATTAACTTATTCACTTCAAAACGACATATAGTGCCATAGTTCCAGTTTCTGTGATTAATGTCACTCTACAACCTAGACTTCCTGACCACACTGACAAAAATCAGAAACCAGGTGTTAGTTAATACTCCGTTACAATCAAGTATTCCTAAAAATAAAAATACTCCTGTTACACCCAAGACCTCCTTATAGTTTCAAGTTCATTTGGCTAATGCCAGTCTACAACCTAGACCTCCTGACCACATTGACAAAATCAGAAACCAAAATCAGTTAATACTCCTATTACAACCAAGGCCTCCACAACTTTGATGTATGCCTATAAGACGCTAGCAGTCCAGCATATGCTCTACTCAGCATTAAGCAGTAACAAATTATGAGGAACCAAACCAGTTTACCTGTTTCTCTGATGGTCCTTGTCTGTCCCCGCAGAAATCCAGTTGAGAAGAGGAGTCTTTCTGGATTTCCCCAGGGGTACCCAAGAGAGTCCCCATCCCAAATGGGTCCTGCAGCCAGGCAGAGAGGGTCCCATCTGGGGTGCCAAATCTGAAACAATGAAACTTACGCTTAATAGTTTAACCATTAAGGCAGGTACACTTTATTCAGCACTGGAGAAGACTTGGGATTTGTCCTCAGAGTGCTTCTGCAGTGATTTCACAGAAAATTTATACACAGGATTGTCTTCAAATTCAAAGTGACAGTTATACTTGTTCCAGGAACCTCATTGCATATCCAAGGGGAATGAAATCAGATCAGCTCAGAGTCGTTAAGGTGTGACCATATCTGAGTGGTCAATCTCAACAACTCTGGGGACAAGAAGATAGGGGACGTTGACATTGCAATCCACCATTTACAAATCACCATTTGAGGATGATAGTGATAACCGTCCTCAAGTTATCACTAAAGAAATTCCATTTCCAGCAAGTCAATTGGCAAAGCTGAAAAAGGATTTTGCAAGGACTGTGAAAGAATCAGACACAATATGTGTGGAGAGTGTCTCTGTCAGGAAGGAATGGAATTTTGTTGTCAGAAAAAAAGGAGGTAGAAGGGTATTGGGGTCCGGGTGTGTTTCTAACCACCAGTGACCACCGAGCCCCATGGTCATTGACTCAGAGAGCTGCGTACTGGACCAGAGGGTTGAACACCTTGGAGAGGGGAGATCCCCTTGCTATAACAGGTACGGTGGATCAGTTAGTGGAAAGTGTGCAGAAGGCAGCCTGTATCCAGATGATGTATGATCGGGAGCTCAAGCCTAACCAGGGCTCCCCAACAATGATGCCTGTGAACCCAGAAAGAATGACTCCCCTGATACAAGGACTTCCTGATTCCCTGAAACCCATTGGCATTCAATTGCAAGGAAAAATTCAGAACATCCCTAATGTAGAAAGAATGATGGTCGCTCTGGAGGGCATAGTGACCCCTGACCATCAGTAGCAAGGGAGGAAAGTATGGACATGGGGAGAGGTAGCCCAGGAATTGATTAATTTTGGGAGGAAATATGGCCCTGTTGGTGGATCATTCCAGAGAAGAGAAACCAGGGTCATACAGACTGCAGAGCAAATTGTAGGTGACAGTCATCCATGAGGAAGAGCCAAGGCTCGGAGTCGCCCCGATGTCACAATTCTGGGAGAGAGAGATCCCTAACTCGACGGGGACTGTGGAAACTAGGGCTTCAGAAAGGCATTCCTCGGGACTTGATGGATGTACTCTTGACTCAAAAATTAGAACAACTTTGCAGAAATGATCTGGACAAAGGGTCACTTCCAAACGAACCTCTAGTGCTCCACCCTTGATAGACCTTGGGGAGGAGTCAACTGGGGAAAAGAAGGTGGCGGGAAACTAGACCCTCCATCCCCCAAAGGTGAGGTGGGGGGCAGAGGATGGATGTTTGTAAGACAACTCACCTGCAATACAAAAGGGGACTTACTGATTACTGTTGCTGTGGGACCAAGGAAAAAAACTGGTAACATTTTTGATTGATACTGGGGCACAAATGACCGCACTAACATGAACTGAAGCAGAACAATGTGGAATCCTGATCCCATCCAGAAATCTAATTGTTTTAAATGCTTTGGGAAAAACACAGTCAGTGCCCATGACTCCGGTGACACTATGGTTACCAGGAGAAGAAAACCCTTTCAACACCATAGTGGCAATAGGATCTTTCCAGATGAATCTTTTTAGGTATAGATGTTTTGAAGGGCAGGCAGTGGCGGGACACCCAGGGAAACTCATGGTCTTTTGGTGTTTCCCAGATCAGGCAATTGGCTGAAACATCGGGCACAGAGGTGCATTTATAGCAAGCGGCACCTACCCTACAAATGTTAAACTCTACCCATTGCCTCTATGAGCAGGGGAGGGAATTACACCAGTTCTGGAAGATTTGAAAAAACAAGGGATTGTAGTTTGCACTCACTCCCCTTTCAACTCTCCAGCATGACCAGTCCAAAAACCAAACGGCAAGTGGAGATCGACAATAGATTATAGGAGACTCAATGCCAATACAAGCCCACTAACAGCTGCTGCAACCATTCAGGAACAATCCCACCCTGTCGTGGCAACAATTGATGCCACTTGTTGGCCTGTCAGGATGACTGAACTGGTCCATGATCATACCTCCCCCCGCCTCCCACATACCAAGCAGGTATGCGGAAGTGTGAAACAAAAACAAAGCCTCAGAGGTGGTTATCAAAACAAAAGTATTGATAATATTTGTATGAGTTTTCATGAGGGAAGCGTCCTGATATATGACCCGGGATTTCTCTGGATTCCCACACATGGGTGGAGGTTGTACTGCAATCCATTGTCCCCCTATAATCGGAACCACCAACAAAAGGTAAAGAAGATTGGGCTGATTGGCACCCCAGATGTTATCACTCCAGAACGGACTATAAGAGAATGAGAGGAGCAAGCAGAAATCAGAGCTCCCTCTCAGCTGGCCTGAGACCCTCCCAACCAATGATGTTGTCCACAACCCACGGGCACCACACCAGAGCGTTTACAGAAACTTCACCTGCAGCAGCTTTGAGGAAACATCTAAAGACTCTATCACCGAACTCCATACAGGTCGTATACTCCTTTTTCAACCCTTATAAAATGCTAATATTGGCCTAGATGTAAGCTTATATTCTTGACTTAGAATTGTAACATAATAGTTAATAAATTAAATGTTTAAATACAATTCTGGGTCCTACTCTGTCTACCTTGGGGTGTGACACAAAAATTGGTGTAGTCAGCAGGATAACATAATTAGTAGCACAGTATTTTATATTTTAAGTACACCTTCCTGCAGGGGTGGTTGCTCAATGCTCGCCGGAGAGATTTGGTCACAACTGATCATTGTGCATCTATCCGAGGGTGGTAGATTCTACTGTCTGTCTTATGGACAGATTATGGTTTTGGGCTAACCGAATAAGTAAATACGGTCCCTTATCCACACCCATTTTCCAGTCTGTCTAGACGAGTGGACTTTGTGTTCATTAAAAGGGGAAAAATACCCCAATTCTACTGTTTTGCTTCATTGAGACCGTACTTATTTAATTTGGTATCACTCTGAGTGCAATTTCAGCCACCCCCAGCACCCCAGGCTAACCCCTGAGGGTTGTTGGATGGCAAGGGGAATTGCACCTAGCCAAATCAGTCTGGCCAAACCTGTTAAATGGAGTTTTCCCCAGCAAATTCTGGGAGACCAACCCTCTAAGCAGTCTGCAATGTCACTAGACACGCTCTTGGAAAAATTCAAATGTATACCCTCCCCAAAAGGGAGAGAATGGGCAAAAGATAACTGGAAAGATGAAGGCAAAATTGTCTCACTCACTGAGCAACGTCACCTGGAAAATAAAACTAGGAAAGGAAAAGGTTATTTGTGCAGTGTTATGAGCCTGTTTGTCTTGTGACCAGAAGGAGGCTCAAGCTTTTGAAAACCTAACCCTCTCATATAAGGATTTACAAGAGGAATTGGACAAAACAGTGTTGAGTCATTTAAAGGAGGAAATAGAATTGGAAAAGCAGAGAGCTGTGAATTACAAACAGGAATCTGAGAACTTAAAGCAGAAAGCTACTAGATTGGAAAGTACTCTCAGAGCGTGTAATTGGGAGCTTGTGAACGTTCAGCAGGAGAAGGGGAAGTTAGCAGAGGATCTGTGGAAAGGTGAGAGCAAACCTTAAAAACTATGTTAAATTTGTTGTTATCCCAACTACCGCTCTCTAATGCCTCAAAGAAAATACAGAAGTTGGTGGTGGCAGCTGATCCTGAAACATGGGATGGAGATATCTGGAACTCAGATAGTCAGGACGATCATGGTAATGTTGTTTTGCGGAATCAAACTCTATAACTCTGTTAAGGGTTATAAAATAGGCATTTCTGCTCGTATCCCACATTGGATCTTGAAGAGGGAAACAATCTTTAACGTCCACCCCTTCTCGTATATAATAATCTTAGACCAAATCCCCCACAGTCTTTAAGACTGTTTAATTGTTTCTCTGTCTCTGTCAAACACTCCAATAATAACTGTAGATCGCCCTCATCAGGGTTGTGCTGTCTTATAATAAACTGAAAATGTTTGGTTACACTTACTGGATCATTCCGGTAGTCTCGGGCAGCCCTTTCCATGCTTTTAAATTGGCGGTGGAAAAGGTACCTTGATTAGCATTGGTCCTCCATCAGGTCCTACTGCCTCCCAGAGAGCTGCCTGCAGGGCCATTGGAGCAGACTTTTTCTGATGCAGGAGGATACAGAGCTATCCTGAGGTGTAGGGGTCCTTTCCGAGTCGGCATCTTGTTCCTGTGATTGAGGGGGAGGCTTAAAAAGATCAGTTAGATTCTGTTCTGGTGCCTGGCGAGTTTTGTTTAATTTTGTGCACTTTTGTACGATGCTGCACACTGAACAACAATTGCCTCAGTTTACCTCCAGATTCCTTGTTATTTTCTTGCTCAAGGGCATGTGACAGAGGGTGCTGTGGGGGCAAAATTCCATAGTCCCTTTATCACTCCGGATCGTTACGTAGGGTTAAAAATATATCCTTGTAAGACACTTCATCCAACCTTCCTTCTCTCCTCAAAACTAATATTAATTGTAAGAGGGTGTTATAATCTATTGTCTCATTAAGTGGTCACTTTGCCCCATCATCTAATTTGTAAAGCGAACACCATTGATTACAATATTTAATAAGGCTATTTTTGATTTCAGTGCTCCCAGTTCCAAACAACATGCTTCCAATGTGTTAAAACACACCACAGAGGGTTCTTTTTGTTTTCCATTTTTAGTTTCTTTAGTTTGCCTTTTCCTTAGTTTCACCTCCTTCTTTCTCAGTTTTCACTAAAACCTTTCTTTCAACTGTTCTTTAACCTGTTCCCAGTCTTTCCCCTCAAGGTCCTGGATTTCTGGAATCAAACTTTTTTTTGCACTACTGATCATGCTTTCTGTTAAATTACATTAAGTTTTGTCCTTGCCAGTTAGGCAGTAGTTCAACCTTTCTTACATTACTGATAAACATAATATACGCACAGATATGCCAAATCTGAACATATTGTTCCCCAGTTATACACAATAAAACTGTCTGCAGAAATAATCACACAGCAAATTTTGGATAAATCAATATTTGGCTCACTTAAAATTTTAAGGATAATTTCTTCCATCTTTTAATAAAGCCTGTTCAGGAATCCCTATAATAGCTGGTTTGCTCATTATTCTTATGCGAATAGAATTGTTCATAACCCAGTATCTCCCTACAGAGATAACATGTTTAACTCCCGTGGACTCAGCAAAGAAGCAGAAGGTGGGGGCACCCATACACACACACAGCCGCAAGGCTGGGTTGTTCCATTTTTTTTTCTTTTCCTTTTTGCTAGATATTTTCAAAACTAATTTGTATGTTTTATAAACATTTGAAGTTTCAAGCACTTTGGCAGCGCCCTTCACTTTTCAGAGTGAGCAAGCTGTCCTGCCTAGTTTTACCTATATAGTACTTCAAAGTCCTTGGTGGCACAGGTTGGCAGCTTGAGCCCACTCTGGCGTGCCCACTTCTCTCCACTAGTATCTAAAGCTTTAAATTCCTGCCAAACTCCAGCACTCTATCATACATTAAACAATTCACGGAGCACAGAACAAATTAACAACACACAACAATCAGAACTCCTCACTCACTTTGCAGCGATGCTGTGTCACAAACACACAGCCATTCATTTCAGGGCCAGCCCAACTCACACAGTGTTAGTTACAACCAGTCTAATTGGATCCACAATTTCCGATGTCATGGATATCCAAACCACACACAGTACCAGGCACATTCAACACTTTAAATACAATGATAGCTATCCCCAGCTTCACATGCCTTACAAGGTCTTGGCAAGGTATAGGGAATCCCTCCCCAGCTCACCTCACTATGCGTCCCATTGGGCCCAACAATTCCAGGGGTGAGTAGTCTAGCTCCTCATCATCACGTGTGGCATCCCATGCATGACTTACAGACTCATCCCCTCTTACCAATTCCGAGGGGCAAGCAATCTAGCTCCTCGTCTTTGCATGGCCCATACACGACTTACAGACTCATCCCCTACCTCCCCTGCAGGTATCTGTATCCCCAAGTCACATACCTTGTCTGCCCACTGATGGGCCATCTCTCTCCCCGAAATGATCGGATGGGGATGGGAGATTCTCTGGAGAAATAGTCCGGTGGCACCTAGAACATCCCATTCCCCACCGGTCCTGCAGCCGGATAGAGAGGGTGTCCCATCTGGGGTGCCAAATTGTTTTGCAGAATCAAACTCTATAACTCCGTTAAGGGTTATAAAGCAGGTATGCGTTTATTCACCTGCAGGTGCCAGGGGGTAATCCTCCTAACTCGCACATCATATGGTCTAACAAGCAGATGGTTGATAGTTATAGTGTAAAGACATGCCTATTACATATTCATGACCTTTCCCCACTTCTTATTGGAATTAGATTCGAGAAGATTCTCCCAAACTCACGCAGGTGCGGTGGTGTGGTCTGGGGCTCAGGACTGAAGTAGCCTTCATCTTCCTCATGAATCGTCCCTGAGCCCAATCTGTGTGCAAGCGCATTCTCATCCTGGTCGAGTTCCAAGACTGCAGAGACAGATGCAGTCAGCTTTCTGCTGTTGTGCACATTTCAGTTTTCCCTTATCAGTGAATGTCTGTGAACTAGATCCTTCCTTATCAACATCCAGGGTCTTCAAGGCCTTTACTAGCAGACAGTGCGTATTTCAGTGAACTAAGCCTTCTATTTTTTTCTAACTTTTCCCCTATATCATATGTCCACACATCAATGTGACTAATAGCACAGTGACCCTGAGACCTATTATCAAAACGGAGACTACGACCGAACAGGCAGCAGATGGCATTGGGGAGGAAAGTGGCAACCCCTTGGTCACTGGCTGAGTTAGCCAATTTACAGGAGAAGTTTACAAAGAAACCCTCAGAATAAGAGACTGAGTACGCGTGGAGAGTTGCTGAACTGGGAGGAGATCATATTATGTTGAGTGATCATGAAGCTAGTGGTTACTGGAGACCTGGTGTGTTTCTAAATTTAATTCCAGGGCAGGACAATAGGTCTCTGACAGCCCATGCAGCTTATTGGGTTGGAGGCATTGATCCACAGGAATGTGGAGATCCCTTGGTAATCAAGACCCCATGTTCCTCTGATTTATCATCATCCGTACAGAAGGCTGCATGTATTCAAGCTATGTATGAGTGGGGGCTAATACATAATTCTCCCATGTTGGCCCCAGTGGATCCAGATAGATTGACCCCACTGGTAAGAGGGTTACTGGATAGTCTGAAATCATATGTGGCAGGCATTCAGGATCGGATACGGCAGGCAATGCAAGCTAGGGAGTTTGGTAGGGATGTTCAGCAACGACAAGCCCAGGCCATTCCTACATGGAATTAAGTAATTCAGGAAATCATAAGTTATGGTAGGAGAATGGAGTGGTCGATCACTAATCCTCAGCCACATGAGCCCAGGGAATTTTATTGGAAGATATGATTCCTGGATACTAATGTTGCTAGAGGCTCCAATCGATCCCTTCAAGGGAACCGTGAGTAGCACCACAGAGCCCCTGCAGCTACTTATGGTAATAGAGCTGGTGTGGGATGGAATTATCTTTATTGACAGGCAGTCAGTGCAGGCATACCAAAAACTATGTTGCTTCTGTGGCAGAATTAACACAACTGCTACAGTCTGTGACGGGACAGTGTCCCAAACCCCTTGACTTACCCTCTGTTCCCACTGCTCCTTCTCCCTCAAGCAAAGCAGAAGAACAAGGGAATTTGATCCAGTCAGAGGACTCTAATCAAAAAAAATCCATTTCTCGGGCCAGGCAGTGAGCCATCCTGAAGCTCGAGTTCTGACCATACAATGGCTCAGGAGACAATTATGTGGTGCTAAGACTCTGTTAAACACTCCTTCCCCCACTGTTGTTCTACCTGTTGGCAGGCAGAAAACTTGTGTTGAATTTCTGATAGATATGGGTGCACAAGTATCAGTGTTGTCACTAAAAACAGCTAAATTATTAGGCATAAAAGGCAGCCAACCTTACATTGAAGCTACGGGAATTGATAATATAAAACACTGATGTCCCACGGCGCTTGTTAAAATTGACTTACTAGAACAAATGAAACAGTGCCTTACACAAGTTTTGATTGGTGCCACCCATGTAAACATCTTAGGTTTTGATTTGTTACAGAGAAGATGATCGAAACTCCCTGATGGTTGAGTCTGGAATTTTGCTCATAACAAAAATCCATTAGAATTTTCCCCTGAACCACAGGTGAATCAGGCATCTGTGAAACATATTTCTTTATTGGAGTTTTCAATTCCTCTTCCCCATTCTAAACTGAGGCATAATATCATGAACACACTCCCCGCACAATTCACCCATTTGGCCATTAAAAAAAGCCAAATGGGGACTGGAGATTGACAGTTGATTGTAGACAGCTAAATTCTAATACTGATCCCTTGACAGCTGCAGTACCAAGTATTGCCGAGATAATTGTTCAAATCCAAAGCTGTAACCACTCGTGGATGGCTACATGTTAAGGTACTGAGAGTCGTTATGCTGATTTTGAAAAGCCACTTTTGTCACTGGTGAGGGAATTGCAACAGACAGAGCATTTGTATACAACTCAGAAGGTAATAGTCAGAGGACTTTTTAGATTGTTAGATGCTGTTAAGGAAGGAAAAACTCCTCCTGAAGGGATAGCTCAGAAGCCCACTGTGATGAAGTGGTATGCTTATCTCACTGGAATAGGAGACATTCTAACAGTAGAAAAGGGAAGTATAAAAGACTCAAAGTTTCAAAATGATGTAAACCCTGCAGCTGTGTTTAAGGTACAGACTCCTAATCAATCCCCAATCAAAGAAGTCCCTCCTTTTACAGAAGACAGTAATTTAGATGGCGTGTGGTTTACTGATGCCTCATCTCACAGAGAAGGAGTATCTTGGAAACATAGAGCTGTAGATCTGGAGGTTAATACCAACCAAATACAGGTAGTTGAAGGGGATGGTAGTGCTCAAATAGGGGAGCTAAGAGCTGTGCTGCTAGCTGCCCAAAATGGAGCTACTTATATTTATACTGATTCATATGCTGTATATAAGGGAGCCATGGAATGGATAAGCCATTGGAAAACAAATGAGACCCTCCCCACCACCGATGTTGTCCACAACCCACGGGCACCACACCAGAGCGTTTACAGAAACTTCACCTGCAGCAGCTTTGAGGAAACATCTAAAGACTATCACCGAACTCCATACAGGTCGTATACTCCTTTTTCAACCCTTATAAAATGCTAATATTGGCCTAGATGTAAGCTTATATTCTTGACTTAGAATTGTAACATTATAGTTAATAAACTAAATGTTTAAATACAATTCTGGGTCCTACTCTGTCTACCTTGGGGTGTGACATGAGGCTTTACAGCTGTTGGCATTTGAAGCGGCTGCCTATCAAGCCCTGGGTCCAATTCACCCAACATATCCAGTTCAAATTGAATGGGGGTTCACCAAGACCGGACTGTCAATCCATTTATGGCAAAAGGGTCCAGAGGGTCCTGCCAGGCCCATTGGTTTTTATTCTTGTAGTTTTAAAATGCTGAAAAGAGATATACAACTTGGGAAAAGGGCCTATTTGTAGTTAGTCTAGCTCTGAGAGAAGCTGAATGCACAATCTGGTGACAACCAATAGTTCTGAGAGACTCATTTAAAGTAATCAAAGCAGTTTTGGCAGGAACTCCACCCCCTGACGGGGTGACCCAGAGACCCTCCATGCAAAAATGGTATGCACAAATAGAACACTATTGTGCCATTTTTTCTGTAACTGAAGGAGCCACAAAAGTGTTAAAAATACAAGATGAGGTAGACCCGGACAGGGAAACACCCGAGCTTTTGCTTGTAATACAAGTAACTCCTCCGTTTTCTTGACAATTGCAAAATGTCTGGTTTATGGATGCCTCATCAAAGCGAGAGGGAAAAATTTGGAAATACCAAGCTGTGGCACTTCGGGTAGACACCAAGGAACAAATCATTACCGAAGGAGAAGGTAGTGTACAAGTAGGATAACTAATTGCTATGTTGAGCGTTTTCCAACATGAGGCTCAATCTTTTTCTTCTGTCTATGCTGACTCTTATGCTGTGTTTAAAGGTTGTACTGAACGGCTTCCTTTCTGGGAAGAAAATGAATGGGAGGTCAACAGAATACCTGTATGGTAAAAGGAAAAAATGGCAGGATATCCTTACCATTGCCAAACAGGAAAAATTTGCAGTAGCATGAGCAGCATCTCATCAACGGGATGTTACCCCAGTGAGTTTATGGAATGCTGAGGTGGATGAACTAGCCCAGCTGGCTCCCCTACAAAGCACCCAGACAGAAGAAAACTGGGAAACTTTATTAGAATGGCTACATGTAAAAAGGAAACGTTCAGGGCTTAAGGACCTCTATTGTGAGGCACAAGCCCGAGGGTGGCCAGTTACCAGGGAAGAATGTAAAACTTGTATATCTTCCTGTGAACAGTGCCACTTCCGTTTGGACAGACACCCTGTGGAGGGTGACTCCCGGCACTTACGAGAGAGAAAAAGCCTATGGGAGGTCTGGCAGATTGATTATGTTGGTCCCTTCCGGAAGTCAGAAGGAAAGTACTATATAGTGGTAGGTGTAAAGATAGTATCTGGGCTAGTGCAAGCTAAAGCATGTGCTAAGGCAACAGGAGAAAACAATAAAAGCTCTGAGAGAGTGGTTTGGAGTTTTCCTCAAACCACAGTCAATCCAATCAAACAATGGCTCACACTTCACAGCCAAAGTGGTCCAAGAGTGGGCAGCCCAGGAGGGAATTTTGTGGGTGTTTCACACTCAAAATTACCCACAAGCAAGTGGGATTGTGGAACAAACAAATGGTCTACTAAAACGCTTCCTCAAATCTCATAAGCCAGGATGGGCTGAGCGAGTGTGGGATGCAGTGACCAGTGTCAACAGTCACTGGGGAGCAAATGGATGCCCAAAGATCACTGCATTCTGTCCAAAACCTCCAACAATTATGCCAGCTCCACATAGTCCTGATCACCCCAGCAATCCATATCATTTTCCAGGACAGTCTGTCCTGGTCGAACTTCCCACAGTGGGCAAAGTGCCACTGGTGTTGGACACACCCCTTAATAAGTATACCTGGAAGGGAAAGGATACCTGTGGAAAAAATCTTAAGATTCACACTAGATGTATTGGTGAGTTTGTTTTTGTTTCATTTTCAGGAGGAAGCAAATGGCACAGACACACCCACAGAAGAAGTGAAGCAGACACAGATTTTAGTGTAATGTGGTTAGGATGCGTGTGTTAATTTTTGTTATATTATTTTGGGAATTTATAAAGGGATTATCCGATCTCTGTTTTTCCTTCTTCTGGAGTCAGATGGTCCTTAATTGGGAATAAGTCTATATGACAAATAGGCAACAAAAGCACTGCCTGCAACAAGCAATCTGTTGAGTTTAAAATAGGAGGGACACAAAGGTGGGGAGAAAATGAGTGGCCTCCCAAAAGAATACTTGGGCATTATGGACCTGCCACTTGAAATCCCAGTGAACCAATATCTGGGGCAAGGGAACTGATTTATAATTTGAACCACATAATTTGACTATAAGCCGTTTTAGAAATTATTACCAACAAAACCGCTAATGCTGTAGACCTTTTAACTCAACAAGCTCAACAGATGCGCACTGCAATCCTCCAACACCGCATGGTTTTGGATTATTTACTAGCTGAAGAGAGAGGAGTATGTCTTGCCAAACAAACCTGATCACCTTCTATGACAAAGTGACTCGGCTGCTGGATGAGGAAAAGATTGTGGATCTCATCTTCCTGGACTTCAGTAAAGCCTTTGATACAGTTTCTCACAGCATCATGCTTTGGAAACTGTCAGCCTCTGGCATGGACAAGCAAATGCTCTCCTGGGTGAAAAACTGGCTGGATGGCCGGGCCCAGAGACTGGTGATAAATGGTGTTAAATCCAGCTGGAGGCCAGTCACAAGTGGGGTTCCCCAGGGCTCAGTGCTGGGTCCAGGCCAATGGCATCTTGGCTTGGATCAGAAATGGCATGACCAGCAGGTCCAGGGAGGTTATTCTCCCTCTGTACTCGGCACTGGTGAGACTGCTCCTTGAATCCTGTGGTCACTTCTGGGCCCCTTACCACAAGAAGGATGTTGAGGCTCTGGAGTGAGTCCAGAGAAGAGCAACAAAGCTGGTGAAGGGGCTGTAGAATGGGCCTTATGAGGAACGGCTGAGAGAGCTGGGGTTGTTTAGCCTGGAGAAGAGGAGGCTGAGGGGAGACCTCATTGCTCTCTACAACTACCTGAAAGGAGGTTGTAGAGAGGAGGGAGCTGGGCTCTTCTCCCAAGTGACAGGGGACAGGACGAGAGGGAATGGCCTCAAGCTCCGCCAGGGGAGGTTTAGGCTGGACATAAGAAAAATATTTTTCACAGGAAGGGTCATTGGGCATTGGAACAGGCTGCCCAGGGAGGTGGTTGATTCACCTTCCCTGGAGGTGTTTAAGGCACGGGTGGACGAGGTCCTGAGGGGCATGGTTTAGTGTTTGATAGGAAAGGTGGGTGTCTTCCAACCTGGTTGTTCTATGATTCTATGTGGAAAACTAAATGTCTCTAATTGTGGTTTAGAAATAGGCGATGTAGGTGAAGTAGTCCTTCGACTGACCACAGACATTAGGAAACTAGTCCATATCCCTGTTCAAACATAGAATTGCTGGAATGGTGGTTTATGGTCTTGGTTACCCAGAGTACCATGGGTAAAGCAGCTTTTATTTTATCTGCTCTTTGCATTTGCCACCTTGATGTTTTTGCCCTTTATTATTCCTTGCATTGTTCAGTTAATCCAACATATTGTATCTAACATGGAATTCGTATCTACTGTTTCCCCTGAAGGTGTGGAGCAGATTTGTGCTGTTTGCCAATCAAAGCCTGTAGATATCTTGTAATTGTTTTTGTCTTTGTCTAAATTTAGTATAGAACCACCTAGAAGTTTCTAGACCCAAATGACGCATGCGCTTTAGGCCTTAAAATTGGTTTATAAGGGGGCATGGAAAGGGATTTTCCCACCGCACATGCTAACCCCAACTCCAGCAGACCAGAGCAGCAGACTACGCAGACTTCCAGGGTCTTAGATGCTTCGTGGTATTTTGCTAAAAAAAAAACCAGCGGGAATATGTTGGTAATAGTCCCAATTTTCTTTACAGCCTTAGCCTTAATAATCATTCTCTTATTTTATATTCTAACATATCTTTCTTGTCCATGTGAATGGCAACAATGTAAACTGCCATCGTGTTCTTCTGTCGATTCATCAGAGCCTTAAAATCGTTTCATAAGATGTTGTGGTTGTATAAAGTTAGTTAGTTTTAAGATATTTGTTAAGGATGTGTTTGTTAGATAAAGATGTTTATAAGGATATTGTTAAGAACATGATTGTTATTCAAAAATTTGCTGGAGATTTTATTTGTTATTGTATTGCATGCTATTTCTGGTTTTTCTCTCTCTCTTTCTCTGTATCTTTCACGCCAACAAAGACAGCATAAACCTGAGTTTTCAAACTGAGATCTGTGACAAATGTTTAAGTCACAAGGTGGAATATAAAGTCAGACTATGTGTATCTCTTTGCCTTAAACATTTTGTCTGAGGACTACCCATTTGTGGCATCAGCTTGTCTGTAGTGCCGGGTTCAGCACAAGGGCAATGCAGGAGCAGGCACCGCTCTCCCTTGTTTCGCTGAGATTGGGACACAGAGCTGACTTTGGTCGGGGGAGGGGATGCAGTAGCAGCTGCTGCCCCCGCTCCCCCCTGCCCCACCCAGCTCCCTTCCTCAACCCGCCAGATGGCCCAGGCCAGACCCGCCAAAAAGACACTTGCAGATGGGGGTCAGACAAGCCTTATTAAAGGACTCTCAAGGAACCAGGTGGTGTGCAGTCTCGCTTTCACCTACACACTTCAATTGGACCAGCCTAGGACCATGCAACCTGGAAGAAGCTGCTGCTGTCACCATGTGTTCCCAAGAACTGCTGCTGCTGTCGATGTGGTGATTTCTTTCCTTCCCTCTCTCTCTTTTTCTTCATGTTCCCCAGGAGCTTGGAACACCATCACCTGCACCACGACCGAGCCAACTGCATATCACTGGATTCATGGTAGCGGTTATTAGCGGCACCTCTACTGTTTTCTTGCTTCCAGATTCTGACTTTCCTTTTCTCTCTGTCCTATCACTGTTATCAGCTGTTCTAGAAAATAAAGCTCACAAGATTGTAAGGCATCTGACCTCATTTGTGTCTTCATCTCACTCTTGGGATCGTTTAAGAACCATCCCCGATATTGGATCAGGACAGGAGGAAATAGTATTCCCTTGTTCCTGTCTTTTTTCAGTGATTGTTCCTGTTTCTGTCTGAGGGAGGGTGTAGCATGGTGCCATCAGTCTTTCTCTTTCTCAGTCTCCCCGATGCTCCTTAAACACTCCACTTCCTCTTTCAGCGCTGCCACCATGCTGAGCAGGTCATCCACCTGCTCACACCTCACACAGCTGTTCTTGTCACTGTCACTGGTTACCAGTGAGAGGTTCTGCTACTCCCTGAAGCCAGAGACCTGGATGGCTGCGTGATTCCTTGGAGGTTCCGTCTGGGAGGCCACATGTGTTTTGGCAATAGCAGATACCATAACTGAGCCCTTTCTGAGAAAGTGGTGACTGCCAGTTGAACTCACCTCCTGGGCTGGGAGGGTGACTGTGCCTTTTCTGTTCACCCTTGCCTGCTCACCCTGCCATGCCCTTCTGATGTGCCACACCCTGTTTGCCCATTCTGTTCACCACACTCCTGGTCACTTGCCCTCCCTAGCAACCACTTAAATCTCCTGCAGATGATTCTGGGAACACTCCCACCACATCGGCATTACTCATGCCAGCTGCCACTTCTGGGATTCGGGAATCGCCTGCCCCTGCTCCCTCCTGGGGGTTCCCTTGTTCCAGGGATCATCTCTCTGCCTCAATCTAGTGCTCAGCTGCAGAATTTACTGTCCCTGCAACCGATTCTAGCCATCTGAGTGTAATAAAGGGACAGAATCTGTCACTATTTGTGGAGTGACAAGGGTATTTCAAGAAGTGACTGTAGTCGATGTCTAAGTGAGCCTAACTGGGAATGAATGGGAAAAGCGCCCCATTGTAACTAGACCTAATGCACCATGCTTCCTTGGCATTGATTATCTTAAAAGAGGGTACTTGAAAGCCCCCAAAGGGTATAAATGAACCTTTGGTATAGCAGCTGTAGAGACTGAGAATAATAAAAAGCTGTCTACCTTGCCTGGCCTGTCAGAGGATCCTTCTGCTAGGGGATTGCTGAAGGCAGAAGACCAACAGGTGCCAATTGCTAACACCACAGTGCACCAACGACAGTATTGTCCCAAATAAGACTGAGATTCCCATACACAAGCTGATCCAACAACTGGAAAATCAAGGAGTGATCAGAAAAACTCATTCACCCTTTAACAGTCCTACATGGACAGTGCGAAAGGCTAATAATGAATGGAGATTCACAGTGGATTATCATGGTCTGAATGAGGTCATACCACTGCTTAGTGCTGCTGTACCAGACACATTAGAACTGCAATAGGAACGAGAGTCAAAGGCAGCTGGGTGGTCTGCCACAACTGATATTGCTAATGCATTTTTCTCTATTCCTTTAGCAGCAGAGTGCAGGGTGCAGTTTGCTTTTTCCTGGAGGGGAACCCAGTACACCTGGAATCGACTGCCCCAGGGGTGGAAACCCAGCCCTACCATTTGCCATGGACTAATGCAGACTGCACTGGAGAAGGGTGGAGCTCCAGAACACCTGCAATGCATTGATGACATCATCGTACGGGGTAACAGAGCAGAGGAAGTTTGTGAGAAAAGGTGAGAAGATAATTTACATTCTTTTGACAGCCAGTTTTGCTGTAAAGACTAGCAAGGTCAAGGGAACTGCATGAGAGATCCAGTTGTTAGGAATTAAATGGCAAAATGGGCATCACCAGATCCCATTAGATGGGATCAACAAAATAACAGCTATGTCCCCACCAACTAACAAAAAGGAAACATAAGCTTTCCTAGGTGTCGTGGGTTTCTGGAGAATGCATATTCCTGGTTACAGTCAGATTGTGAAACAGTTTTAACTGAGGCCCTGAGCAACAACAAACCTTGGAACAAATTAAACAGGATATTGTACATGCAGTAGCTCTGAACAGGATGAGACATCAAAAACATGCTCTACACCACAGATGGAGACAATAGTCCTACTCGGAGCCTCTGGTTGAAAGTGCCAGGGCAGACATGAGGTCAACCCCTAGGAATCTAGAGTCGAGGATACAAAGGCTCTGAGGCAAACTATACTCCCACTGAAAAAGAGAATTTGGCAGTGTATGAAGGAATGAGATCTGCTTCAGAAGTGATTGGGACTGAAGCACAGTTCCTCCTAGCACCCTGATTACCAGCACTGGGCTGGATATTCAAGGGTAAAGTCTGTTCTATTCATCATGCCAACAATGCTACCTTGAGTAAGTGCATAACATTAATCACACAGAGAGCTTGCATAGGAAGCTCTAATCATCCAGGTATCTTAGAAGCGATCGTGGACTGGCCATAAAGCAAGGACATCAGAATACCACCAGGGGAGGTGGTGACGTGCTGAAGAAGCCCCACCATATCATTAGCTATCAAAAAATGAGAAACAGTATACCCTGTTCACTGATGGATCCTGCTGCCTTGTAGGAATTCACCGAAGACGGAAAGCTGCCATATGGAGTCCTACATGATAAGTCGCAAAAACAACTGAAGGAAAAGGTGAATTGAGCCAATTTGCAGAGGAAGAAGCAATTCAGGTGGCTTTAGACATTGCTGAGCAAGAAAAGTGGCCAGTACTTTATCTCTGTATTGACACATGGATGGTAGCAAATGCTCTGTGGGGGTAGTTAAAGCAATGGAAACAGAACAACTGGCAGTGTAGAGGTAAACCTATTTGGGTTGCCACATTGTGGTGAGATATTGCGGCCCAAATAAAGAAACTAGTCATAGAATCATAGAATCACAAGGTTGGAAAAGACCCATTGGATCATCAAGTCCAACCATTCCTATCAAACACTAAACCATGCCCCTCAGCACCTTGTCCACCTGTCCCTTAAACACCACCAGGGAAAGTGACTCAACCACCTCCTGGGCAGCCTGTTCCAGTGCCCAATGACCCTTTTTATGAAAAATATTTTTCTTATGTCCAGCCTAAACCTCCCCTGGCGGAGCTTGAGACCATTTCCTCTTGTGCTGTCCCCTGTCACTTGGGAGAAGAGGCCAGTACCCTCCTCTCCACAACCTCCTTTCAAGTGGTTGTAGAGAGCAATAAGGTCTCCCCTCAGACTCCTCATTGTGCTAACTTTAGTATAACTTGGTTTCTTGGCATGCATGGTAGCTTAGCCAATGTGTTGGTAATAGCCTTATGGACAGCTACCTTTAGCCAATAGTACACTGTAGTCACTCTCGTGGGCACACAGTTATGTAACCGAAGGGGGTATATAGAAAGACAGCTAAAGTGAATAAAGGTGCTTGCTGACTGATCATATTGATCTCTGTATCTGTTTTACAACAAATGGCGCCCAAGTGTGGGGCATTCAGATTACCTGCCGGAGCTACTCTGAACGAATACAGATTGGAATGAGACGCACATCCACTTTAAGAAGACTCCAGGAGTCTTGGATCTGATATAAGGCAAGCAGCGGTCGATGGGGGGAGGATGGGTTTTCACGCTCTTGCAGAACGAGCAAGCAGTGATAAAGCCCCCCCAATATATATCCTCTCTAAGAGAGAGATGAAATATGACAAGATTTGTCTAACTGAACTATTGAAATCAGCTACTAAGTTGCTTGGTCCCTGGCAGAAAGTTTTTGAAGTGTTAAAGGTGCATGTCAGCTCTAAAAAGCAAAGCAATTGCTCCAAGCCAAGTGCGCTAACCTCCCACACCTATAAACTGGCTGCACTGGCCTCTGCAGCCCCCGACGGGGAAGCCGATAAACCCTTTGATCCGGGTCCAAGAGACCGCGAGAAGAAGCCTTATTTATTGCCCCCCCCCCCCATCCCTCAGACCAATGGGCACAAACTAGGAGGGAGGCACAGCAGCAGGGAGAAGTTGAAATATTGCAAGTTTTGATCTGTGTGCAGCACGGCGGTCCGTGCTGGGAACTAATTAGTTACAAAGCAATAAAAGAGATTCCAAAGGCTGCAAAAGAGAACGTATTAACTCCTCCAGAGCCAAGCCGCCTGGTCGAGGGCTTCCGCCCCCGTCCCCCACCCCCCCAACCCATATAGCTCCCACGGAGCGGCTCACTGAGGTGGGTGCTGCTCATCGCCACTGCTGCTACAGCTGCTGCTAAACCCAGAGAGTTTCGCATTACAGAAGGGATTATTAACAGATATGATAAGAAACTACTCAATTAAGCAACGTTGGTAGCAGTTCAAGAATCAAGGCAGCTTAAATAATGCAATTTTACAACAAATGTGTTTTCTGTTTTATCAAACACTTTTAAAGATACTGGATATTGGGAAGTTGAAAAAGGCATGACACATATATGGGGGGATGTGCTTGACAAGCAGGCAGACAACTGAACAGTTACAGAAGCCTTAATTTTGCAATCCACAACAATAAATCCTAATAGCAAATACAGAAAGATATGGTGTGGTCTGAAAACTCCTACAACAACAGCTGGGATCTTTTACCTATCAAGCTCAGCTGGTAACTGCTGCCCTGACTGTAATCTGAGACAGAAATATGTTCTGTTAGAGATGCAGCAAGGACTGCCACACACAATAGATAGAGGGCCTAAATTCTGCCCTTGGTGTGGAAAGGGTAAACATTTTACCAGTTGGCGTATATCTAAATGGGACAAGAATGGGACAGTATTGTCAGAAAACCAGGAGCAAAGCATGGTTCAAAGGCATGTCCCAACACAGATGCCTCCACGGCAAGCACGAGCTCTCACCTCAGAGCAAGAACCGGAGATAGCACCAAGATAGATGTGATCACCATCATCGCAGTAGTGCTACAAATGTCCGCACTTCACACAATACCATGAAATGTAAAAGGACCATTGGGGTTGACTTTAATACCTTGTAATTAGAATGATTATCAATAATTCAGTTGGGAATTTTTGTTTTACCTGGGGTCATTGATGCAGACTGTACTGGAATCATTCAAGCAAGGGTATGGATGCTGTCTCACTAATGTTATGAACACCATTTCCACTAGTATTAATACCAAAGGAAAGCCAGATAATGTATTTAATTTTATTCAAAGCAGCTGTGTTCCAAGCTGACTCTATAGAGCATGGGCTCCACGCTTTCTAAGGACAAGCAATCGGTGATAAATCTCCTACATTACATTCTCTCCAAGAGAGGAATTAAATATGACAAAAAATGTCTAATTGAACTATTGAAATGGAGCAGAGATAGGAGACTTATTCCTGATTCCGGTTTGATGTTTTACCAAGCTACTTGGAAGGACATAGGGATTCAACTGTGGGATACTAAGAGCAATGGGGGAGCTGAGGGGAAGGAAACCAACAAATTTGCTACTTTATGGAAATTCATATCTGAAACCTTGAAAGATTTAAGAAGTAAGCAAACTGCTGCGGCCTCTGTATTCACAGTATTGAACCTGGGTCCAGAACTGAATGAGGAAAACAACCCACTAAAAACTGAAAATAATGCTAAAGGTGCAGAAGTTTCTAACCCCCTCCTCCCTCCCCCTACCCTCCCGCCCTGCGTCGAGCCCGACTCGCTCCATTCTGTGCTTGCTAATCCTTTTAATGCATGTGAGGCGCCTCCTGGACCAAAAATCATAGATGGTATCGTAGAAATTCACCATCTTGCTGTATCTGGTCCTGGAGCTATTAATAAAACCCTGACGGGTCAGGAGGAAGCTGGAAGTTGCACTGTGACTATGCCTGCACCAATTAAAGATAAACCAGAAGTTGCATTCACGGGACCTTCGGAGGGAGGTCCTAACCCAGAAGCACTATTGCCTCCACCCCTGGATATGCCCACTTTGACACTCCCCGGCTCTGGCCCTAGCTCTTCACTTAAAGAAACACAGGATACAACAGATGATATCCTCCAAACCTTAGTAAAAAGAATAGATCAACTTGACTGCAATTGAGCAAACGAAGGAGCCACTCGCCATTCTTGGGAAGGATACAGACTAATTAATTCTAACACTACTGTTGCAAAAGTGACAGTTTGAAATTCTATGGCTTTGCTGATGTTTTCCCGGTAAAACCAACAGTTTGAAGTTTTATGGCTTTGTTAAAGGTTTTCCGGCAGAGGTGCAACTAACAGACAGAGGATACGTGTGCTTACTTGCAGAGGAAGGTGTTCGTTGGATTCCTACAAAATGGGTTTGCCCTTGGAAAAAGGAAGACCATTCGTAGCATCGAAAATTGTGGATCCACTAGCAATAACCAACATTGTATGACTGTATTTGGCTAGCCTTGAAATGAATGGTCGTGTGTGTGTTTGAAGTACTTCAAATGTTTGTAAGACTTACAAATTTTGATTAATCTTGAAAATATATCTCTGGGACCTTTCAATCTCAAATGTCCACTAAGCCAGCACACAGGTAGATTTACCTGGGATCTCTGGAATGAAAGGCTTCAGAAGAAAAAGCAAAAGCTTAGCCTTGAAGCTGTATGTGTGTGACTGCCCCCGCCCCCCCGCAACCCCACCTTCTCCCTCCTCTCTAAGTTCTTTTTTCTTTCAGCTTTGCAGAAGTCCAGAGGAATTAACTGTATTATCTCTCTAGGGGAATGCCTGCATTACAGCAGTCGGTGGCTGCTGGGTCCTACTACTCAACATTTTGGGATGATTGAGCCAACGTTAAAAAAAAAAAGCGGGGGGAATAACAAAAGAGATTAATGCAGGTTCAATATTAAATGAATTTTCACAGGAGATGACTAGATTGTACCAATGCTAAGGCGCTTGAATGTCATTTAAATTAGAGAGAGTTTAAAAATCAGTTACTATGGTCTGTTTAAGCTACTAACACGGGGAGGAGGTTATGCTTGTATTTTAACAGATACAGGACCACTTTTGGGCACCAGTGAGATGGATCAAGCCCATGTTGCTGCATGACAGTGGTTAAAGCCTCAGCCACGAAAGCAGTCAACAGGAACAAGAAGGACTGCTATTTTTAATGGGGCTAATTGCTTTAACAATTATCCTGTGTGTTACAGTGTATACAATACCAACTCGATCATACGTTTCACCTGAACGCTTTTGTCATTGAAAAACAAAAAGGGGGAATTGTGGGAAGATTTTACAGAGAACAAGGCCTGGATTCTGTGAGACTGCTTGATACTGAACAACTCTATGGAGACCTTGAAGCAGAGAGCTGAAAGATAAACACAGGTCAGCTGGGAGGAACCCAGCAGCTAGTTCGGTGGGAACGAGTACCACCTGAAAGGAAAACAATGGAGATGAACTGTCAACATAGCTAACTTTAGTATAACTTGGTTTCTTTTCTATGTTAGTAATAGCCTTATGGACAGCTACCTTTAGCAAATAATACACTGTAGTCACCCTCGTGGGCACACAGTTATGTAACCGAATGGGGTATATAGAAAGACAGCTAAGCTGAATAAAGGTGCTTGCTGACTGATCAGATTGATCTCTGCATCTGTTTTACAACACCTCTTCTCCAGGATAAACAACCCCAGCTCTCTCAGCCATTCCTCATAAGGCCTGTTCTCCAACCCCTTCACCAGCTTTGTTGCTCTTCTCTGGACTCACTCCAGAGCCTCAACATCCTTCTTGTGGTGAGAGGCCCAGAAGTGAACACAGTATTCAAGGAGCGGCCTCACCAGTGCCGAGTACAGAGGGAGAATAACCTCCCTGGACCTGCTGGTCACACCATTTCTGATACAAGCCAGGATGCCATTGGCCTTCTTGGCCACCTGGACACACTGCTGGTTCATGTTCAGTCGGCTGTCAACCAACACCCCCAGGTCCCTCTCCTCCGGGCAGCTTTCCAGCCAGAATTCTCCTAGTCTGTAGCACTGCATAGGGTTGTTGTGCCCCAAGTGCAGGACCCGGCATTTGGCCATGTTAAACCTCATGCCATTGGACTCTGCCCAGCGGTCCAGCCTGTCCAGGTCCCTTTGCAGAGCCTCCCTACCCTCCAGCAGATCGACACTTCCACCCAGCTTAGTGTCATCTGTAAACTTGCTAAGGGCACATTCAATGCCTTCATCCAGGTCATTGATGAAGACATTGAACAGGACTGGACCCAGCACTGAGCCCTGGGGAACCCTGCTTGTCACTCGCCTCCAGCTGGATTTAACACCATTTCCCACCACTCTATGGGCCCGGCCATCCAACCAATTTTCCATCCAGGAGAGTGTGCGTCTGTCCAGGCCAGAGGCTGACAGTTTCTGTAGCAGAATGCTGTGAGAAACTGTGTCAAAGGCCTTACTGAAGTCCAGGAAGACCACATCCACAGCCTTTCCCTCATCCAGCAGCCGAGTCACTTTGTCATAGAAGGCGATCAGGTTAGTTTGGCAAGACGTGCCTTTTGTGAACCTGTGTTGACTGGGCCTGATCACCTGGTTCTCTTGCATGTGCTTCATGATAGCACTCAAGATCACCTGTTCCATGACTTTCCCTGGCACTGAGGTCAGACTGACAGGCCTGTAGTTCCCTGGATCCTCCCTGCGACCCTTCTTGTAGATGGGCACAGCATGAGCCAGCCTCCAGTCCAGTGGAACTTCCCCAGTCAGCCAGGATCGCTGGAAGATGATGGAAAGGGATTTGGGCAGCACATCCACCAGGTCCCTCTATACTCTTGGTCTGATCCCATCCAACCCCGTAGACTTGTGGGTGTCTAGCTGGGAAAGCAAGTCTCTAACCACCTCCTCATCGATCATGGGAGCTCTGTTAGGCACCTCTAACTTCTGGGTTTGTACACAGAGGGAACAACTTTCCTTACAATTAAAGACTGAGGCAAAGAAGTCATTAAGTACCTCAGCCTTCTCATCATCCCCTGTCCCTGTTGTTCCTTCTGTATCCAATAGGGACTGTATATTCTCCCTAATCCTCATTTGTTGTTAATATATTTTTAGAAAGATTTTTTAATTTTCTTTCACAAACTTCACCAATCTGATTTCTAGTTGGGCCTTAGCCCTCCTGATTTTTTCCCTGCATGATGTCACTTCCCTCCTGTAGTCCACCCAAGATGCCTGTCAGTTTTTCCAAAGCTCATAGACATTTCTCTTCTTTTTGATGTCTCTCAAGATCTCCCTGCTCAACCACGCTGTTTTTTAACCCCCCCCCACCTGCTCTTTTTCCGGAACATGGGGATGGCTTTCTCCTGAGCTGCTAAGATTTACTTTTGGAAGAACTCTCAGTCCTCGTGGGCTCCCTTGCCCTTAAGGACTGTCTCCCATGGGACTTTGCCAACCAGCCTTCTGAACAGTCCAAAGTCTGCCCTCTGGAAGTTTAAGGTGGCTGTTCTGTTAATGCCCCTCTTCACCTCACTTAAAACTAAAAAAACCTATCATCTCGTGATCACTTTGCCCCAGGCGTACTCCTACCACCACATCCCCCACAAGGCCTTCTCTGTTCACAAACAGTAGGTCCAGGAGAGTGCCTCCCCTTGTTGGTTCCCTCACCAGCTGTGTGAGAATTTTTTCTTCCACACACTCCAGGAACCTTCTGGACTGCTTCCTTTCTTCTATACTGTACTTCCAGCAGATATCAGGAAGACTGAGGTCTCCCACAAGGACAAGTGGCATCTATATAGAGACTAACCCCAGCTGTTTATAGAAGAACTCATCAGCTTCTTCTTCTTCTTAGCTGGGTGGTCTGTAACAGACTCCCATCACAAAATCTGCCTTCTTTTGGGCTCCTCTGATTTTAAGCCAAAGGCACTCAGTCTCCTCATCACCACAATCCAGCACAACGGTATCCAAGTCGTCTCTTACATAGAGGGCTACCCCGCCTACTCTCCTACCATTCCTGTCCCACCTGAAGAGTTTGTACCCCACCGTAGCTGCACTCCAGCTATATGAGTCATCACACCACATTTCCATGATGGCAAGGTCATCATAGCCTCCTTGCCCTATGACAGCTTCCAATTCTTCCTTCTTATTACCCATGCTGTGTGCATTGGTGTAAAGGTACTTCAGCTGGACTGGCAAACCTTCAGCCCTCATAAAGGGAATAGAGTTTATTCCCAATTGGCTGGTCATTGGAATAGCTAACACCAGAGTTCCAGTTTCATTCTTACTGTCATCAGGTGTAATCACCCCCTCTTGCTGTGTGGTGATGTACTGGTGGTCTTCACCACTACACCATCTCCAGGTCACTGGTGTCCCACTTCTGGGCTCACTCCCGTCTAGCCTGGTCTCATCCCCCTCCTGCTTCACATCTAGTTTAAAGCTCGGTTAATGCGCCTAGCTAGATTTTTAGCAAGGGCTTTAGCCCTGCTAGGAGACACGCGTATCCAATCCCTAGTAAGAAAGTCTGGGGGTAAATGTACATTATGTGGATGCTCAAGTACCTAAGAGCCGAGACACTGAGGAACATCAAAACAACCAGCAAGTGGACAATACTGCTAAAATATTCCAAAGATATTTAGACTGGCAACATAAGAGTGGATTATTTCTAGCCTGATGGGCTCATGACACTTTAGGTCATCAAGGAAGGGGTGCAACATAAAAATGGGCCTGTGACCAAGGGGTGGATTTAACCATGGATGCTATTGTGCAGGTTTTCCACAATTGTGAAACATGTGCTGCAATAACACAAGCTGAATGGTTAAAGCCTTTGTGGCATGAGGGCCACCAGTCAAACTCATTTGTGGGGTTGTTTTCACTTAAGGACCTCGACATACTTGGTAGGTAATGCTGATGGATGTTGATGTTCAGTATGTACCTCAAGAAAATCTTACTCTGGGTGAGAATACTCAGTCTGAAACTGTATTACTAACAGTGTTTCTATGTGTTTTTCAGGATAACAAGCTAGCTTCATCATGTGGCATCCAGTGACCTTCAAGGTTGACATGTCTAACCTGCAGCCTGTGGGCACTAACCACAATGAATCCTTGCACCATTCCTCTTGCCCTGAGAGACTGCTATAATGGATAGACAACCACAATCATGAACTTAATGAACTTTTGTGTAGATAAATCATGGATTAATAATCTGTATGTGTGTGTATATATATATTTGAAGATACAAGTAGTAGTAACCTGAGCATGACAAAAATGGCATGGAATAAGAGGTGGAATGTTCCCATTTAAGCTAAAGTAGAATCAGTTTTCTAAATTTAGTTAAGCCTTGTCTGAGTAACTTCATTTTCTGAAAGTTAACTGCATGTTTTCAGACAGTGTTTCTCTCTAGCAGTGATAACACAGGGCACTGGTATGCAGAAAGGCAATTGCTTATTCCTATAAGGACCAAGGCTATCCTCAAGCTGGTGGAATGCCATAAATGATAAACATTATTATTATTATTATTGTTTCATTAAAACTGGTTTAGTTTTAGTTTCCAATCCAGAAATATTTTTTTTCCTCTCATTTCCCTTTCCCCTTTTCTGAGGGCTGGGGGTGGTGGTGCGTGGAAGAAGCGAATTGGGACTCTAACAGCTTGCCTTTGGCTGCCAATTAGACTAGGCCAGGACTAAACAGCAACAAGTGTACTGCTAAGCAAGCAAGCTTTCCAGTAAAGAAAGATCTCACACCTATATTTTTTATGCATTCAGCAAAAGAAGTAAAAAGAAGTCTTCATCAATTCATACAGTTTGTTTTCTTGCACTTGCATCCCTCTCCCTATTCTCTCCCCTTCATTCCATCTTACATGCATTTTCTTTCCTATTGCATTGTAATAGGAAGAGGAAGGTTTTGGCAGGTGTTCCTGCAGTTAGTGGTACTTGGAGGTATGTCAGATGATCATAGAATCATAGAATAACCAGGTTAGAAGAGACCCATGGGATCATCGAGTCCAACCATTCCTATCAAACACTAAACCATGCCCCTTAGCACCTCGTCCACCCATGCCATAAACACCTCCAGGGAAGGTGACTCAAACACCTCCCTGGGCAGCCTGTTCCAGTGCCCAATCACCCTATTTGTGAAAAAATTTTTCATTATGTCCAGCCTAAACCTCCCCTGGTGGAGCTTGAGGCCATTCCCTCTTGTCCTGTCCCCTGTCACTTGGGAGAAGAAGCCAGCTCCCTCCTCTCCACAACCTCCTTTCAAGTGGTTGTAGAGAGCAATGAGGTCTCCCCTCAGCCTCCTCTTCTAAAGGCTAAACAACCCCAGCTCTCTCAGCCATTCCTCATAAGGCCTGTTCTACAACCCTTTCACCAGCTTTGTTGCTCTTCTCTGGACTCACTCCAGAGCCTCAACATCCTTCTTGTGGTGAGGGGTCCAGAAATGAACACAGCGGTCTCACCAGTGCCGAGTACAGAGGGAGAATCACCTCCCTGGACCTGCTGGTCACACCATTTCTGATACAAGCCAGGATGCCATTGGCCTTCTTGGCCACCTGGGCACACTGCTGGCTCATGTTCAGTCGGCTGTCGACCAGCACCCCCAGGTCCCTCTCCTCCTGGCAGTTTTCCAGCCAGCCTTCTCCCAGTCTGTAGCACTGCATAGGGTTGTTGTGCCCCAAGTGCAGGACCCGGCATTTGGCCTTGTTAAACCTCATGCCATTGAACTCAGTTTAGCGGTCCAACCTGTTCAGATCCTTTTGCAGAGCCTCCCTGCCCTCCAGCAGATCGACACTTCCACCCAGCTTAGTGTCATCCACAAACTTGCTAAGGGCACATTCAATGCCTTCATCCAGGTCATCCAGGTAGGCTTAAGTTCAGAATTCAGGAAAAGTGATAGAACAGGTGACTATAAAGAAAACATTCTGAGCAGAAACAGCAGGTTTAATTCTTAAAAGACTCACAGCATTAATTTTTACTTTTAAAAGATGACGATCATCATCATTAAAAAATTATGTCCTTTATAAAGGGCCAACTCCTGTGATTTCAATGAAGATAGGTATAGATGCATTAGGGAGAGGAAGGGAAGGACATATTCAAAAAATGGTAAAGACAGGAAATAAGGAAAAAGAGGACTAGAAGCATATGGTGAAAAGAAAATAACTGTACAATGGGGCAAAGAAGTTAAAATAAGCTTAAAGAAAAGGTTATAGCAAGAAGAAAGGATAGTTCTCCTACCCCCAAATCTGCACATTTCATATGCAATCAGGTCAAACATTTCCTGAAGCAGTCCCAAACTCAAGGGGTTTTTTTGTTTTAAGAGAGGGGAAAGTGGGCTGTTTTGGTTTTGGGGTTGTTGGGGGGGTGTCTATTTTTAAATAAGAATATCAAAATTGCAATTCTTATTTGGTTTCAGGTTTGGACACATTTGAGATTATCTTTTCCAAATTCTTCATGAATACCTACTTCACAATAATAGTAGAAATTTTCAGTCAAATTATTAACAGAAAAAAAAAAGACAAAAAAATTAGCATAGGTTTCTTTACAAAGTGCAAGCGGGTAACTCCATGAAGTAAATAATGCAAAAGCACTGTACTGTTTCAGAGACAACAAAGTCCTTTAGCTTCATTAGCTTAATTTTAAGTGTGATAAATGGACTACAATTCACATAGCAAATTCCTTTGCCTTATTGTAAGAATTGGAAAAAAAAATAGTTATTTTCCTAACTGAAACATGTGGTCTGCCAGAAGTAGCCTTTTCATAAAATAGATCGACAGCAGATCGACACTTCCACACAGCTTTGTGTCATCTGCAAACTTGCTAAGGGCGCATTCAATACCTTCATCCAGGTCATTGATAAAAACATTGAATAGGGATGGACCCGGCACTGAGCCCTGGGGGACACCACTTGTCACTGGCCTCCAGCTGGAGTAAACTCCATTTACCACCACTCTCTGGGCCCAGTCATCCAACCAGTTTTCTACCCAGGAGAGTGTGCGTCTGTCCAGGCCAGAGGCTGACAGTTTCTGTAGCAGAATGCTGTGAGAAACTGTGTCAAAGGTTTTGCTGAAGTCCAGAAAGACCACATCCACAACCTTTCCCTCATCCAGCAACCAAGTCACTTTGTCATAGAAGGTGATCAGATTAGTTTGGCAAGACCTGCCTTTCGTGAACTCATGTTGACTGAGCCTGATCACCCGGTTCTCTTGCATGTGCTTCATGATAGCACTCATATCACCTGTTCCATTACTTTCCCTGGCACTGAGGTCAGACTGACAGGCCTGTAGTTCCCCGGATCCTCCCTGCGACCCTTCTTGTAGATGGGCACAGCATGAGCCAGCCTCCAGTCCAGTGTAAATTCCCCAGTCTTCCAGGATTGCTGCAAGATGATGGAAAGGGGTTTGGTCAGTGCATCCGCCAGCTCCTTCAATACCCTAGGGTGAATCCCGTCTGGCCCCATAGAGTTGTGGGTGTCTAGTTGGGCAAGCAAGGCTCTGACCACCTCCTCTTGGATCATGGGAGCCTCGTATTGCTCCTCTAGTTCCGGGGTTTGTACACAGAGGGAACAGCTTTCTTTACAGTTAAAGACTGAGGCAAAGAAGGCATTACGTCCTCAGCCTTTTCCTCATCCCCTGACACTGTTGTTCCTTCTGTGTCCAAAAGGGACTGTATGGTCTCCCTAGTTCTCCTTTTATTATTTATATATTTATAGAAAGATTTTTGTTATCTTTCACAGCCTTAGCCAACCTGATTTCTAGTTGAGCCTTAGCCCCTCTAATTTTTTCTCTACACAACCTCACTTCCCTCCTGTAGTCCACCCAAGAAGCCTGTCCCCTCTTCCAGAGCCCATAAACATTCCTTTTCTTCCTAATGTCACTCAAGATCTCTCTTTTCAACCAAGCTTGGTTTTTCCCCTTCCGGCTTTTTTTCCAGAACACGGGGATGGTTTTCTCCTGAGCTGCTAGGATTTCCTTTTTGAAGAGCTCCCAGCCCTCATGGGCTCCCTTGCCCTTAAGTACTGTCTCCCATGCCCAGTGGTCCAGCCTGTTCAGTTCCCTTTGGAAAGCCTCCCTACCCTCCTTTAGATCCATGCTTCCACACAGCTTAGTATTGTCTGAAAACTTGCCTCCTCCAGGGAAGGTTCAGACTGAACAGTAGGAAAAAATATTTCATGGAAAAGGTCATTGGACACTGGAACAGGCTACCCAGGGAGTTGGTTGAGTCACCTTCCCTGGAGGTGTTTAAGGCATGGGTGGACGAGGTGCTGAGGAGCATGGTTTAGTGTTTTATAGGAATGGTTGGGCTCGATGATCCTGTGGGTGAATCACCTAGTGATTCTGTGATTCTGTGATCAGTGACATAGACAATGGGATTGAGTGAATCCTCAGCAAGTTGGTAGATGACACTGAAATGAGTGGTGCAGTTGACATGCCTGAGGGATGAAATGCCATTCAGAAGGACCTGGACAAACTTGAGAAGTGGGTTTCTCATGGGTTCAACAAGGCCAAGTGTAAGGTCCTACACCTAGGTCAGGGCAACCGCTGGTATCAGTGCAGGCTGGGGGATGACGTGATTGAGAGTAGCCTTGAGGTGAAAGACCTGGGGGCTCCTGGTGGATTAAAACCTCAACATGAGTCGTCAATGCGTTCTTGCAACCCATAAGGCCAACTTTATCCTGGGCTGCATCAAAAGAAGCACGTCCAGCAGGGCAAGGGATGGGCATTTGTTAAGTAGTCTTTTTGTGATGTTCATTTGTGTTGATGACCTAGTTATTAAAAATAAGATTTGAATAACGTTCTCATTCTTTTTTCCTATTTCTCAAAAGTTAGTTTGGATTTTTTGTGAACGATATCTCTCTATTGTTATCCTAGTCTACCCCCTGCTGGTTGCACAGAAGTATTAATTAGGTTGTCTCATGAAACAGACATTTTTATTAGGGAGATAAATTAGGGAGCAAAGAGTAAAGGTTAAGGAAAAAAAGATATATAGAAGACATCTAGAAAAATACCTTTGAAAAAAATAGAATTATGAAGAAATCAATTTATTTTCCATCCAAGAAAAATATTCCTTATTATGAGCAGACTGGGAGAAGCAACTTGTTGATGAAACTGTTTGGAGTACGTTCATAACACATACTTTGACCTAGGAAGCTTCCTCACTTGTTGTATTCATTTAATAAGGACACCTTTACTACTTTTCAAACCCACAGTTTAAAGCATAGCCCGTGCCAAACCAGGTGTTAATTAGTTGCAGTGACAGCTGACAGAGGTGCTGAGGAGCATGGTTTAGTATTTCATAGGAATGGTTGGACTCAATGATCCAATGGGTCTTTTCCAATCTGGTGATTCTATGATTCTATGAACTGTACGTGCATATCATCTAAGGTTTTTCTGAAACAGTTCAAAATGAAATACTTGATTTCAGCTTGTATGTTGGTGCTTCTAAGACTGTAAAATTCTACAGAGAAGCCCCATGTGATCTTCACTTTCTATTACATGATTGTTATCCTATTGAGGTGCTTATAATAATTGATGCATATATCATTATTCATATAAAATTCAACACAATGCAGTAGAAAGGTGACAGCTAACACTAAATGGTGACACTGATCTTTCCTTCTGTTTAGCATGATCTGTACACCAATGCATGCAGCACAGGTAACAAATAGTTGGAAGCTTCTGCTATAAAGCTATGACCTAGTTTCCGTTACTGAAACTTGATGGGATGAATCCCATGACTGGAGTGTGCCTATTAATGGCTATAGGCTGTCCAGAAGGGACAGACTGTGAAGGAGGGGCGGAGGCATTGCCCTCTGTATCAGGAAATGGACAGAGTGTGAAGAGCTCTCTTGAACAACAGACACAAACAGGTCAAAAGTTTATGGGTGAGATTAAAAGGTGAAAGTAACAAAAGGAATCTTGTGGTTGGTGTCTACTACAGGCCACCTGATCAAGGAGAGCCGACCAATGAAGCCTTCTTCCTCCATCTACAGGAGGTTTCACACTTGCAAATTCTCATCCTACTGGAGGACTTCAACCACCCTGTCATATGCTGGAGAAGTAGAACAGCAAACTGTAAGCAATCCAGGAGACTGAAGTACACTGAAGATAATTTCTTAACACAGGTAATAGACGCTCCCACTTGAGGGTATGCCAGTATTGGACCTGATGGTCACCAATGCAAGTGAGCTCATCAGTGATGTCAAGATCAGAGGCAGCTTGGGCTGGTAGAATTCAAGGTTGTCAGGAATATGGGACAAATGAGAAGTTATTTTATCACAAGGGGCTTTTAGCATAAAGCACAATAAGCATAAATGCCCAAACTCTCAAATACTCTATAAACCCAAGTTTTACTTAACTTATTAAAGCAAGAAAGGTAACAATTAATTAGTAGTGATCAACAAGTTAATGATAACAGCTTGTAAAGGCAATACATCTAAGCATTACTACAAGAGAATAAGTACAGTGATTAAGAAAGATACATCATCAATTGTCCTTTTATCATCATCGCCACCACCATCATCATCCAGACCTGCAGTCGCTGGGGAGCCCTTTTTTTCACAGTGAGGATTTAGAGACCCTGCCCCTGGACAATTGGAATGGCCTACGAAGTGCATCCACTTGTAGGTAAGGTCTCTGACCATTGTTGCAAGGGGCTTAACTTTTATTCCACTGAAGAAAAAACTTATATCACCACAAAAATGTGGAGTCTCTGGCCCCAGCTGCTTACTGCCTCTCTTTCACATGCTTTCTTGCACCAAGAATAGCACAGCACATTCATGCAATGATGAAGAAGATGCAGATCTCACAGATTTCTCTATATCCTTTTAATCATCATGGCATACAGAAGTCATATTAAGAAAGTACTACTGTCACTTCTACCAGCTTCTCTCATTCAGGCAGAACTTTATACAGTACCTTGTTTTTCCGACATTCAGACAAACAAGATGGTTTTGTCTATTCCACACTCTCATAACTGTTTTCAGCCATAACTCCCATTCACTTATTCCCAGGTGTTTTCTTCCAGCCTGGCCTTCTCACATCTTCAAGATGTGTCATCCTGTGTTGGAAGTGATGGTGAGCAAGGGATGGCCTTGTTAAGTGTTGTTAAGCCCCTGGAACAGGAGTACAGGACATTTAATACCCAGCAAGCCATAGGCCTCAGAAGAATAAACATCGCTGGAACCTGAAGTGCTGATGTGGCAGAAACAAGAAGACATGAAAACAATAACAGTGGTAACAAGGAGGTTGGAATAAGAAAAACATACCGTGGAAATTTTTATGAGGGACTTGTGGGAGCGTTGTTGACATTTTTAGTAAGGTATAAATATAAGATTGTAACAATAAACTTGGTCTTAGCTTGAAAAAAAAGCTGAGTCTGTGCATATTAATACACCATGAATGGCACCTGAGTTAGGGTCCAAACAGAGGCTCGCTTGAGGAGCATGATCCAGTGGCATACATCAGCAGAACAATTGGAGGGGCTAAAACGAAGCCCAGGGTGCACCCGTAGACACCTACCAACAGGATGGAAGGTGAGCTGCCAGTACGGTAATAGGGAACACAATAACTCAGGAAGAGAAAGATGTGATAGATTTAAATGTAATTTAAAGAAAGAAAACTGAACGCTAGAAAGTAATGACCTTAAAGCACTTTTGGCATGGGCTTGAGCTCAGGAGCCTTCTTTGAATGTTTACTCAGCATTCAAGCAAGAAACACGGGATAAGATCAGAGTTCAATTATGGTATCAAGTGACTTGGTCAGACAGAACGGCTAGTACATTGCTTGATCCCTGCCGGACTGCTTCTGAAGCACTAAAGGCACATATCGGCTCCAGAGAGCACAGCAGTGATGTGGAACCAAGTGCAGGACCATCAGCGACTGCCGACAATTCCTTTGATCTGGGTCCAATAGACCCCGAGAAGGAGCCTGATTTATTTCCACCCTGTCCCTCAGAGAGATGTCAGGGAGGAAGTGCAGCAGCAGTGGGACCTTGAACAAGCTTTTCCTGTGATTTATTCATGGGATGTCAGTCCTTGCTGGGAACCAATTATTTACGAAGCAATAAAGGAGATTCTAAAAGCTGTAAAAGAGAATGTACTAACTGCTCCACTGCTGCCACCTGCCTGGAGTGCAGAATATGCAGCCTCAGATAATTTGCTATGTACACAGGATAGTCCTTTGCAATGGAAGTGCTGCAACAATCAGAAAGTTTTACTGCCTTTAAAGAAGAGAAACCCGTCATATTGCAGTTCGGCTCACCCCTACGGCAGTTAAGGGCCCCCTAGGAAACAGACTTAGTGCACTGTTAATTGGATGATCATCTATCACAAAGCAAGGATTGTTGGTTTTACCAAGACTGACTGATGCTGACTTGATGGGAACAATACAAGTAATGGCTTGCACGCCTATGCCTCCTTGCTTTATAGCAAAGGGCACTAAAATTGCTCGGTTGTTTTGTTTTCAAGCATTTGTACCCCATGCAGGAAATCACATATGGGGAGGAGGTTTTGGCTCAACTGACCAGTCCATGATTCTATGGATGCAAGAATCATGGACGACGTTAACCTGCAAAGTACAACACTCACAGAGCAACAAAGAGCAATGTTTTACTGGTATTATAGACAGCGGAGCCGATGTAACAGTTTTTTCTTTAACAAAATGACTGACAGATTTGCCATTGACTAAACCACCTACTGCTCTGGTCAGGGTGAGGGGCGTGACTAGCCCACAACAAAGTTTACACTCTATAGTCATATATGGACCCAAAGGTTATGTGGCAACTGTTAAAACATACGTTCTGTCACTTCCCACTGTCTTATGGGATAGAGACTGTGCAGCACAATGGGGTCTAACTTTGAGCATCCATTTTTAATGGGGGCTACTGCGGTGCAGACCATCCTTACTCTTACTTGGACTACAGATGATCCAATTTGGGTGGACCAGTGGCCTCTTAGCAACAAGAAACTGCACCACCTTAAAGCTTTAGTGCAAGAACAATTACAAGCTGGACTCATCGTACCAACTACCAGCCCGTGGAACACACCTGTGTTTGCAATACAGTAGTGGAAAATGGCCTTTATTACAAGATTTGCGAAAAATAAATGAGATTATTTAGCCTATAGTACCATTGCAACCAGGACTGCCCTCACTGACAATGTTACCACAAAACTGGGACTTAACCATTATAGATTTGAAAGACTGTTTCTTTACCATTCCATTACATCCAAAGGATGCAATACATTTTCCTTTTTCTATTCCTTCTATTAATAGGGCCAATGGTATTACCGGACTGTATTGCTGCAAGGCATGTGTAACGCTCCAACAATTTATCAGTGGTTTGTAGCAAAAGCTTTATCACCAGTTCGTTAATTATATCCTGAAGTCCTAATTTATCACTATATGGATGACATTTTAGTTGCAGTCTCAACACCAGAACAGATGTCTAAAGCTGTAGCAGCAGCAGTTACTGAGGTAGGCCTGTGTGTCGCACCAGAAAAAATAAAAAAAATCCTTCCATGGAAATATTTGGGGTGGAAAATTTGAGAACAAACCATTCAACCACAGCAAGTTAAACTTTTATATTCTGTAGACGTTGAACAATGTGCAAAAATTGTTAGGAGCCATAAATTGAGTACACCCCTTGATAGGCATCACTACAGAAGAATTATATCCTTTGTTTATGTTGTTAAAAGGAGATTCAGATTTAATCTCTCTCAGGCAATTAGACAAAGATTCTTTGGTTGCATTGGACACGATCGCTAAAAACCTTAGTCCGAAACAAACATTTTGCACATGTTTAAACATGTCAATTGAATTATTTATTATTTCAGCCAAGTTCCAACCATTTGGAGTTTTAGCCCAATGGGTAGAAGGTGTGTCTTACAAATTTAGATGTTTAGAATGGATATTTTTACCACATCAATTTTCTAAAACAATAACAACTCAGCATGAAATGTTAGCTCTGTTAATTCAAAAGGATCACAATCGTTTATTGGAATTGGATGGGACGGATCCCTCTGTGTTCCAATGACTCAACAATAGACTGGCTTTTGCAACATTCTTTATCTATTCAAATTGCATTAGCAGACTTTAAAGGACAAATCAGCATTCATTATCCTCCGAGTTCCCTTTTGAGTCTATTTGAGTGTACAAGCTTAATTCCTACCACGAAATTAAGTCATATCCCTCTTAAGGAGGCGTTGACACATTTTACAGATGGGTCAGGGAAAACTGGAAAATCAGTGATTGTTTGGAGGACCAAACAAGGCATGTGAAAATCGGATATTTGTCAAGTGTCAGGAGCACCTCAAATTGTGGAATTGGCTGCAGTTGTTAGATGCTTTAAGCTGTTTTCACAACCCATAAACATTGTTACCAATTCTGCCTATGTTGTTGGTATTGTTTCATGCTTGGAGAATGTCTATTTAAAGTATGTAGACAATGGACAGTTATACGCTTTTTTAAAGGAATTGAAATATCTGTTAGACAATCGACACGAACCTTATTTTATAATGCATGTACGTTCTCATACAAATTTTCCAGGGTATTTGGTTGAAGGCAATCGCTGAGCTGATGCTCTGGCAGCCCCTGTAATCATTCTAGGGTACATTACAACAAACACGTATGTCACATGCTTTCTATCATCAAGGTAGTACAGTCCTTGTGTTTCAGCAAGTTTGACAAATTGTACAGATATGCCCTGCTTGTCAATTAATCCTAAACACTACTTCTGATGTGGTAAGTTCTTGTGGATTAGGTCCACTTGAAATATGGCAAACTGATGTAACAAACATTCCCGAGTTTGGATGTCTAAAATATGTACATGTGTCAGTTGACACCTTTTCTACCTGCATTTTTTGCTTCTGCACATACGGGAGAACAGGCAAAAGATATTAAAAAAACATTTATTATATGTGATTGCTATTTTGGAGGTGCCAAAACCAGTAAAAACAGACAATGGCCCAGGATTTGTTTCTAGTGAAACAAAATCTTTTTTAAAATAATGGGGAATCACACGTGTCATGGGCATTCCTCACTCACTGGCAGGACAAGCCATAGTTGAACGAGCTCACGGTGCATGAAAAAATATGTTGTTAAAACAAAAAAGGGGGAGCATGGGATATGCCCCTCAAGAGAGACTATTAAAAGCTATGTATGTTCTAAATGTGAGACAATGGGAAGGCCCATGGCCATTAATAACATGGGGGCGAGGCTATGCTTGTGTCTCTACAGATCATGGACCGCAATGGATGTCAGCACATGTCATGGGGATCCCTCACTCACCAGCAGGGCAAGCCATAGTTGAATGAGCTCATGGTGTGTTAAAAAAAACACTGTTAAAACAAAAAAAGGGGAAACCTGGGATACTCCCCTCAAGAGAGACTATTAAAAGCTATATATGTTCTAAATTTTTTTTAATTTTTGCCAAGAAAACATTCCCCTGATAGAATGACATTTTATCACAAAATCAAATGATGAGTAAAGCTAAAGGAATTATACGTAACCTAGAAATGGGATCATGGGAAGGCCCATGGCTGTTAATAACATGGGGACGAGGGTGTGCTTGTATCTCTACAGATTGTGGACAATGATGGATGCCAGCAAGATGTGTACAACCTGCATTGCAATAATTGCAGGAATTTTGTGTTTTACAACCACCATTCCATAGATCCACACACAACCCAAAGAAAAAATCTGTGTAATTAGCCAATGCCGCAGGGCAACATTCATTGTGTTTGTCGATAACAACATCGACCAATACATTTACCACCTGTTTATTAGGTTTGCCAATAGATGATGTAACAAAATCATCTGGTTGGACTTGATGATCCAATGGGTCTTTTCCTACCCGGTGATTCTATGATTCTAAAAATATGTTCAGACCACAGATGTACATCAGTTTGCACCAATAGTACCACATGTGCAGACATTTGGGATGGCTGGGTAGTCCATTTACCTCCAAAAGGAATAGAATCACAAGAAATTTCTTTATTAGGTGCAATAAAAGTAGATTTTGGTAAATATTTTAGTTATATAGGCAAAAATGTGACACTTAAATAAAATGTTAATTCTCCACTTAGTCTGTATAGAAATGATTCTATATGGTATAACTACACATCTGCAAATATATTGAAATCCAACAACATGCCCCTGCAATTACCAAGAAGATTGTTTCTTATTTGTAGAGATAGAGCATGGGCAGGTATTCCTTCTCATATTTCAGGAGGTCATGTACATTAGACAAACTTACATTATTAACCCCGAATATGTCTATGAGTTTAAACCACACTTTGGTTCACCACCATCATCAACAAAAAAGAATCATGCATACTTTTAATAGTGCATGTGATAATCAAGTTACCTTTTGGAACACAGAAGAAGGAGTTTCTACTTCAATGTTAGCACCTGGTGTTGCAGCAGCAAAAACACTTGGAATGTTAAATAAGCTAGGTTGTTGCTTAGTAAAACAAACAAATGCCACACTGGAGCTTTATCTAGTCTTTTGATAGATGTTGATTCTGAGAGACATACCACTTTACAGAATAGAGGTGCTATAGATTTTCTACTCTTAGCACACAGTTGAGGCTGTGAAGAATTTGACAGTATGTGTTGCATGAACTTATCAGACCATTCAGAATCTATACATAAAAGTATTAACAACATAAAAGATTTATCAGAAAAACTGCAAATAGAGAATGAATGGAATCCTTTTGCAAGACTTTTTGCTGGATTTGGACTTTGGATTAAAAACTTAGTTATGATAGGTATTATGATTTTACTTGTTTTTTTGTAGCATATTGATTTGTGTGCCTTGCTTAATCAAATTAATGCAAAGCTTGATTGACAGAGCATGAAGACAAATATTAGTAATTCACAAAAACAAAAAAGGGGGAGATGACGGAAGAGATGGTGAGCAAGAAATGGCCACGGAACTGTTGTTAAGCCCCTGGAGCAGGAGTACAGAACATTTAATATCCAGCAAGCCATGGGCCCGAGAAGAAAAAACATCACTGGCAGAAACAAGAAAGCATGAAAACAGCAACAGCAGAGGGTTTGCCTGTCTGGGACAGTGGTAGACAGTTTCTCAAGTAGGATACCGTGAGATATTGTGTCAAAGGCTTTACTAAATCCAGGCACACTACATCCACAGCCTTTCCCTCATCCATCAAGCAGGTCACCTTGTCATAGAAGGATATGATGTTTGTCAGGATCTGCCTTTCATAAACCCATGCTGAGTGGGTCTGATCGCTTGGTTGTCCTGTAAGTGGTGTGAGATGGCACCCAAGATGACCTGCTCCATGACCTTCCCTGGCACTGAGGTCAGACTGACAGATCTGTGGTTTCCTGGGTCCTCCCTCTGGCCCTTCTTGTAAATGGGTGTAACATCTGCCAGCCTCCAGTCCAATGGAACTTCTCCAGTCAACCAGGACTGCTGGTAGATGATGGAAAGAGGTTTGGTAAGCACCTCTGCCAGTTCCCTTTATACCCTTGGATGGATGCCATCCGGCCCCATAGACTTGTGAATGTCTAATTGGCTGAGCAGGTCTTTAACCATTTCCTCATGGATCATGGGAGCTTTGTTCTGCTCTTCCTCTCTGTCTTCTGACTCATGAGGCTGTGTACCCAGAGAACAGCTGACCTTGCTATTCCGTGCCCCTTGGGGACAGGTGTACCCTATCTTGGATAACAAACCTGGTGATTTGCCTGTCAACCTATGATCAAAGAACCCAAAGTTTTGCTCCTCACACCAGATTCGGAGCCAATTATTCATTTCCTGGCCCTTCCTATTCATTCCCTCATCATTTCCAGTATTTGGAATGACAGAGGAGAAAAAAACTTGTGCCCCCGAACTCTTCACCATACATCCCAAGACCTTGAAATCCCTTTTAATTACTCTCAAATTACTTATTGATATTTCAGTACTACATAATTGGAAAATCAACAGGAAGCAAACATCCTTTCTCAGGCCTGGGAAACATGTGGGAGTGATCTCCATCAATCGTGAAGCACAGATCACACTGAACACAAGGCATTATCATCTCCAAAGAATGAACATTGTCTGGAAAAACACTGCCTGAAAGATAACATGCTATAAGAGGGACATTCAATATAACTTCCAAAAAATACAATTACTTAGATGAAACTTAACTCTACTTTAGGTTAAATAAAAGATATTCCACTTTTTGTAATAGTACTCCTTTTCTTGTTGGACCTTTTGATCCTCGTCTAAAGGTCCACAACACCTTTCTTCTCACAGGATAACAAGCAAGGCAGAATAACACCAACATAGTTTATCTATTCTAGAAATATGATCCTTTTCAAAACTATGTGTTTAACAAAACTTAATACTGAGAAGACAATCCTTATTATGACAGTGATTAACACTAAAGTTTGTGACAAGGAAGCCAGCCACCCAGTCAGTGACATTCCACCTATATGGTTTAAAATTTATTCAGCCAATTCTCTCTAAGATCCCGAGTCTGTTGGACATCATTCTGAATTTGTTCTATCTGCTTATTAAGATCTTCTGTTGCATTTGAGATATGGATGCAACAATGATCCTTTCAGATCCCCACAGACTCCATGCTTTTTGCCCAGCAATAATTCTAAAACCAGGTGGTGTTGTAATATTGCCTTAGTATTGGCCTTTACCTGCTGACTAATCAATTTTAATCCTTTGGCAATAGAACTGGCCAGTGTTTCCACTTGCCAGGTAAGACTTTCAAGTAGAATCCGATTTTCCAGTTCAGTCAACCCTGGGAGTAAAAACTGAGTAATCCCCATCCTACCTCAGTGGATGTGCTTGACCCTTGCCTATTATCCTCATCACTAGCTCTCTTGTTTTTTCCACAATACCGAGGGTTTATCAGGCTTTGCTGACATCGTTGAGCATAGCCATTCAACTTTGAAAAAGATATTATTAAAACAAAAAGGAGGGAATATGTCCCCCAGGAACAATTAGACAATGCTATCTATATCCTCAGTTTTTTAAATGCCAAAGCATCATCCCTGGAGGTGTTTAAGGCCAAGTTGGATGGGGCCTTGGGTAACCTGATCTCATGGGATGTCCCTGCCCATGGCAGGGAGGTTGGAACTAGATGATCTTTAAGGTCTATTCCAACCCAAACTATTCTATGATTCTATGATTTGGTTTCTGGTAGAAATATGACCACTGCAGAAAAGAATTTTTCAGTTCCTGGGAGATTATCACATCGTCCAAAGGTTATGTACAGGGACCCTATGGCAAATTGCTGAATTGATAACATTTGGGAGAGGGTATGCCTGTGTTGTTCTTCTTTCAGGACCGTAATGGTTTCCAACACGATATAACAAGCCTTATCATGACCTGGAAAAACATGACCCAGAATCTGATGTCTCAGATGGAGAAGTTGAACCTGAATGAAAATAAGAGGCCATATAAATGAAGGAGAACAACACAGGATGATCCCATCACCTGGGGAAAACTGAAACAACTACAGTGTGAGTACCATGATGGCAGCTGTGGGTGCACCACCTACCCCAGCAAACACCATTTTAGCGTACTTAGCCGTCATCATCACCAACAGTACCATAAGGATCACAGAAGCACAGAATCACAGAACAACCAGGTTGGAAGGGACCCCTCCTTTCAGGTAGTTGTAGAGAGTAATGAGGTCTCCTCTCAACCTCCTCTTCTCCAGGCTAAACAACCCCAGTTCTCTCAGCCACTCCTCATAGGGTCTGTTCTCCAGCCCCTTCACCAGCCTCGTCGCTCTTCTCTGGACTTGCTCCAGAACCTCAACATCCTTCTTGTGGTGAGGGGTCCAGAACTGGACACAGGATTCAAGGAGCGGTCTCACCAGTGCTGAGTACAGGGCTGACTTGTTACAGGGTGAGGCAGGTGAAATGCTGCATTGACAACCAGGTGAAAGGACTGGAGCTGCCCGAGTGCCTTCTACCATAGTCAAGGGCAAGACTGGGTTGGCTTCTGGTTTTGCCACCAAGAACTTTTAGCTCCGCTATTGGCTGCAACCCAATAGGCATTGAGCAGTGGAGACACATGCCATACCAGACCTTAGTGTGAATGATGGCCCTCTGTTACAAGAGAGCCATCCAGGAGGAGAGGACAGGTCAATCACAGGATGGCTGAGGTTGGAAAGGCCCTCCTGAAATGATCTAGTCCAATCCCTTGTTCAGGCAGGGTCACCTAGGGCAGATTGCCCAGGATTGTGTCCAGCTGGGTTTTGAATATCTCCACAGATAGAGATTCCACAACCTCTCTGGACAAACCTGTTCTAGTGTTCGATCGCCCTCACAATAAAAAGCAAGAGTTAGCATAAGTAACTTGTCTTTGGGTCTCTCATCCCTTAATGCTGCATGAAGAAACTACTTGTCTATAATTTAAGGTTCCTTAAGCAGAAGAGAAGGGGACAAAGAAAACTAAAGACAGTGCTTTTGGAAGAAAAGAGAGAGGATACTATCCACAAAACCTTGTATGGATATGAAGATCAACATGAATATTGATTGATTTTCACAAACAGAAGAGAATCTATTGACAATGAAACTTACTGATATTACTAATTTTGTTATCCTTGTAACCAGAACATAAGTTGAGAAACTAGGGGGGCAGAGGGCAATACCCACGTGCCTAATTTTAAAACCAATTAAATGAGTTTTTCTTTCATGCTTAGATTGTGAATGAATGACTTATGCAGGATACAAATTCTCCATGGGTCAGAGGACTGATGTAACAGGGCCTGATTAACAGGTTTGAGATGATATGGATGATTTGTATTGCATTGCTATGTGCACTGTTCAGTCTGTAACTTTCCATATCGCTCTCCTCTCCTCTCCTCTCACCTTGGTCACATTCTAGGAGGAGGTGGGGGCAGTAAGGGGCTGGAGCTACACTCTGCTTTTTGGAGTGATGTAATTTGTTTGTTCAATGGTATAAAGGCTAAGTCCCTCACAGCAAGGGTTGGGAGACCTCATCCATGGGTGGATGTACTGCAAGGCTTCCCAATTGCCTTTCATAGAATCATAGAATCACCAGGTTGAAAGAGACCCATCGGAACATCGAGTCAAACCATTCCTATCAAACACTAAACCATGTCCTCGAACACTAAACCATGTCCAATTTCTCCAAATACTCAGTGCAATAAAGAATACCCCTCTCCTCAGCAACTGTGGATCTGGATGATGTTAGAGCAATTGGTGATGTATTTCTCTTAATCACTGTACTTATTCTCTTATGGTAATGATTAGACACATTGCCTTTACAAACTGTTACTGTTAATTTGTGATTAATCATTACTAATCATTTGTCTTCTTTCTCATTGTAATAACTTGAGTAAAACTGGATTTCACTGAATCTGGGCCCATATGATGATTGTTTACTAAAGGTTCCTGAGTATTTTAGAACCCAGGCATTTATGATGATTTTTTTTCTAAGGGCTCCAGAGTATTTGCGAGTTTGAGGCTTTTATGATGGTTTATTTCTCTAAAAGATCCTTCATATCACAGAGTTTGGGGTTTTATGATGATTTTTGCTGAAAGGCCCCTTTTGTGGTAAAGCAATTATCCAATTTTGAAGATTTGTAAAATCGAATGGAATAATTCCCCAATTTATGGGGTCTGAGGTGGAATGTGGCATGGGGAGGCAGGCTGTCATGCTAGAGAGTCTATTCATTTTACCAAAACCTTTTATGAATTCCAATATACTGTTGTCCCTCCATTCCACCCCTTTACCCACAGTTATCATTGTAATAACAGTCTTTTGAAACATAACCCCAAAAATTCATTGTGATCTAATTCTTTGAATCCTTATCTTCAGTGGATTCCCTGAGTCCCATTGAATTTTCCACTCAGGCTTTTGAACCCGTTCGATTCCCATGTGGTGAGCAGTTGGGGATCATTTTTCTGTGGTCCATGAAGAAGGAAACTTCTTAATCTGTGAATCCAGGGTCCTTTTCCAGCTGGCTTCACAGCTGTGTATGTAGTTAAAAGTACCTGGTATGGACCTTTCCGCCTAGGGATTACACCCAGTCTCCAGGCTGGAATGGATCTGCTGGCATGTCAATCTCTAAGGATTTGTTAACTGTCACCAATTTCTGCAATTCCTGGAGTCTTTCCTAAAGATATCAAATAGCTATTAATATCCAAGTTCCCTTTAGCAGTGGTATCTCCTGGGACATGTGGCACCTGATAAGACCTTCTATACAATATCTCATATGGGCTAGGGCCTCCTTGTCAAGGTGGAATTAGATACTCTTAATAACACTAAAGGCAGTGCTTTTACCCAGGTCAGAGAGGTTTCCTGACATATTTTACTCAACTGCAATTTCAAAGTATAATTAATTTTCTCCACTTTCCCACTAGACAAATGCAAATCCCAGGATATTCCCAGAACACTCTTAATCACTTCTGCCACAAAATGATGACCTCTGTGAAACTGAGATAAACTCAACAGCATGACAATCGTTACTGTTAAGCAGGTATAATTTTATTGCAGCACCGGGCTCACCCTGGGGATTCTCCACCATAAGGCTTCCCAACTGTTGCTCTAAGATTACAAACTTTTATTCTTTAGAATCATACATATTCATTTGACTCCCTGGAATGTCCACACACACATACCCCAAAGTCATTACAATATCTCTGCCTTTGTATCAGTCCATGATTTCTTGGTCACCATCTAGTGTCCCAAAATTAGTGCTGCAGTCGCCCTGGTGGGTGTATGGTGGTTGTCCCTTGTAGAGATTAAGGCACAGACCCCGTCCATGAGGTGACAACGAGATCACTTTATTGAGTGGACACAAAACCTTATATAGTGTTTCTGTACCCAGTCAGCAGCTAACCCAGTAAATTCCCACCTGTGAGAATCCCACAGTTACAGCGATAGAGTGCAACCCACTATTTTCCACAGATGTGCCCCTTATCTTCATGTACCTGTCTAATGCATTCTTTTCTTATTATCTCATGGGTCTTAGTAAAGATTCCTAGGTCTCAACAAGCCAGCAAGCATGAGAAGACTGGCTGTTTGCTCTGTGCTTGCTGCTAATATCATGGGTATGCCAAGGCATCGGCTGCTTGTCCCAGCATACACGCAACAGTGAAATCTTTCATGCCCACAGTCCCTCATCTTCCTTGTGGTGTCTGCTAGTTGACCTCTTCCTTCTTGCACATACTCGTTTCATTTTGTTGTACAAGTAAGGAAATGTTCCTCAATATATCTGGTTCCATCTGGTTCTTGTACTTGAACAATCAGCAAAACCAGCACTCGTTCCTGCTTCAATTCCTATATACAAAGACTTCCATAATTCATGTTAGGGTTGTGGTTAATTATTACAAGCTACAATACAGCGCAATACATCAGTAAATTTCTACTGAATCTGGTTTCTCATTATCAGTGTCTGAAGAAATTCCAGAGGCACCCCAAACCTCGGAATAGTTACTTTAAGTAACATTTTACTACTTCTCTTGCCTTATTGGCATGAGCAGGGAAAGCCTCTGGGCAGTTCAAAAAGTTATCTACTAGAATGTATACATATCATTCTTTTCGGGGTAACACAGTAAAAGTTGAGTGATCTCCAGGGGAATTTCCTGCCTTAACACTCCCAAATATTGCTCCATTATTGGTTTTGGAATTGTTTCTATGGCATGTTCTGTAACTGAACAAACGGTTTCTGTCATGGCCCTTCCTATAACTACTTCCTTCAAGCATTTTTAAAGATTCTCTGTTCCTCAATGTACTTTATCATGTTCCCTTTTGACCAATTCCCTTAAAAGAAAAGGAGGTATTACCACCTGCCAAGTGGGTGTGACAAACCACTCACTCTTTTGCTCTTTTGCCTGCAATGCCTTAATCATAGAATCACGGAATCATAGAATAACCAGGTTGCAAGAGATCCACTGGATCATCGAGTCCAACCATTCCTATCAAACACTAAACCATGCCCCTTAGTACCTTGTCCACCCGTGGCTTAAACACCTCCAGGGAAGGTGAATCAAACACCTCCCTGGGCAGCCTGTTCCAGTGCCCAATCACCCTTTCAGTGAAAAATATTTTTCTTAATGTCCAGACTAAACTGCCCCTGGCAGAGCTTGAGGCCATTCCCTCTCATCCTGTCCCCTGTCACTTGGGAGAAGAGGCCAGCACCCTCCTCTCCACAACCTCCCTTCAGGTAGTCGTAGAGAGCAATAAGGTCTCCCCTCAGCCTCCTCTTCTCCAGGATAAACAACCCCAGCTCTCAGCCGTTCCTCATAAGGCCTGTTCTCCAGCCCCTTCACCAGTTTGGTTGCTCTTCTCTGAACTCGCTCCAGAGCCTCAACATCCTTCTTGTGGTGAGGGGCCCAGAAGTGAACACAGGATTCAAGGAGCGGTCTCACCAGTGCTGAGTACAGAGGGAGAATAACCTCCCTGGACCTGCTGGTCACACCGTTTCTGATGCAAGCCAAGATGCCATTGGCCTTCTTGGCCAATCAATCTAAGGTCCTTTTTATCTTGTCTAGAAGCTGTTTCTGGCAATTTCATCTCTTTCACTGGCAGTAAAACCATGATGCCTGTTTCTGCAGCCTCTTTAGCAGCTTTATCAGCCAATTGATTTCCAAATCCAATACTAGATGTCTCCAATTGATGTTCCTTACAATGCATAATTGCTACTTCTGTAGGTTTCTGAATACTGGCTATATACTGAATACCATTCTATATGCTTGTATGCCAAGGGGGTAAGTTACCAACAGATCTCCTTGATTGTTTTCTGTGAGACTTCATATGTGCATCCACTCACTGCCCTCTGGCTCACTAACTGGGGACAGTGCAGGAGGTTTCCCTGCTCTGAAATATGCAGAGTTGATTCAGGAGGAACTGAAGGGATTGTCTCCATGTGCTTTTCCCTTCCTTGTTCCCTATCTCCTGGGGACTTCCACATCTCTAGCAGTAGCTGCAGGTTGGAGAAAGACTGATGATCCATTAGCTCTTTTGGGATGCCTTTACTTATCCCTTCTCTCCATAGATGGTATCAGAAAACAGGTTCCTGTGGCCTTCCACCTCCCTTTGAGTGGAAAGGAGCGCCTCTTGGTGCCTCCATTCATCTAACTACAGCCTAATTCTTTCCATCCTTTGTCCAAAATCCCACATGGTATCCATAATTCAACAATTCCCTTGCTACCTCTCCCTAAGTGAGACCTGAACCACAGATCGCAAGCAATCCTGGACCTACACTGCATACATTTTCAGTTATCAGGCAATCCCCTAATTAAGTGTCAGCCTATTTTCATTGGCAGCATCTGCATGGGCAAGGGTTGTCCGCCGTTCATGCATCAGTTGGAGGCAGGCTGCCTTCCGCATGCTCTCCATAAGGTAGCTCATCCCAGGTAGGGATGACAGTGGGGTCTCCACGTACTAAAGGATTGAGCCCTCCAACCCAGAACATAGCTCGCTGGGTAAGGGACCACGGCTCTCTGTGGTCATCTACTGTGAGATATACCCCTATTCCCCAGTAAGACTAGGCTTCATCCTCACTTAATCAAATTGTGTCTCCTCTTTCCAGAGATCTTCCACACATAGTTAGTCTCTTGTTTCCTTTGCCTGCCAACTGTACTTCTGCAGTTTAGCTAATTCCATGACCCAGTAAGGTATCTCCTTTATAAGCACAGTGGGAGGCGGTCGGGCATTCTGGAAAGGGGAGAGGAACAACAGAATTGTAAAATGTTACTATGCAGTTCTGAACAGCTCAAACCATAGTTTCACCTTTCCTCAATGCATTTAATCTATCCCTGCTATTTTTCTGCTAAACCAGACTTGTAGACATGATACAGGGCTTGAAATAAGTCCTGTGAAGTTAACAGAAAAAAATATTTTGCTGTTTATGTTGTTTGTGGGGTAAGAAAGATGTAAAACAGGCTCAAAACAATAGCAAAACTGCACATGGGGTCAATGTACAAAACAAAAACCAGAAAAAAAAATATGGAGTAAAATAAACATTGAGAAGTATTTGTTGTAGTTGCAACAAATATTCTAGTTACTTTGAAACTTTATCATGCACTAACCCTTCCAAAGCTTCATCCTAGTACAATCCAAATACTAGAATATATGTATCCACATACTATCCCTTCATTCCAAGATTCAACTAGTTGATGAGGAGCACAGTATGGCACCGGTAAGTTCTGGGGCTGAGCACATGTCAAGGAGGAAAAGGTGGGGTTCCCAGAGCCATGGAAACCCATGGATGGGTTGAAAGATCAGCTGGGAGCAAGCATATCCCACAAATACAGCTGACGCATCAGGGGTGTTCCCAGAAGGAACTGCAGGAGTTTTAAATGGCCCTTAAGGGAGCGCCATGACCAGGAGCACAGTGAACAGAGCTGGCAAACAGGGCATGACATGTCAGAAGAGTGTGGTGCAACAGTTTGTGCATCAGTTCACGCAGGCAGGGCAAGTAGGCAGGTCTCTTTCCAAGGAAGTTGAGAACAGCAGGAGCAATGGTATCCACCCAGCAAAAGGCTGTGCCCTCAGCATCCCTCATGGCCCATCCAGCTGCAAGGATGGATGCAACCACCCAAATAAAAATCTCTAGGGAACATGCAGCTGTCCAGGTCCTGGGTTGCAGGGTGTGCCTGAGTTTTGGGTAGTATTGGACAGCAGCACCAAGGTAACCTGTGGAAGATGCAGCCAAGTAAAGGAACTGCTCAGCCTGGTGACAGAGCTTTGGGAGGAGGTGTCCAGGTTGAGGAGTATCAGGGAGTCAGAGAAGATTGACTGGTGGAATCATACACTGCAGTTTCCAAGAGAGATGGACCTGCCAAACATGGCCCAGGAGACAGACTCGCCACCTTCCTTTCATCATCAGGCAGATAGAGGAGACCCAGAAGACAGAGGATGATGGGAAAATATTACTGCTCAGGGTGGTAGGTGAATCCATTCTCAGCCTGCCTCACCTTCTCAGGTGCCTGTGCGCAACAGGTATGAGGCCCTGGAATTGTATGGGCAAACTGATGATGCAGGCATAGCTCCTTCTGGGATGGAGAGGTTGTCTAGGCAGTTTACCCCCTGCATCACCATCACTCATGTAAAAGCAAAAAGAAGGGTAGTTGTTGTAGATGACTACCTTCTGAGGGGATCGGAGGGTTTGGTAATGCCCTCAAGACTATTACCCACTAGTGGTTTTTCATGTAGGCAGAGAAAATATAGCAAGGAGAAATCCTAAAGCAATTAAAAGGTATTTCCAAGTCCTGGCACTATTGGTTAAAGGGTCAGGTACACAGGTGGCATTTTCTTCAATCCTTTCAGTAGCAGAGAAGAACACAGAATAAAGCAGGCAGACACAGCCGGTCAACATGTGGTTCCAGGGATGGTGTCATCGGCAGAACTTTGGGTTTTTCAACCACAGGATGATCTATTCATCACCAGGTCTACTGGCATGCACCTCTCACAGAAGGGGAAAAGGGGTTTTGTTCACGAGCTGACAGGACTGAGTGGTAGGGCTTTAACTAGATTTGAAGATTTCTGTTAACTTGCATATGTGCATTTTTTGCCTCCTGGTGTGAAGAGAAAAATTTTGCGTTCTTTGATCATGAGCAGGCCCACACACCCCCAGGCTTCCTTACTAGGGATGGGGCATGCTTGTCTCCTAGGGGTGCTAAAGCCCTCACTAAAAAAATCTAGCAGGGCTCATAAATAGAGCGTTAAACTAGATATGAAGCGGGAGGGAGACAAAGCTAGTCTAGTCAGGAGAGAGCCTAGAAGTGGATATCCAGGGACTGAAAGATAGAGTGCTGGCAAGGACCGCCAGTATGTCACCATAGAGCGTGTGAGGGCGAGTACATCTGTGGATGGAAAGGATGAAACTGACACTGAGGGGTTAGATATTCCAAGGACCAGTCAATTGAGAATGAACACTATTCCCTTTATGAGGGCTGATGGTTTGCCAGCCCAGCTGAAGTGCATTTACACCAATGCACAGAGCATGGGTAATAAGAAGGAGGAGTTGGAAGCTGTTGTAGGGCAAGAAGACTACGATGTAGTTGCCATCACAGAAACATAATGGGACGAGTCGTATAACTGGAGTGCAGCTATGGAGGGATATAAACTCTTCAGGCGGGACAGGAAGGATAGGAGAGGTGGCAGGGTAGCCCTCTATGTAAGAGAGTGCTTTGATACCCTCAAACTCGATTATGGTGATGAAGGGATCAAGTACTTGTGGGTTAAAATCAGAGGAGCCCACAAGAAGGCAGATATTGTGATGGGAGTCTCTTGCAGACCACCCAGCCAAGAAGAAGAAGCTGATGAGCTCTTCTATAAACAACTGAGAGTAGTCTCAAGATTGCTACCTCTTGTCCTTGTGGGAGACTTCAGTCTTCTGGGTGTCTGCTGGAAGTCCAACACAGCAGAAAGGAAGCAGTCTAGGAGGTTCCTGGAGTGCGTGGAAGACAACTTCCTCACACAGTTGGTGAGTGGGCCGACAAGGGAATGTGCCCTCCTGGATCTGCTGCTCGTGAGCAGAGAAGGCCTTGTGGGGGATGTGACGGTTGGAGGAAGCATGGGACAAAGTGATCATGAGATGACAGATTTTTCAGTTCTATGTGAGGTGAAGAGGGGGATTAGCAGAATAGACACCTTAAACTTCCAGAGGGCAGACTTTGGACTCTTCAGAAGGCTGGTTGACAAAGTCCCATGGGGCTTTTTTCCCCCAAAGAGCCCACGAGGGCTGGGAGCTCTTCAAAAAGGAAATCCTAGCAGCTCAGGAGAAAGCCGTACCCATGTTCCAGAAAAGGAGCCAGCGGGGAAAAAACCCAGCTTCATTGAGTAGGGAGATCTTGAGGGACATCAAAAAGAATAGGAATGTCTATGAGCTTTGGAAGAAGGGACAGGTATCTTGGGTGGACTACAGGAAGGAAGTGAGATCATGCAGAGAAAAAATCAGGAGGGCTAAGACCCAACTAGAGCTTAGATTACCCAAGTCTATGAAAGACAATAAAAAAATCTTTCTATAAATACATTAACAAAAAAAGGAAGACCAGGGAGAATATTCAGTTGGGTGGAAGTGTCAGTTTGCTGAAGGGCTGAGATTAATGGCATGAGGTTTAACAAGGCCAAATGCCAGGTTCTTCACTTGGGGCACAACAACCTTATGCAGTGCTACAGACTAGAAGTCTGGATAGAAAGCTGCCCAGAGGAGAAGGACCGAGGGGTGTTGATTGACAGTCGTCTGAACAAGAAGGATGTTGAGGCTCTGGAGCGTGTCCAGAGAAGAGTGACGAAGCTCATGAAGGTGCTGGAGAACAAGTCTTACGAGTTCCTGTTCTAATGCCAAATGACTCTTTCAGTGAAAAATATTTTCCTTATGTCCAGCCTGAACCTCCCGTGGCTGAGCTTGATGCCATTTCGTCTTGTCCTGTCCCCTGTCACTTGGGAGAAGAGGTCAGCTCCCTCCTCTCCACAACCTCCTTTCAGGTAGTTGTAGAGAGCAATTAGGTCTCCCCTCAGCCTTCTCTTCTCCAGGCTAAACAATGCCAGCTCCCTCAGCTACTCCTTGTAAGACTTGTTCTTCAACCCCTTCACCAGCTTTGTTGCTCTTCTCTGGACTTGCTCCAGAGCCTCAACATCCTTCTTGTGGTGAGCGGCCCAGAAGTGAACACAGGATTCAAGGAGCGGTCTCACCAGTGCCGAGTACAGAGGGAGAATAACCTCCCTGGACCTGCTGGTCATGCCATTTCTGATACAAGCCAGGATGCCATTGGCCTTCTTGACCACCTGGGCACACTGCTGACTCATGTTCAGACGGCTGTCAACCAACATTCCCAGGTCCCTTTCCTCCAGGCAGCTTTTTAGACAGATTTCTCCTAGTCTGTAGCACTGCATAGGGTTGTGGTGCCCCAAGTGCAGGACCCGGCATTTGGCCTTGTTAAACCTCATTTAATGATGAGTCATTCTTTAAGGAACTAAGGGATGCCTCCAAATCATCTGCCCTTGTCCTCACGGGGGACTTCAATTTGCCACATATCAGCTAAGAGTACCATCAGCTGAGACAAACAGGGCCAGAAGATTCCTAAACTCTCTGGATGATAACTTCATGGTACAGGTGCTGAGGGAACCGACCAGGAAAGGTCCCTTCCTTGATTTGTTGCATGTTAACAGAGAGGGTCTCATGGGTGAAGTGGCGACTGGTGGCTGCCTTAGCAGGAAGAAAACTGAAAGCAAGACCTCAGCTTTGGATATGAGGAAAGCAGAGTTTGTGTTGCTCAGGGAACTACTTGGTAAGGTCCCCTGGGAAAAAGATTTTGAAGGCGCTGGGGTCCCTCAATGCTGGTTAGTTTTTAATTTCCACCTCCTAAGAGCACAGGACCAGGCAATTCTGAAATGCTGGAACTCAAGCAGGGAAGGCAGAAGGCCAGCCTGGCTGAGCAGGGATCTTCTACTGAAACTAAGGCATAAAAGGAAAGTGTATGGCCAGTGGAAAAAAGGAGAGGTGACATGTGAAGACTACAGGAATGTTGTTCACAACTGTAGGGCAGAAATTCGTGTGAATTGAAGCCGACCAGCACTGTGAAGGACGATAAAAAGGGCTTTGTAAAAATATGTTAATAGTAAAAGGCAGGCCAGGAATATCATTGGCACATTATTTGTTGAGCATGGATACAGAGACATTTAAAGGGTTTTTTGTCTCTGTCTTCAATACTGATGATGGACTTGGCTGCCCTCCCCTCCCCTGAACCCCGGGCTAGAGGACTAAGTCTGTGCAAATGATAAACTCCCAAACAACCCTGAACTTGTATGGGATTTGCTGCTCCAGTTGGATCCCTATAAATCGATGGGACCTGATGGGATTCATCCGAGGGTACTTAAAGAGATGGCTGGTGTTATAGCAAGACCTCTCTCAATGATTTTCAACGCTCTTGGGAATCTGGAGAGATGCTAGTTGGAAGCTGGCAAACATCCCTGTCTTCAAGAAGGGCAGCAGGGATGACCCCGGTAACTACGGGCCTGTCAGTCTCACTTCAGTGCCTGGAAAGATTATGGAGAAGATTATTCTGGGAGCTACTGAAAAACACCTGAAAGACAACAGAGTCATTGGTCCCAGCCAGCAAAGGTTTATAAAGGGAAGATTCTGCTTGATAAACTTCATTTCTTTCTATGACAAGATTACCCACCTGGTTGACCAAGGGAAACCCATGGATGTAATCTTTGTGGATTTCAGCAAGGCCTTTGATCCTGTCTCTCACAGCATCCTCCTGAACAAAATGTCCAGTATTCAGCTGGATAAACACATAATGCAATGGGTGAACAATTGGCTGATGAGTCAGGCTCAAAGGGTCACAGTGAATGGGGTTACATCGGGCTGACAACCGATGACTAGTGGGGTTCTGGAGGGATCCATCTCAGGGCCAGTGCTTTTTAACATCTTCATAAATGACTTGGATCCAAGACTCGAAGGTTTAATAACTAAGTGTGCAGGCGACACAAAATTGGGGGGAAGCTGTTGATGCTCTTGAGGGCAAAGAGGTCCTGCAGAAGGATCTGGACAAGTTGGAGAGATGGGCAATTGCCAATCGCATTAAGTTTAACAAGGGCAAGTATCAGATTTTTTTGGGACACGGCAACCCTGGATATCCATAAAGACTGGGGAGTGAGAGGCTGCAGAAACGGATTGGTGGTTCTGATCGACAGCAAGCTGAACATGAGCTAACAGTGCACCCTGGCAGCCAAGAGCATTGCTAGCCGGTCAAGGGAGGGGATTTTCCTGCTCTACTCCACACTGGTGCAGCCCCACCTTGAGTATTGCGTGTGGTTTTGGGCATCACTGTACAAAAAGGCTATCAAGCTATAGGAGAGTGTCCAGAGGAGGCCATAGAGTTGGTGAAGTGTTTAGAGGGCTCCGTATGAGGAGCAACTGAAGTCACTTGGTATGTTCATCCTGGAGGAGGCTGAAGGGAGACCTCATAAGTTTACAGCTTCCTCATGAGAGGGAGAGGAGCAGGCGCTGATCTCTTCTTTCTGGTGACCAATGACAGGACCCAAGGGAATGGCAGGAAGATGTGGCAGGGAGGTTTAAGTTGGATATTAGGAAAAAGTTCTTCACCCAATGTGCGGTGGAACACTGGAATACGCTCTGCAGGGAAGCAGTCACAGCTCCAAGCCTGACAGTGTTCAAGAAGAATTTGGACAATGCCCTCAGACACATGGCGTGAAAGTTTGGGTTGTCCTATGCAGAGACAGGAGTTGGAATCGATCCTTGTGGGTGTCTTCCAACTCAGGCCATTCTATGATTCTATGAAATTTTAACGTGGAATTTTGATAAGGAGAGAGTGCTAGCTTTGCCAGAGATGTGTTCCAACATGTCATGGTATAACCCCAGCTGGCAACTAAGCACCACACAGTCATTCACTCACTCCCCCTCAAGTGGAATAGGGGAGAGAACTGGAAGGATAGAAGTGAGAAACTTGTGGGTTGAGATAAAGACAGTTTAATAAGTAAAACAAAAGCTGCACACACAAGCAAAAAGAAAAACAAGGAATTCATTCACTACTTTCCCTCAGCAGACAGGTGTTCAGCCACCTCTAGGAAAATGGGGCTCCATCATGCATAACAATTACGTGGGAAGACAAATGTCATAACTCCAAACCTCCCCCCTTTCCTCCTTCTTCCCCTAGCTTTGTATGCTGAGCATGATGTCATATGGCATGGAAAATCCCTTTGGTCAGTAGGGGTCAGCTGTCCCAGCTGTGTCCCCTCCCAACTTGTGCTTCCCCAGTCTGCTTGCTGGTGGGGTGGTTTGAGAAGCAGAAAAGGCCTTGACTCTATATAAGCACTGCTCAGCAGTAACTAAAACATCCCTGTGTTTTACACACTGTTTCCAGCATAAATCCAAAATGTAGCCCCACAAGTACCATGAAGAACATTAACTCTACCCTTGCCGGCTGCATCTATGGTCACCTTCCCCCATCAATGTATTTACATTAACAGTTCATAAAGGGTGGTTTTGTGGTAAGCATTGATTCTCTTCTTCCTGTGCTCTAGCAAGCTGTCTCATCTTTGACTCCCACATTGTATATTGCATGTCAGTCATAATTAAATAAAACAAGGTTTTAAAATTGTGGGCAGTAAATACTGAAGTGTCACAAAGGACTTGTATAAGATAAGTAGTATATGGAGCCCTAAGGCCGTGGTCTGTTACTGTGTGCCTTATGTCTTTGATAAGGTTGTATGACAGAGCTTCCCAACAAAGGTCCTGATCTGGTGCATAGATAACCAGAAAAGCTTTTAGCATTCCTGTCTCCCGCTTGTCTAGCACCTTTCTTTATGAATTTATTTATTTATTTTTCTGGAGGATATAAATCTGGTTCTTTTCCTGGATTAATAGGACCTGGATCAAAAGGATCATCTGGATCCTCACTGAGATTATCAGGTGATAATGCTGCAGAGGTATTAGGAGCCGAATACATTTTTTGTGTCACGATGAGGTTTGGTAAACAGCGATCGAGTCAATAGAGGAGCTGACAGGACTGCAGGAGCCATTGCTCCATCCTCTGTATTTTCCTGCAGTTCCTTCTGCAGTTTTAAAGTCTCAAATATGACTTGCCAATGTGGCAATAAAGTAGGAGCTGCCTTATCACTGCGAGTAGTACTGTTCCATAGTCAGACCCCAATTTGATCCCACTTCTCTGGGTCATAAACATTCTTACATGCCCAGGCATGTAAGTCTTTTGTAAGTCTTCCTCATCTAATTTCTTCCTATGTTGTTTCCAGATTTTATAAAAAACTTCTAAGACATCTTTTTTTACCTTTGTAAAATGCAACTCCATAATTCCCAGCTGCTTACCTCTGATACAGGGCTAGGTGGAATAACAATTGATGACATTTAGGTTTAACAGGATAACAATTATTTAGCTTTAAGTTTTTAGCAATTATTCAACTTGAGATAAGCACAAAGAAGGGACTAACACTTAAGGGGTAAACAGAATAGTAATAATTTAGCCGAAGCAACTGACACTTAAAGAACAGCAGAAGAGAAGCTACTCACACTTAAAGAATATACAGGATGACAGTTGTTTAGCTAAAGCAACGTATTTCTGTAAGCCTTTATGTCGAAAGAGGGCCTGTTGCTAGATGATTTCTGATAAGCAAGACAAGTTATCTGGAACTGTGATAAGAGCAGAAAATAACACTGACAAGAACACCAGGAACCTGGAGAACATGCGCACAGACTGAAGTTAAAGGAATTTAAGACAACTGGCCTTTTTCCTGAGAAGACACTGCAGAGGAACAAACAGGAAGAGACTCTTTTCAAAATCATTATAATAAGAAGCGGGAAAAGGTTATGAATATGAATAGGCCTTTTTTGAATTCTATGAATATGTAACACTTTACTGTATAAAGCCGAGACAAGTTGCCACAGTGGGTGGTCACGTTTTTGGAGAACTAATCTCCCATGCATCTCAGCGCTGAAATAAACATATCTACTTTACAGTTGTGGAGTCCTTTTCCACAAGTCACCTCTCTCCTTTCAAGAGGTATTGATGTGCACACACAAAATCCGCTTCCTTTCAGCAGTGATTCCCTGGAGCTCAGCTGGGCGATGCAACCGGATCAGCAGCTAGCCTTCTGGCCCCTCGTTGGATGCCATTTGTTGCATTTTGAAAAGCACGGACTGATTCTGGGATGCAGTGAGACAACTTTATTCTCAGCCCAACTCCTTTTGCATTCTTCTCAATACAAATCATATAATAACTATAAAACTTATGTCCAATCACAATTGTTAGCATATACCAATAAACCAATCAACTAACAGATCATGTGCTGATCACACGCCTATTTACTGCTAACTTAACATAACACTTAGATACTTTCTTACTGCTATCATCAGTCAAGGCAAAAGCTTGCACTTACATGTTTCAAACACTTATCTAAGCAATGTCACAATGCTCTATGCACTTCATTGTGTGTACTGAATTCTTGCTTTCTCATCCCACCATTTTGTTCTGTCAAGCATAACAGTATCCTTCTTCCAAGGCCACTCTTACTACGTTGACATATTTGAGTTTGCTCTGGAAATCCCCACACCTGAGGGAATGCAATTAAAAGTAAATGAGAAATAACTAATTGAAATTTTGAATTTCACTTTACCATTGGATAAAGAACCAGAAGAGATCCCAGATGAAATTCTGAATCAGGTATATCTTGGAGTCTGGACAGATGAAACCCCCCTGGGAGAGCAAAAACAGCACAACTGGTAATCATTAAACTGAAACCTGGAAAACAGCCATTAAGAATTAAACAATAGCCTCTCAAATTAGAGGATCGCAAGGGAATTAAAACAGTGATTGATAATTTTTTTTAATTCAGGTTATTGATAGAATGTGAATCAGAATATAACACTCCAATACCACCAATACAGAAGCCCGATGGTAAGAGCTATAGGTACAAGATCTTAGAGCTATGAATAAAATTGTAAAAGAGCTCCACCCTGTGGTGGCCAAACCCTATACAATATTAACCAGACTTAAAGAGGAACATGTGTAATTTACTGTCTTAGAATGGAAAAAACGCCTTCTTCTGCCTACCCTTGGACCCTGACAACCAGAAAACATCTGCCTTCAAGTGGGAGAATCCTGAAACAGTTAGAAAATCGCAACTAACCTGGATGGTGCTTCCACAAGGATTCAAGAACAGTCCTACCATTTCTGAGAACCAATTGGCCAAAGACCTTAGAGTATGGACGACTCTCCCAGGAGAAGGAATTTTTCTACAGTATGTATATAATCATAGAATCTTTAGGTTGGAAAAGACCTTTGAGATCATCAAGTCCAACTGTACCTGTCTACTACTAAGCATATCCTTAAGCACTTTATCTACTCATCTTTTAAATACCTCCAGGGATGATGACTCAATAACCTCTCTGGACAGACTCTTCCAGTGTTTGATAAACATTTCTGTGAAGAAGTTCTTCCTAATATCCAAGCTGAACGCGCTGATATCTGGTGCATCTTGAGGCCATTCCCTCTGGTCCTGTTACCTATGACTTGGGAAAAGAGACCAACACCCACCTCACCACAACCTCCTTTCAGGTAGTTTTGGACAGTGATAATGCCTCCCCTCAACCTCCTCTTCTCTAGACTAAACAACCACAGTTCCCTCAGCCACTCCTCATAAGACTTGTTCTCCAGTCCCTTCACCAACTTTGTCGCTCTTCTCTGAACACACTCTAGGACCTCAGTGTCTTTCTTGTAGTGAGAGGCCCAAAACTGAACACAGGATTCAAGGAACAGTCTCATCAGTGCTGAGTACAAGGGCATAATCACTTCCCTGGTCCTGCTGGCCACACTGTTTCTGATGAAAGCCAAGATGCTATTGGCCTTCTTGGCCACCTAGGCACATTGTTGGTTCATGTTCAGTTGACTGTTGACCAATACCCCAAGGTGTCGGCATTAAGTACCTAAGCCCTATCCTCATCCTTTGTCTCTATTGTTTCCTTTACATCCATTAAAGGATGGAGATTCTCCTTGGTCCTCCTTTTGTTGTTGATATACGTGTAGAAAGATTGTTTTTATGATTTTTCACAGAACTGGACAATCCCATAAGTTGGATGCCTCTATAAACATTTGGGAAAAACTGGCTGATATATGAAAATATAATATAATATAATATAATATAATATAATATAACATAACATAACATAACATAACATAACATAACAAATATATATAATTTATATATATATAAATATATAATATAATATAATATAATATATTAAAACATATATGCAATCCATGTATTTTGAGAATCCCTGCAAGCATTCAGACCTTGCGAAACTATACGTGGTTTTCAAAACTGTCATATAAAGCTGAAAGTACGCTGGCTTCCTTTTAACACCAGGAGTAGCCGTGCCCATGAACTTTAAAGAGATTTATTTGTAGGTATGCAAGGAGCCTCAGTTATACCTCTCGAGCCTTGGAGGCCTTAAATCTTGAAACTACACAACTTCAGCATTAGATTTAGAAAATAAAGTTGCAATTGATTATCTGTTAAGACACCATAAATGATGCTCTGATTTTGAGGGCATAGGCTGTTCCAATTTGACCAATCAGTCTCAGACTTTAGGAACCTCTATAAAAATTAGTATGGCCTTCTTAACTCCATACAAGAGCAGGAAGGTATACTTTTTTTTTTTTTTTTTTTTAGTTAACTTCCTAACTCCTAAACTTGCCCTGGCTGAAACAACTCAGTGTTGTACATTGGGACCCATATAGTGTTTCAATGTGCATTTTGGTGTTGTCAGTGAACAGTAGAAGGTTATGAGACACGGAAAAGAAATCAGATCAGACAAGCAGTAGAATCAGGAAAATATTTTAAGAGAGCTTTAAACAATAGAACCTCTTGTTACTCTTTTGCAAAAGAATTTGCAAAGGCCTTGAAAAAGGGGGGACTGAAATGGTGATTTGTAAATGGTGGGCTTGAACATCAACTGTAATGTGTTAGAAACAAGACTAACAACTAAGATAATGATAATGGTAATGATAATGACCCTTTTCACCCAGAGTCGTTGAGATTGACCACCCCTTAAAGACTCTAGGTGGGATTGATCTCATCTCCCCTTGGATATGCCTTAAGTTTTCAGGAATGAAGTGTGCATGTCATTTTGGGGAAAATATGGATATGAAAACAATTCTGTGTATATAAAGTTCTCTGAAATCACTGATTGGTAGAAGCACTCTGAGGACAAATCCCGAGTCTTCTCCAGCGCTGAATAAAGTGTACCTGCCTTAATGGTTAAAGTGTTAAGCATAAGTTTCTTTGTTTCAAATCAAATGATCCTATAGCTTGAACAGTCAAAAAGGGGCTTTCATTTTGTCAGTAAATGACTGAAGCTTGCTAGCAAAGTGCTGCTTAAATTCTTGAATCTTCATATTGTTAGGACACCTTTTCAAGAAATTAATATAAGTCAGGAGGAGAAGAAAAGTATAGCTGTATACCAGAAATCGTGGGGACCATTTGTAAATTTGTAAATTGACTTTATTCAGATACCTAAATACCGTAAATTTCAGTATGTCCTTATCATTTTAGATATGTTCTCAGCATGGAGGCCTGTCCGTGTAAACATGCAGATGAAACAACTGTTGCAAAAAATGCCGAGAGAACTAATTCCTGCGTTTAATATTCCCCTAATACTAGATAGCAATAAAAGGACCCAGACAATTGAATTTGTAACAATTTACCAGACAATTGAAATGGTGATTTGTAAATGGTGGGATGAAATGTCAACTGCCATGTGTAAAAAAAAGATTATCAATGAAGATAACGATAATGACCCTTATCTTCTTGTCACCCAGAGTCGTTGAGATTGACCACTCAGATATGGCCACACCTTAATGACTCTGGGTGGGTTTGATCTCATCCTCCCTGGATATGCAATGAGGTTTCAGGAATGAAGTGTGCTTGTCATTTTGGGGAAAAACATGAATATGAAAACAATTCTGTATATATAAAGTTCTCTGAAATCACTGTTTGGGAGAAGCACTCTGAGGCCAAATCCCAAGTCTTCTCCAGCGCTGAATAAAGTGTACCTGCCCTAATGGTTAAATTAAACTATTCAGCGTAAGTTTCTTTGTTTCACAATTAATGCAGAAAATTTGTGCAACCCTACTAAGAGAACCAAAATTTCATTTTTCCATTACTCCCAATCCAGTGGGGCTGTAGAGAGGAAAAACTGATTTTAAAACCACATTAGGAAAAAAATTTTGCAGAAACTTTCCTGAAACGTCTGAATGTGTTACCTCTCCCATTGATGCCTATGAGAAACATTATGAATAGAAAATATGGGCTGTGACCTCACAGGCTTTTAATGGGCAGACCCATGTGACCATCTTACACAGAACCCTTAATTCCCATGCAGTCAAACTTAAAACTAACAGATAATGCTCTTCTAAAATATTACCAGGTATTAATTAAATGTTTAAGGACTTTCCACACACAGCTGAAAATTTTTTTACTAGACCCCACCACTCAAGTCTGTCACTCCTTGAAAACAGGAGACTGGATTTACATTAAGGTATACCAGCAAAAACACATCCTTCAGCTGAACTATCAGGTACTGGTAATTACTAATACTACAGTAATGCCCAAGGGTCGCTCAACTAGATCAGCACTTCCCAGTTTAAAAGCATCATACCATCTTCATACACAACGCAGAGTATCACCTCTCAGAGTAGAGCTGGATGATCTGGATGAACTTCTTTTGATCAAATGTCAACAGAAGTGCAATTGACAACCCTGCAAATAGACCTTGAAGACCCTATTATTATCATCTGAACCTGTTGACTGTTTTTAGAAATTGTAGCTTTGTTTGCTCTGGGATTTTGCATTTGGGTTTATATTATTGCTGGCCATATACTAGCCTGTAAGAATTGTTATATGATAAAATCTTAACAAATGAACGATTATGAGTGGTATGTGGCTCTAAGGCCTATAAGATACTGCCTGTTAATTGGACTAACACTTGTACATTAGGATAGGTTGATTGCTTTTTTCTTGACATTTCAATAGATCAAAACTTCTTCTGAAATGACAGGCGCAACTTACCCCAGCATACCAAACAAAGTATAAAACGCTCTGTGTAAAATCCACTTTTAAAATATTTGACAGTCTTTCACCAGTTTGCACAAACATTCCTCCTCTGGCTAGGAGTATCTAAAGTATTCTAAAGGGCCATTGTAAATATATCTATTGTAATGGAAGAGATACGTAATGTTATTTCAGCCTTACAGTTAGAGATAAAACTAGCCCTTCAAAACAGAAAGGCATTACGTTACATGCTCATCACTCAAAACAGGTACATATAATACACCACTTGCTGTACAGATGCAGACTAAGATCAGAGATTAGAAAAGGACATGCATAACATTTGAGATAAACTTCGAATACTGCATGAAATACGTGGAAAAAAAAAACCCTTTTAGACTGTTGTGGACAATTCCAAGACATGAAAGGATGGTTAAAGAAAAACTGCTTAAGACAACAATATGTAATTTGTTTGGATTATTAACATTGATGGTTAAGTATGCAGTAGTTCAGTTGATCTTACATTGTAGCTGATTGGTATCTAAAAGGATAGAACAAGGCATAAGACAAGTAGAGGACAGAACAATAATGCTGAATACATTAGAGGAAAAGGAAGAAGTGCTTGGACTAATGACTATAAATGATTACAAAATCTAGAGGCAAGAACAGATGATGGGACAGCATGATCGATGTAGTAATCAATCCTGGAGTCCCAGAAGTTGTGAACAGGGTGTCTGTGGCCCTCCTACTGTACTCTATATCTTTAAGAACAAGAGCCTCCTTATCTGAGGGTGCCTGAAATTGAGCTGTAAACAAACAAAGGGAGCAAAGGTGTTACTGTTGTGGACTTCCATTTTTGTTTCCCCTTTTCTTTCTTGTGCAAACCTTGTATTGAGTTACGTTGACATTGTGATTAATGGCATCCGGTGTACGGTGCAATGTCCATGGGTGCCATTGTTATCATGTGGACCTTGTGTGAATACAGTAAGCATTCCCTGGAATGTGTTGTACCAGCATAGGTTGTGTATAAACAGGCCCTGATGGTCTGTGCTGTAAGACAAGATGAAACCATATAAGGAGAAAGGACTAAAAGTTAAGCAGAAGATGGAGAACACTCATTACTCCACTGGAGACCACCAAAAAAACCCTGACAACGAGAACTTTGGACATGTGCAGACAGACAATGCTGATGTGGCACTGGGAGTGATCGGTGTAAATAATTTCCTCAAAATAAATACAATATGTAATTGTTTTCTGAGAAATGTTAATGAATATTGACACAGTTTGGTGGCAACCACAGTAAGTGCTACAGCCAGGCACTAGAAGTAGGCAAAAGGGTGCTAGCCAGAGTTGGGGGGGAGCCTAGGAACCCTGGAGGGAGCCCGGCAGGTGCGTCCGGACTGCCAGAAGCCCAGGCTAATACGTGGCGGCTGATGCAGGGGCGGGGGAGACGATCCCGGAAGTGACCGTGGGAGATTTAAACAGTCTTCAGGAAGTACTGTGACCCAGAACATTGTGAATATGTTGCCATCTAGACAGAGCAGCTACCCAGACCCTGGGCTGCAGGCAGTGTCCCCCTCCCACACTTGTGTGGGGGACAACCTTCGCATGGTGGAAGAGCTAAGGGAGGAGGTAAATAGGCTGAATGACCATCCGGGAATGTGAGAGGGAGATAGATCAGAGGAGCAGGGCCCTCTCACAAACGCAGCAGGCTGCTGGAGCTAGTGTGTCTGAGCACCACCCGCCTGCAGACTGCAAGGCTGGGGGAACAAGACATGGGGAATGGCAGCAGGTTCTTGCCTGATGAAGGAAACCTGCTCCCCGCACCTAGACAAGAAACCCCCAGGTTCCCCTGAAGAACAAATACAAAGTGCTGCAGGTGGAATCCATCCCCAAGGATGAAGAAGATGGCTCCCACGGCCTAGAATATTTCCCTAGGCTGTGCCATCCTCAGAAAACGATGAAAATATCCTCCATTAATAAGAAGAGGAATCGTAGAGGATTCGTTTCTAAAAGGAACAGAGAGACCTGTCTGCAGACCGGACCTGCTCCACAGGGAGATCTGCTGCTTACCAGGTCATCAGTGAAGGATGTAACTAGAAAACTTCCTTCCTTGGACAAAGAGACAGATTATTACCCTCTAACAGTATTTCAATTTGGCAATGATGACATACAGAGCAGAAAACCTAAAGCCATTAAGAGAGACTTCACGGCTCTAGGGAGAACAATGGAGGGCTCTGGGGTGCAAGTAGTATTTAGCTCCATTCCAGCGCTAAGGAATGAGGAGCCAGAAGTCAAAAAGATGCACTTGATTAATGCCTTGCTCTGAGCCTGGTGTGAGGAGGGAGGCTTTGGGTTCTTTGATCATGGGGTGGCCCATGGACCCTCAGGCTTTCTTACTAGGAATGGGGACACGCTTGTCTCCTAGGGAGACTAAAGCCCTTACTAAAAATCTAGCTAAGCTCACAAACCGAGCTTTAAACTAGATGTGAAGGGGGAGGGGGATGAGACCAGTCTAGATGGGAGTGAGCCTGGAAGTGGGACTCCAGGGCCTGAGAGATGGTGTGCTGGTGAGGACCACTAGTACGTCACCACAGAACAAGTGGGGGCGATTACACCTGATGACAGTAAGGATGAAACTGGCACTCTGGTGTTAGCTATTCCAAGGACCATTCAATTGGGAATAAACTCTATTCCCTTTATGAGGGCTGAACGTTTGCCAGCCCAGCTGAAGTGCATTTACACCAATGCACACAGCACGGGTAATAAGAAGGAGGAGTGGGAAGCTGTTGTAGGGCAAGGAGACTATGATGTCGTTGCCCTCATGGAATTGTGGTGGGATGACTAATATAACTGGAGTGCAGCTATGGTGGGATATAAACTCTTCACGCGGACAGGAAGGGTAGGAGAGGTGGCAGGGTAGCCCTCTATGTAAGAGAGTGCTTTGATACCCTCAAACTTGATTATGGTGATGAAGGGATCAAGCACTTGTGGGTTAAAATCAGAGGAGCCCAGAAGAAGGCAGATTTTGTGATGGGAGTCTGTTGTAGATCACCCAGCCAAGAAGCAGCAGCTGATGAGCTCTTCTATAAATAAATGGGAGTAGTCGCAAGATCGCCACCTCTTGTCCCTGTGGGAGACTTCGGTCTTCCGGATATCTGCTGGAAGTACAATACAGCAGAAAGGAAGCAGTCTAGGAGGTTCCTGGAGTGCATGGAAGACAACTTCCTCGCACAACTGGTGAGCGAACCGACAAGGGAAGGTGCCCTCCAGGACCTGTTTGTGAACAGAGAAGGCCTTGTGGGGGATGTGGTGGTAGGAGGATGCCTGGGACAAAGCGATCATGAGATGATAGGGTTTTCAGTTCTAGGTGAGGTGAAGAGGGTAGTTAGCGGGACAATCGCATTAAACTTCCAGAGGGCAGACTTTGGGCTGTTCAGAAGGCTGGTTGGTAAAGTCCCATGGGAGGCAGTCCTTAAGGGCAAGGGAGCCCATGAGGGCTGGGAGCTCTTCAGAAAGGAAATCCTAGCAGCTCAGGAGAAAGCCATCCCCATGAGAGATGGTGGGGGAAAAAACCTAGTGTGGTTGAGTAGGGAGATCTTGAGAGATATCAAAAAGAAGAGAAATGTCTATGAGCTTTAGGAGAAGGGACAGATGTGTTGGGTGGACTACAGGAGGGAAGTGAGATTGCGCAGGGAAAAAAAAATCAGGAGGGCTAAGGCCCAACTAGAACTCAGATTGGCCAAGTCTGCGACACATAATAAAAAATCTTTCTAAGAAATACATTAACAATACAAGGAGGACTAGGGAGAATATACAGTCCCTATTGGATGCAGAAGGAATAACAGTGACAGGGATGAGGAAAAGGCTGAGGTACTTAATACCTTCTTTGCCTCAGTCTTTAACAGTAAGGTAGGTTGTTCCCTCTGTGTACAAACCCAGGAGTTAGAGGAATGGAATGAGGCTCCCATGATCAAAGAGGAGGCAGTTAGAGAATTGCTTGCCCGGCTAGACACCCACAAGTCTATGGGGCCAGATGGGATCCACCCAAGAGTATTGAAGGAGCTGGCAGATGTGCTTGCCAAATTCCTTTTCATCATCTTCCAGCAGTCCTGGAAGACTGGGAAAGTTCCACTGGACTGGAGGCTGGCTGATGTTGTGCCCATCTACAAGCCGGGCCCAGAGAGTGGTGGTAAATGGTGTTAAATCCAGCTGGAGGCCAGTGACAAGTGGGTTCCCCAGGCCTCAGTGCTGGGTCCAGCCCTGTTCAATGTCTTTATCAATGACCTGGATGAGGGCATTGAGTGTACCCTTAGCAAGTTTGCTGATGACACAAAGCTGTGTGGAAGCGTGGATCTGATGGAGTGTAGGGAGGCTCTGCAAAGGGATCTGAACAGGCTGGACTGCTGGGCTGAGACCAATGGCATGAGGTTTAACAAGGACAAATGCCGGGCCCTGCGCTTGGGGCACAACAACCCTGTGCAGTGCTACAGACTAGGAGAAGTCTGGCTGAAAGCTGCCTGGAGGAGAGGGACCTGGGGGTGTTGGTTGAACATGAGCCAGCAGTGTGCCCAGGTGGCCAAGAAGGCCAATGGCATCTTGGCTTGTATCAGAAATGGTGTGACCAGCAGGTCCAGGGAGGTTATTCTTCCTCTGTATTCAGCACTGGTGAGGCCGCTCCTTGAATCCTGTGTTCACTTCTGGGCCCCTCACCACAAGAAGGATGTTGAGGCTCTGGAGAGAGTCCAGAGAAGACCAGCCTTCCTGGACATAAATCGATAAACACTTTAACGCAATTATCATGATTGGACCACCCCAAACACAGTCCTGTTCCGCTTGATGTGGTGACATTGTTTACTGACGGGTATGGGAAAACGGAATCATCTGTGATCACTTGGAAAGATATCAACAATCAATGGCAAAGTGACATTCAGGTATTATGTGGCTCCCCACAAATCGTGGAATTGGCAGCAGTGGTTCCAGCATTCCATCAGTGACAATGTCCTATTAACGTTGTCACTGACTCTGCTTATGTGGCAGGGATCGCAATGAGATTAGGAAATGCTTACCTGAAGGATGTTAATAACGAGCAATTATTCTGTCTTTTACAAGAACTATTGTATTTATTGAACTCATATATACATGCTTATTTTGTGGTCCACATCCGTTCTCACACATCTTTGCCTGGACCTATCGCTGAGGGCAATGAGAAAGCAGACCAGTTGGCCAGAGCGGTTGTTGTCCCAAAATGCATTTGAACAGGCTTGACTGTCACACACCTTTTTCTCCAGAACGCTTCATCAAGCCTTTGGGTTGCCCTTGGCCCAGGTGCAACAGATAATCGCTGCTTGTCCAGACTGCCAACAATTATGTCCAACACCAATTGTTGGGGTGAACCCCCACGGATTTACAGCTTTGGAAGTATGGCAGACTGATGTAACACACTTCACCGAATTTGGACAACTTAAGTATATTCACATGTCCATTGACACCTTTTCAGGGGCCCTTTGTGCCATGGCACATATAGGTGAAAAAGTGCCCAATGTATGCTGTCATCTTTTGCAACTCTGGGAGTGACACAAAAAATTAAAATGGACAATGATCCCGGGTATAATGCACAACTCTCTACTGCCTTTCTACAACTCTGGGGAGTTTGGCTTGTTACTGGCATTCCTCACTCTCCCACGGGCCAAGCTATTGTTGAGCGTGCTCCTCATACCTTAAAGACTATGTTACTAAAGCAAAAAGGGAGGGCAGGAATAGATAGCATGAATCCCCATGACCAACTAGCTAAGGCATTGTATGTGCTTGCTTTTTTGAATCGATGGGACAATTCAGGACCTCCTTTTGTCAGACACTTTGTGTCTATAGGAGGGAGCCAAAGGAAGGTAGAAGGCAAAGACTTAGTGAAAGTTAAGAGTCTAGAAACGGGACACTGAGAAGGTCAATTTCCTTTAATAACTTTGTGAAGAGGGTATGCTTGTGTTTCCACAGATAACGGACCACAATGGACACTGGTGAGATGCATGCGACCATTTATGTCATCATCGGAGGGATCCAAGTAGCTGTGGGCGGTACTGTCTGGATCCCATCGCAATCAAAACCCAATGTCTGGATCACATTGGCAAACAAGATGGGCCTAGATTCCTTTTGTCTTGCAACTGCATCACCGGAGAACCCATTTTCAACATGTCTGGTCAGCCTTCCGTTGGAAGATTATGCACCTGTTTATAATATTGTCAGCAAAACACGAGTGTCTGGCCTCCACAAAATGAATGGCTCACAGACAATGGCCCTTTGGGTCACAGAATGACAGAATCACAGAACAACCAGGTTTGAAGGGACCCATCGGATCTTCTAGTCCAACCATTCCAATCTAACACTAAACCAAGTCCCTCAAGACCTCATCCACCCGTGCCTTAAACACCTCCAGGGAAGGTGAATCAACCACCTCCCTGGGCAGCCTATTCCAACGCATTACCAGAGGCAAAGCTGGAACCTCAAGAGTTGAACTTATTGGGATCGGTATCTATGGACTGTTGTATATATTTTGTAAATGCAAACGCAAAAAGTAGTTGGATTAGAGTATAGACATTAAACACAAGCTTAGATGCATATAGAAATGGCACAGCATGGTATAATGAATCTAGAAAAGTACCAATAGGAGTTGTAAATAATATAGATGTTAGACCACGAAAATTACTTTATGGTATCTTTTTAATATGTGGAGACAGGACTTGACCAGGGATCCCCTCTAATGCGATAGGCAGTCCCTGCAGTTTGGGTTGATTAACCCTACTGACTCCAAACACATCTATGATTTTAGACCTGTGACATTCACAGCGAAGGACATGAAGCATACACACATATACATCACAGTGTGATGATAAGGTAGAGTTTTGGAACAAAGGGTCAAATATTCACCGCCTCTTTCTTTTTACCTGGTGCATCTGCGGCCAAAGCAATGCTAAATAAGTTAGGGTGTTGGTTAGCAAAACAAAGCAATGCTACTTCACTGGCTTTTAGCAGATTATTATTAGTTTTTAATTCTATTAGACACACAACACTTCAAAATAGAGCAGCGATAGATTTTTTGCTATTAGCCCAAGGCCACGGGTGTGAGGACTTTGAAGGATGTGTTGTATGAATTTGTCAGATCACTCAGAATCGATTCACAAGAGTATTCAGGATTTGAGAGCTGGGATGAAAAAAATTACAAGTGGATTATGGATGGGACTGGTTTGAAGAATTGTTGAATAGTTGAGGGTTTACCGGATGGATTAAATTGTTAGTTAAGACAGGATTGGCGTGTATTAGGATATTTTTGTGTATTATTATTTATTAAGGCTAGGCAAGTGCGTGCCTGGATGTGGGGCACTAGAGATTAGGAGAGGGTGTGCTGGTGAGGACCACCAGCACATCACCGCACATGAAGTGGGGGAGAATGCACCCTGGAGCAGCAAAGGAGATACAGGTATACTGGTGCCAGCTACTCCAGTTAACAGGCAATTGGGAACAAGCACTGTCCCCTCTAGAGAAGGGCTGAAGGCTCGACTACTCAGCTGAAGTGCATTTACACCAATGCACGCAGCATGGGGAACAAGATGAAAGAACTGGAAGCTATCGTAGGGCAAGGAGCCTATGATGTCGTTGCCATCACGGAAACGTGGTGGGATGACTCATATAACTGGAGTACAGCTATGGTGGGGTATGAACTCTTCAGAAGGGATAGGAAGGGTAGGAGAGGAGGTGGAGTAGCCCTCTTTGTAAGGGAGGACTTGGACACCACTGAGATGGGTTGTGGCGACGAGGAGATTGAGTGCCTGTGGGTTAAAATCAGAGGAGCCCATAAGAAGCTAGATTTTGTGATGGGAGTCTGTTACAGGCCACCCAGCCAAGGAGAAGCAGCTGACGAGCTCTTCTACAAACAGCTGGGGTTAATCTCCAAGTGAATGCCTCTTGTCCTTGTGGGAGACTTCAATCTCCCTGATATCTGCTGGGAGTGCAATAGAGCAGAAAGGAAGCAGTCTAGGAGGTTCCTGGAGAGCGTGGAAGACAACTTCCTTGCACAGCTAGTGAATGAACCAACGAGGGAAGGTGCCCTCCTGGACTTACTGTTTGTGAACAGAGGAGGCCTTGTGGGGGGTGTGGCAGTAGGAGGACGCCTAGTACTAAGTGATCACGAGATGATAGGGTTTTCTGTTCTAGGCGAAGTGAAGAGGGTAGTTAGCAGGACAGTTGCATTAAATTTCCAGAGGGCAGACTTTAAACTCTTTAGAAGGCTGGTTGGCAAAGTCTCCTGGGAGACAGTACTTGAGGGCAAGGGAGCCCATGAGGGCTGGGAGCTCTTCAAAAAGGAGATCCTAGCAGCTCCGGAGAAAACCATCCCCGTGTCCAGGAAAAAAAGCCGGCAGAGGCAAAAACCAGCTTGGCTGAGTAGAGAGATCTCAAGTGACATTAGGAAGAAGAGGAATGTTTATAGGCTCTGGAAGAGGGGACAGGCCTCTTGGGTGGACTACAGGAGGGAAGTGAGGTTGTGTAGGGAAAAAATCAGAGGGGCTAAGGCTGAACTAGAAATCAGGTTAGCAAAGTCCACGAAGGATAATGAAAAATCTTTCTATAAATATAAAATAACAAAAGGAGAACTAGGGAGACCATACAGTCCCTTTTGGACACAGAAGGAACAACAGTGACAGGGGATGAGGAGAAGGCTGAGGTACTTAATGCCTTCTTTGCCTCAGTCTTTAACTGTAAAGAAAGCTGTTCCCTCTGTGTAGAAACCCCGGAACTAGAGGAGCAATACGAGGCTCCCATGATCAAAGAGGAGGCAGTTAGAGAATTGCTTGCCCGGCTAGACAGCCACAAGTCTATGGGGCCAGATGGGATCCACCCAAGAGTATTGAAGGAGCTGGAGGATGTGCTTGTCAAACCTCTTCTCCTCATCTTCCAGCAGTCCTGGAAGACTGGGGAAGTTCCACTGGACTGGAGGCTGGCTGATGTTGTGCCCATCTACAAGAAGGGTCGCAGGGAGGATCCGGGGAAATACAGGCCTGTCAGTCTGACCTCAGTGCCAGGGAAAGTCATGGAACAGGTGATCTTGAGTGCTATTATGAAGCACATGCAAGAGAACTGTGTGATCAGGCCCAGTCAACATGGGTTCACAAAAGGCAGGTCTTGCCAAACTAACCTGATCGCCTTCTGTGATAAAGTGACTCGGCTGCTGGATGAGGGAAAGGCTGCGGATGTGGTCTTCCTGGACTTCAGCAAAGCCTTTGACACAGTTTCTCACAGCATTCTGCTACGGAAACCATCAGCCTCTGGCCTGGACAGACGCACACTCTCCTGGGTAGAAAACTGGCTGGATGGCCGGGCCCAGAGAGTGGTAGTAAATGGTGTTAAATCGAGCTGGAGGCCAGTTACAAACAGGGTTCCCCAGGGCTCAGTGCTAGGTCCAGCCCTGTTCAATGTCTTCATCAATGACCTGGATGAAGGTATTGAGTGCACCCTTAGCCAGTCTGCAGATGACACAAAGCTGTGTGGAAGTGTCGATCTGCTGGAGGGTAGGGAGGCTCTGTAAAGGGATCTGAACAGGCTGGACCGCTGGGCTGGGTCCAATGGGATGAGGTTTAACACAGCCAAATGCCGGGTCCTGCACTTGGGGCACAACAACCCTATGCAGAGCTACAGACTGGGAGAAGTCTGTCTAGAAAGCTGCCAGGAGGAGAGGGACCTGGGGGTGTTGGTTGACAGTCGACTGAACATGAGTCAGCAGTGTGCCCAGGTGGCCAAGAAGGCCAATGGCATCCTGGCTTGTATCAGAAATGGCGTGACCAGCAGGTCCAGGGAGGTTATTCTCCCTCTGTACTCCGCACTGGTGAGGCCGCTCCTTGAATCCTGTGTTCACTTCTGGGCCCCTCACCACAGGAAGGATGTTGAGGCTCTGGAGCGAGTCCAGAGAAGAGCAACAAATCTGGTGAGGGGTCTGGAGAACAGGCCTTATGAGGAACGGCTGAGAGTGCTGGGGTTGTTTATCCTGGCGAAGAGGAGGCTGAGGGGAGACCTCATTGCTCTCTACAACTACCTGAAAGGAGGTTGTAGAGAGGAGGGTGCTGTCCTCTTCTCCCAAGTGACAGAGGACAGGACAAGAGGGAATGACCTCAAGCTCCACCAGGGGAGATTTAGGCTGGACATAAGAAAAATATTTTTCACAAAAAGGGTGATTGGGCACTGGCAGAGGCTTCCCAGGGAGGTGGTTGATTCACCTTCCCTGGAGGTGTTTAAGGCACGGGTAGACGAGGTCCTGAGAGACATGGTTTAGTGTTTGATAGGAATGGTTGGACTCGATGATCCGGAGGGTCTCTTCCAACCTGGTGATTCTATGATTCTATGATTATTTGCTTATCATGTTTTATGCGATGTGTGCAAAAATCAATCGATCGATCACTTAAAGCAATCATGGTTGTAAAGAAAGAAGGGGGAGATATGGGGCCAGGTGGTGATTTGTTAATCAAAACCAATAAGGATATTATTGCCTTGGTAGGCAGGAGACCGTGGGATACAGAAGGGAGGAGACCGTGGGCCCCTGGTTGTTGCTGAGAGCTGTAGATAATTGTTCTAAAAACTGACTTTGCAAGACTGGAAAACAAGAAAGCATAACTGAGCTATTTGGGCAAGTGGAAAAGTACTGCCTCAATGAGGCAGAGGTATAAAAGGGATTGCTTTTGCTTAATAAAGATCTTTGATCAACACTTGAAGTCCGTGCCTCAATACGTCACACCTCCCAATGAACACAACTGGCAAACTGGTAACAACGAACAAGAAGTCTGAGATACTCAACAACTTTTTTTCCTCATTCTTCACTGGCAATCTCTCTTCTGACACCTCTTGAATGGATGGATCATGAGGCAGGGATTGGGGGAGCAAAGCCCCTCCCACTGCAGGAGAAGATCAGGTTCAAGATCACCTGAACACACATAAGTTTATGGGACCCAATGAGACGCCAAACCACAGTCCTGAGGGAATTGGCTGATGTGGTTGCCAAGCCACTCTCCATGGTATTTGGTAAGTTATGACAGTCGGGGAAATCCCTGGTGACTGGAAAGAGGGAATCTTTGCACCCAATTTTTAAAAAGATGGAAAGGAGGACCCTGGGAACTACCCATCTGTCAGCCTCACCTCTGTGCCTGGGAAGATCGTGGAACAGATCCTCCTAGAAGTTATGATAAAGCACATGGAGGACAGGGAGGTGATTAGAGACAGCCAACATATCTTCATGAGCCTTGCCTGACCAACTTAGTAGCCTTCTATGATGGAGAGACTACATCAGTGGACAAGGGAAGAGCTATGCATGTCATCTATGTGGACTTCTGTAAGGCCTTCAACATAGTCCTCCACGACATCCTTCTCTCTAAATTGGAGAGATATGGATTTGGTGAGTGGACTGTTTGGTGGATGAGGAATTGGCTAGATGGTCGCATTCAGATGGTAGTGGTGAACAGCTTGATGTCTAGATGGAGATCAGCGAGTGGTGCCCCTTGGGGATCTGTATTGGGACCAGTACTGTTTAATATCTTCATCGATGACATAGACAGTGGGATCGAGTGTACCCTCAGCAAGTTAGCAGATGGCATCAAGCCGAGTGGTGTAGTTGACAGCCCTGAGGGACAGGATGCCATCTAGAGGGGCCTGGACAAGCTCGAGAAGTGGTCCCTCATGAGGTTCAACAAAGCCAAGTGCAAGGTCCTCAACCTGGCTCAAAACAATCCCTGATATTGATACAGGCAACCCTGAAGAGAAGGACTTAAGGGTGCTGGTGGATGAAAAGCTGGACGGGAGCTGGCAATGTACATTTGCAGCCCAGAAGACCAACTGTATCCTGGACTGCATCAAAAGAAGCATGGCCAGCAGGTCAAGGGAAGTGATTCTGCCCATCTACTCTGCTCTGGTGAGACCTCATGTTAGACCCCACTACCAAGCTACACAGTCGTGTTCAGGCCTTCTTTCAACCTACATATTTGAAGAAGGTGGTTCAATTGATATCTGTGCGACGATCCGGTGGCCAACAAAGGTCTCTCAGGATGAAATAAAAAAAAAAAAAAGCAGGATTTATTTTGGTCACAACCAAAATAAACAGTCTAGATACTTGGGTGCACTGCCAAGGGGGCAACTTCCCAAAGTTGCAAAAACAGATTTCAATCTCATCAGGTTACAATTTAAACACATCCATGGTCACTTGGATTCAATCCAACACACACACAATGCCATTAAAGAAAAGAAAACACAGTAAGAAAAATTAGAAAGAGAGAGAGGGGAAAAAAGGAGAGAGAGAAAAAAAGGAAGGGACCACCACTCCAGTGGGCAGCAGCATTTTCTCGGGAACATGTGATCTATCCAGCAGCAGCTCCAGCAGCAGTTTCTTCCAGGCTGGGTGGTCCAGGCTGGTCATGGGCCCGCACCTCATGCTTCCTCGCAAGTTCTTTTATAACGCAAGTCCATGCCCCATTAGCATGTGAGGGGTGGCCTTGCTGTGCATGCGCAGAAACTCCTTCTAGAGGGTCCAGCCCTTTCAGGGTAGTTGGATAGTCAGTTGGGGGGGGGGGGGGCGGGGGCATGACACCTCCCCCTCTCATTTGACCCAGGGCCACAGAGAAGGGCACACAACCCGGCACTGAGACAACGTTTAAGATGCAAACAATGCCAGTAAATTACTCGGTCTTTACACCCCACCAGGAGTACTGCATGCAGCTCTGGAGCCCTCAGCACAAGAGAGACATTGACCTGTTGGAGCAGGTCCAGAGGAGGCCACGAAAAATGATCAGAGGGATGGAATACCACTCCTATGAGGAAAGACTGAGAGAGTGGGGATGAAACATCCTGACAATCCTGTGATGTGCGGGCATAAACGTTAGTTAGAAAAACTGCAGAAATGTTAGGTAAACTTAGACAGCTTAGCTTACTGAAATACGCACCGTCTGCTGGCAAAGGCCTTGAAGACCTTGGATGTTGATAAGAGAGAAGCTGGAATGCAGAAAACAACTGTAGCTCGACCAGGATGAGACTGCGCCTGCGCACAGATTGAATTCAGGGGCACATCACAGGGGTGAAACATCCTGACAGCAATTTTCACTTGTCTGAGATCAACTGTCTGAGTTGTGCTAGCTAGGCTACCAAGCTGCTCTTTGAACAAATAAGGCGTACACTACTGTATTTGGTGTCAATAAAATTTACACAATTTCAGTTGGTTGTTTTTGCTGACAAATGCCTGTTCCAAGTGCATACTCCATATGCTTGAAATTTAGGAGCAAATCTGGCATTGGCAAAGTGTCATGATTTAGCCCCTAAGCCGGCAACAAAGAAACCACAGCTGTCACTTGCTCACCCCTCCCCATCTCCAGTGGAATGAGGAGGGGAATAAAAAAGGAAAAACATGTGGGTTGGGATAAGAACAGTTTAACAGAGCAGCAGAGGAAGAGAAAAATAAAACAACAATAATAAAATAATGCACAAAATGGGTGATACACAATGCAAACCAATCATCGCCTGGGAACCAGTAACCGCATGTGCTCCTGATCCAGAGTCCTAAGCCATGCACCTCAGCTACTATGAAACCCAGTGCTATAAAACTTAGTCCCACATAGCCCCTTTGCTAGTGATTATATATTGAGAATAACCCTTCTCAGCTACTTATGTAAATTAACTCTTTCCTCGCCAAACCCAGGAGAAGAACCCTTTCCCAGCTGGAACCAGGACACAGGTATAGGCAAGCTGACAGTTACCCAGACTGATATGCACATCATTAACAACTCGATTTCAAAAATATATATTAATAAGTTTTGCAAAACTGACCACTTGTTTCAATAAAGGTAAATTTATGTCAGTGAGATATCACAGCTGTGAGGATATTTCATAGAACCATAGAATTATAGAATCATAGAATAGTTTGGGTTGGAAGGAACTTTAAAAGTCATCTAGTCCAACCCTCCTGCAGTGAAGTGGGACATAGAATCATAGAATCACCAGGTTGGGAAAGACCCATTGGATCATTGAGTCCAACCATTCCTATCAAATACTAAACCATGCCCCTCAGCGCCTCATCCACCCGTGTCTTAAACACCTCCAGGAAAGGCGACTCAACCACCTCCCTGGGCAGCCTGTTCCAGTGCCCAATGACCCTTTCCATGAAATATTTTTTCCTAATGTCCAGCTTGAACCTCCCCTGGTGGAGCTTGAGGCCATTCCCTCTTGTCCTTTCAGGTATTTGTAGAGAGCAATGAGGTCTCCCCTCAGCCTCCTCTTCTCCAGGCTAAACAACCCCAGCTCTCTCATCTTCAACTCCATCATGTTGCTCTGAGTCCTGTCCAATCTGACCTTGAATGTTTCCAGGGATGGGGTTTCTCTCACCTCTCTGGGCAACCTGTGCTAGTGTTTCACCACCCTCAGCGTAAAAAAAAAGTCTTCCTTATATCTATTCTAAATCTCCTCTCTTTCAGTTTAAAACCATTACCCTTTGTCCTATTTCTACAGGCCCTATTAAAATGTTTGTCCTCATCTTTCCTGTAGGCCCCCTTTAAGTAGTGAAAGGTGACAATCAGGTCTCCCTGGAGCCTTCTCTTCTCCAGACTGAACATCCCCACTCTCTCAGTCTTTCCTCATAGGAGTGGTATTCCATCCCTCTGATCATTTTTCGTGGCCTCCTCTGGACCTGCTCCAACAGGTCAATGTCTCTCTTGTGCTGAGGGCTCCAGAGCTGCATGCAGTACTCCTGGTGGGGTGTAAAGACCGAGTAATTTACTGGCATTGTTTGCATCTTAAACGTTGTCTCAGTGCCGGGTTGTGTGCCCTTCTCTGTGGCCCTGGGTCAAATGAGAGGGGGAGGTGTCATGCCCCCGCCCCCCCCCCCCCCCAACTGACTATCCAACTACCCTGAAAGGGCTGGACCCTCTAGAAGGAGTTTCTGCGCATGCACAGCAAGGCCACCCCTCACATGCTAATGGGGCATGGACTTGCGTTATAAAAGAACTTGCGAGGAAGCATGAGGTGCGGGCCCATGACCAGCCTGGACCACCCAGCCTGGAAGAAACTGCTGCTGGAGCTGCTGCTGGATAGATCACATGTTCCCGAGAAAATGCTGCTGCCCACTGGAGTGGTGGTCCCTTCCTTTTTTTCTCTCTCTCCTTTTTTCCCCTCTCTCTCTTTCTAATTTTTCTTACTGTGTTTTCTTTTCTTTAATGGCATTGTGTGTGTGTTGGATTGAATCCAAGTGACCATGGATGTGTTTAAATTGTAACCTGATGAGATTGAAATCTGTTTTTGCAACTTTGGGAAGTTGCCCCCTTGGCAGTGCACCCAAGTATCTAGACTGTTTATTTTGGTTGTGACCAAAATAAATCCTGCTTTTTTTTTTTTTTATTTCATCCTGAGAGACCTTTGTTGGCCACCGGATCGTCGCACAGATATCAATTGAACCACCTTCTTCAAATATGTAGGTTGAAAGAAGGCCTGAACACGACTGTGTAGCTTGGTAGTGGGGTCTAACATGAGGTCTCACCAGAGCAGAGTAGATGGGCAGAATCACTTCCCTTGACCTGCTGGCCATGCTTCTTTTGATGCAGTCCAGGATACAGTTGGTCTTCTGGGCTGCAAATGTACATTGCCAGCTCCCGTCCAGCTTTTCATCCACCAGCACCCTTAAGTCCTTCTCTTCAGGGTTGCCTGTATCAATATCAGGGATTGTTTTGAGCCAGGTTGAGGACCTTGCACTTGGCTTTGTTGAACCTCATGAGGGACCACTTCTCGAGCTTGTCCAGGCCCCTCTAGATGGCATCCTGTCCCTCAGGGCTGTCAACTACACCACTCGGCTTGATGCCATCTGCTAACTTGCTGAGGGTACACTCGATCCCACTGTCTATGTCATCGATGAAGATATTAAACAGTACTGGTCCCAATACAGATCCCCAAGGGGCACCACTCGCTGATCTCCATCTAGACATCAAGCTGTTCACCACTACCATCTGAATGCGACCATCTAGCCAATTCCTCATCCACCAAACAGTCCACTCACCAAATCCATATCTCTCCAATTTAGAGAGAAGGATGTCGTGGAGGACTATGTTGAAGGCCTTACAGAAGTCCACATAGATGACATGCATAGCTCTTCCCTTGTCCACTGATGTAGTCTCTCCATCATAGAAGGCTACTAAGTTGGTCAGGCAAGGCTCATGAAGATATGTTGGCTGTCTCTAATCACCTCCCTGTCCTCCATGTGCTTTATCATAACTTCTAGGAGGATCTGTTCCACGATCTTCCCAGGCACAGAGGTGAGGCTGACAGATGGGTAGTTCCCAGGGTCCTCCTTTCCATCTTTTTAAAAATTGGGTGCAAAGATTCCCTCTTTCCAGTCACCAGGGATTTCCCCGACTGTCATAACTTACCAAATACCATGGAGAGTGGCTTGGCAACCACATCAGCCAATTCCCTCAGGACTGTGGTTTGGCGTCTCATTGGGTCCCATAAACTTATGTGTGTTCAGGTGATCTTGAACCTGATCTTCTCCTGCAGTGGGAGGGGCTTTGCTCCCCCAATCCCTGCCTCATGATCCATCCATTCAAGAGGTGTCAGAAGAGAGATTGCCAGTGAAGAATGAGGAAAAAAAGTTGTTGAGTATCTCAGACTTCTTGTTCGTTGTTACCAGTTTGCCAGTTGTGTTCATTGGGAGGTGTGACGTATTGAGGCACGGACTTCAAGTGTTGATCAAAGATCTTTATTAAGCAAAAGCAATCCCTTTTATACCTCTGCCTCATTGAGGCAGTACTTTTCCACTTGCCCAAATAGCTCAGTTATGCTTTCTTGTTTTCCAGTCTTGCAAAGTCAGTTTTTAGAACAATTATCTACAGCTCTCAGCAACAACCAGGGGCCCACGGTCTCCTCCCTTCTGTATCCCACGGTCTCCTGCCTACCAAGGCAATAATATCCTTATTGGTTTTGATTAACAAATCACCACCTGGCCCCATATCTCCCCCTTCTTTCTTTACAACCATGATTGCTTTAAGTGATCGATCGATTGATTTTTGCACACATCGCATAAAACATGATAAGCAAATAATCATAGAATCATAGAATCACCAGGTTGGAAGAGACCCTCCGGATCATCGAGTCCAACCATTCCTATCAAACACTAAACCATGTCTCTCAGGACCTCGTCTACCCGTGCCTTAAACACCTCCAGGGAAGGTGAATCAACCACCTCCCTGGGAAGCCTCTGCCAGTGCCCAATCACCCTTTTTGTGAAAAATATTTTTCTTATGTCCAGCCTAAATCTCCCCTGGTGGAGCTTGAGGTCATTCCCTCTTGTCCTGTCCTCTGTCACTTGGGAGAAGAGGACAGCACCCTCCTCTCTACAACCTCCTTTCAGGTAGTTGTAGAGAGCAATGAGGTCTCCCCTCAGCCTCCTCTTCGCCAGGATAAACAACCCCAGCACTCTCAGCCGTTCCTCATAAGGCCTGTTCTCCAGACCCCTCACCAGATTTGTTGCTCTTCTCTGGACTCGCTCCAGAGCCTCAACATCCTTCCTGTGGTGAGGGGCCCAGAAGTGAACACAGGATTCAAGGAGCGGCCTCACCAGTGCGGAGTACAGAGGGAGAATAACCTCCCTGGACCTGCTGGTCACGCCATTTCTGATACAAGCCAGGATGCCATTGGCCTTCTTGGCCACCTGGGCACACTGCTGACTCATGTTCAGTCGACTGTCAACCAACACCCCCAGGTCCCTCTCCTCCTGGCAGCTTTCTAGACAGACTTCTCCCAGTCTGTAGCTCTGCATAGGGTTGTTGTGCCCCAAGTGCAGGACCCGGCATTTGGCTGTGTTAAACCTCATCCCATTGGACCCAGCCCAGCGGTCCAGCCTGTTCAGATCCCTTTACAGAGCCTCCCTACCCTCCAGCAGATCGACACTTCCACACAGCTTTGTGTCATCTGCAGACTGGCTAAGGGTGCACTCAATACCTTCATCCAGGTCATTGATGAAGACATTGAACAGGGCTGGACCTAGCACTGAGCCCTGGGGAACCCTGCTTGTAACTGGCCTCCAGCTCGATTTAACACCATTTACTACCACTCTCTGGGCCCGGCCATCCAGCCAGTTTTCTACCCAGGAGAGTGTGCGTCTGTCCAGGCCAGAGGCTGATGGTTTCCGTAGCAGAATGCTGTGAGAAACTGTGTCAAAGGCTTTGCTGAAGTCCAGGAAGACCACATCCGCAGCCTTTCCCTCATCCAGCAGCCGAGTCACTTTATCACAGAAGGCGATCAGGTTAGTTTGGCAGGACCTGCCTTTTGTGAACCCATGTTGACTGGGCCTGATCACACAGTTCTCTTGCATGTGCTTCATAATAGCACTCAAGATCACCTGTTCCATGACTTTCCCTGGCACTGAGGTCAGACTGACAGGCCTGTATTTCCCCGGATCCTCCCTGCGACCCTTCTTGTAGATGGGCACAACATCAGCCAGCCTCCAGTCCAGTGGAACTTCCCCAGTCTTCCAGGACTGCTGGAAGATGAGGAGAAGAGGTTTGACAAGCACATCCTCCAGCTCCTTCAATACTCTTGGGTGGATCCCATCTGGCCCCATAGACTTGTGGCTGTCTAGCCGGGCAAGCAATTCTCTAACTGCCTCCTCTTTGATCATGGGAGCCTCGTATTGCTCCTCTAGTTCCGGGGTTTCTACACAGAGGGAACAGCTTTCTTTACAGTTAAAGACTGAGGCAAAGAAGGCATTAAGTACCTCAGCCTTCTCCTCATCCCCTGTCACTGTTGTTCCTTCTGTGTCCAAAAGGGACTGTATGGTCTCCCTAGTTCTCCTTTTGTTATTTTATATTTATAGAAAGATTTTTCATTATCCTTCGTGGACTTTGCTAACCTGATTTCTAGTTCAGCCTTAGCCCCTCTGATTTTTTCCCTACACAACCTCACTTCCCTCCTGTAGTCCACCCAAGAGGCCTGTCCCCTCTTCCAGAGCCTATAAACATTCCTCTTCTTCCTAATGTCACTTGAGATCTCTCTACTCAGCCAAGCTGGTTTTTGCCTCTGCCGGCTTTTTTTCCTGGACACGGGGATGGTTTTCTCCGGAGCTGCTAGGATCTCCTTTTTGAAGAGCTCCCAGCCCTCATGGGCTCCCTTGCCCTCAAGTACTGTCTCCCAGGAGACTTTGCCAACCAGCCTTCTAAAGAGTTTAAAGTCTGCCCTCTGGAAATTTAATGCAACTGTCCTGCTAACTACCCTCTTCACTTCGCCTAGAACAGAAAACCCTATCATCTCGTGATCACTTAGTACTAGGCGTCCTCCTACTGCCACACCCCCCACAAGGCCTCCTCTGTTCACAAACAGTAAGTCCAGGAGGGCACCTTCCCTCGTTGGTTCATTCACTAGCTGTGCAAGGAAGTTGTCTTCCACGCTCTCCAGGAACCTCCTAGACTGCTTCCTTTCTGCTCTATTGCACTCCCAGCAGATATCAGGGAGATTGAAGTCTCCCACAAGGACAAGAGGCATTCACTTGGAGATTAACCCCAGCTGTTTGTAGAAGAGCTCGTCAGCTGCTTCTCCTTGGCTGGGTGGCCTGTAACAGACTCCCATCACAAAATCTAGCTTCTTATGGGCTCCTCTGATTTTAACCCACAGGCACTCAATCTCCTCGTCGCCACAACCCATCTCAGTGGTGTCCAAGTCCTCCCTTACAAAGAGGGCTACTCCACCTCCTCTCCTACCCTTCCTATCCCTTCTGAAGAGTTCATACCCCACCATAGCTGTACTCCAGTTATATGAGTCATCCCACCACGTTTCCGTGATGGCAACGACATCATAGGCTCCTTGCCCTACGATAGCTTCCAGTTCTTTCATCTTGTTCCCCATGCTGCGTGCATTGGTGTAAATGCACTTCAGCTGAGTAGTCGAGCCTTCAGCCCTTCTCTAGAGGGGACAGTGCTTGTTCCCAATTGCCTGTTAACTGGAGTAGCTGGCACCAGTATACCTGTATCTCCTTTGCTGCTCCAGGGTGCATTCTCCCCCACTTCATGTGCGGTGATGTGCTGGTGGTCCTCACCAGCACACCCTCTCCTAATCTCTAGTGCCCCACATCCAGGCACGCACTTGCCTAGCCTTAATAAATAATAATACACAAAAATATCCTAATACACGCCAATCCTGTCTTAACTAACAATTTAATCCATCCGGTAAACCCTCAACTATTCAACAATTCTTCAAACCAGTCCCATCCATAATCCACTTGTAATTTTTTTCATCCCAGCTCTCAAATCCTGAATACTCTTGTGAATCGATTCTGAGTGATCTGACAAATTCATACAACACATCCTTCAAAGTCCTCACACCCGTGGCCTTGGGCTAATAGCAAAAAATCTATCGCTGCTCTATTTTGAAGTGTTGTGTGTCTAATAGAATTAAAAACTAATAATAATCTGCTAAAAGCCAGTGAAGTAGCATTGCTTTGTTTTGCTAACCAACACCCTAACTTATTTAGCATTGCTTTGGCCGCAGATGCACCAGGTAAAAAGAAAGAGGCGGTGAATATTTGACCCTTTGTTCCAAAACTCTACCTTATCATCACACTGTGATGTATATGTGTGTATGCTTCATGTCCTTCGCTGTGAATGTCACAGGTCTAAAATCATAGATGTGTTTGGAGTCAGTAGGGTTAATCAACCCAAACTGCAGGGACTGCCTATCGCATTAGAGGGGATCCCTGGTCAAGTCCTGTCTCCACATATTAAAAAGATACCATAAAGTAATTTTCGTGGTCTAACATCTATATTATTTACAACTCCTATTGGTACTTTTCTAGATTCATTATACCATGCTGTGCCATTTCTATATGCATCTAAGCTTGTGTTTAATGTCTATACTCTAATCCAACTACTTTTTGCGTTTGCATTTACAAAATATATACAACAGTCCATAGATACCGATCCCAATAAGTTCAACTCTTGAGGTTCCAGCTTTGCCTCTGGTAATGCGTTGGAATAGGCTGCCCAGGGAGGTGGTTGATTCACCTTCCCTGGAGGTGTTTAAGGCACGGGTGGATGAGGTCTTGAGGGACTTGGTTTAGTGTTAGATTGGAATGGTTGGACTAGAAGATCCGATGGGTCCCTTCAAACCTGGTTGTTCTGTGATTCTGTCATTCTGTGACCCAAAGGGCCATTGTCTGTGAGCCATTCATTTTGTGGAGGCCAGACACTCGTGTTTTGCTGACAATATTATAAACAGGTGCATAATCTTCCAACGGAAGGCTGACCAGACATGTTGAAAATGGGTTCTCCGGTGATGCAGTTGCAAGACAAAAGGAATCTAGGCCCATCTTGTTTGCCAATGTGATCCAGACATTGGGTTTTGATTGCGATGGGATCCAGACAGTACCGCCCACAGCTACTTGGATCCCTCCGATGATGACATAAATGGTCGCATGCATCTCACCAGTGTCCATTGTGGTCCGTTATCTGTGGAAACACAAGCATACCCTCTTCACAAAGTTATTAAAGGAAATTGACCTTCTCAGTGTCCCGTTTCTAGACTCTTAACTTTCACTAAGTCTTTGCCTTCTACCTTCCTTTGGCTCCCTCCTATAGACACAAAGTGTCTGACAAAAGGAGGTCCTGAATTGTCCCATCGATTCAAAAAAGCAAGCACATACAATGCCTTAGCTAGTTGGTCATGGGGATTCATGCTATCTATTCCTGCCCTCCCTTTTTGCTTTAGTAACATAGTCTTTAAGGTATGAGGAGCACGCTCAACAATAGCTTGGCCCGTGGGAGAGTGAGGAATGCCAGTAACAAGCCAAACTCCCCAGAGTTGTAGAAAGGCAGTAGAGAGTTGTGCATTATACCCGGGATCATTGTCCATTTTAATTTTTTGTGTCACTCCCAGAGTTGCAAAAGATGACAGCATACATTGGGCACTTTTTCACCTATATGTGCCATGGCACAAAGGGCCCCTGAAAAGGTGTCAATGGACATGTGAATATACTTAAGTTGTCCAAATTCGGTGAAGTGTGTTACATCAGTCTGCCATACTTCCAAAGCTGTAAATCCGTGGGGGTTCACCCCAACAATTGGTGTTGGACATAATTGTTGGCAGTCTGGACAAGCAGCGATTATCTGTTGCACCTGGGCCAAGGGCAACCCAAAGGCTTGATGAAGCGTTCTGGAGAAAAAGGTGTGTGACAGTCAAGCCTGTTCAAATGCATTTTGGGACAACAACCGCTCTGGCCAACTGGTCTGCTTTCTCATTGCCCTCAGCGATAGGTCCAGGCAAAGATGTGTGAGAACGGATGTGGACCACAAAATAAGCATGTATATATGAGTTCAATAAATACAATAGTTCTTGTAAAAGACAGAATAATTGCTCGTTATTAACATCCTTCAGGTAAGCATTTCCTAATCTCATTGCGATCCCTGCCACATAAGCAGAGTCAGTGACAACGTTAATAGGACATTGTCACTGATGGAATGCTGGAACCACTGCTGCCAATTCCACGATTTGTGGGGAGCCACATAATACCTGAATGTCACTTTGCCATTGATTGTTGATATCTTTCCAAGTGATCACAGATGATTCCGTTTTCCCATACCCGTCAGTAAACAATGTCACCACATCAAGCGGAACAGGACTGTGTTTGGGGTGGTCCAATCATGATAATTGCGTTAAAGTGTTTATCGATTTATGTCCAGGAAGGCTGGTCTTCTCTGGACTCTCTCCAGAGCCTCAACATCCTTCTTGTGGTGAGGGGCCCAGAAGTGAACACAGGATTCAAGGAGCGGCCTCACCAGTGCTGAATACAGAGGAAGAATAACCTCCCTGGACCTGCTGGTCACACCATTTCTGATACAAGCCAAGATGCCATTGGCCTTCTTGGCCACCTGGGCACACTGCTGGCTCATGTTCAACCAACACCCCCAGGTCCCTCTCCTCCAGGCAGCTTTCAGCCAGACTTCTCCTAGTCTGTAGCACTGCACAGGGTTGTTGTGCCCCAAGCGCAGGGCCCGGCATTTGTCCTTGTTAAACCTCATGCCATTGGTCTCAGCCCAGCAGTCCAGCCTGTTCAGATCCCTTTGCAGAGTCTCCCTACACTCCATCAGATCCACGCTTCCACACAGCTTTGTGTCATCAGCAAACTTGCTAAGGGTACACTCAATGCCCTCATCCAGGTCATTGATAAAGACATTGAACAGGGCTGGACCCAGCACTGAGGCCTGGGGAACCCACTTGTCACTGGCCTCCAGCTGGATTTAACACCATTTACCACCACTCTCTGGGCCCGGCTTGTAGATGGGCACAACATCAGCCAGCCTCCAGTCCAGTGGAACTTTCCCAGTCTTCCAGGACTGCTGGAAGATGATGAAAAGGAATTTGGCAAGCACATCTGCCAGCTCCTTCAATACTCTTGGGTGGATCCCATCTGGCCCCATAGACTTGTGGGTGTCTAGCCGGGCAAGCAATTCTCTAACTGCCTCCTCTTTGATCATGGGAGCCTCATTCCATTCCTCTAACTCCTGGGTTTGTACACAGAGGGAACAACCTACCTTACTGTTAAAGACTGAGGCAAAGAAGGTATTAAGTACCTCAGCCTTTTCCTCATCCCTGTCACTGTTATTCCTTCTGCATCCAATAGGGACTGTATATTCTCCCTAGTCCTCCTTGTATTGTTAATGTATTTCTTAGAAAGATTTTTTATTATGTGTCGCAGACTTGGCCAATCTGAGTTCTAGTTGGGCCTTAGCCCTCCTGATTTTTTTTTCCCTGCGCAATCTCACTTCCCTCCTGTAGTCCACCCAACACATCTGTCCCTTCTCCTAAAGCTCATAGACATTTCTCTTCTTTTTGATATCTCTCAAGATCTCCCTACTCAACCACACTAGGTTTTTTCCCCCACCATCTCTCATGGGGATGGCTTTCTCCTGAGCTGCTAGGATTTCCTTTCTGAAGAGCTCCCAGCCCTCATGGGCTCCCTTGCCCTTAAGGACTGCCTCCCATGGGACTTTACCAACCAGCCTTCTGAACAGCCCAAAGTCTGCCCTCTGGAAGTTTAATGCGATTGTCCCGCTAACTACCCTCTTCACCTCACCTAGAACTGAAAACCCTATCATCTCATGATCGCTTTGTCCCAGGCATCCTCCTACCACCACATCCCCCACAAGGCCTTCTCTGTTCACAAACAGGTCCTGGAGGGCACCTTCCCTTGTCGGTTCGCTCACCAGTTGTGCGAGGAAGTTGTCTTCCATGCACTCCAGGAACCTCCTAGACTGCTTCCTTTCTGCTGTATTGTACTTCCAGCAGATATCCGGAAGACCGAAGTCTCCCACAGGGACAAGAGGTGGCGATCTTGCGACTACTCCCATTTATTTATAGAAGAGCTCATCAGCTGCTGCTTCTTGGCTGGGTGATCTACAACAGACTCCCATCACAAAATCTGCCTTCTTCTGGGCTCCTCTGATTTTAACCCACAAGTGCTTGATCCCTTCATCACCATAATCAAGTTTGAGGGTATCAAAGCACTCTCTTACATAGAGGGCTACCCTGCCACCTCTCCTACCCTTCCTGTCCGCGTGAAGAGTTTATATCCCACCATAGCTGCACTCCAGTTATATTAGTCATCCCACCACAATTCCATGAGGGCAACGACATCATAGTCTCCTTGCCCTACAACAGCTTCCCACTCCTCCTTCTTATTACCCGTGCTGTGTGCATTGGTGTAAATGTACTTCAGCTGGGCTGGCAAACGTTCAGCCCTCATAAAGGGAATAGAGTTTATTCCCAATTGAATGGTCCTTGGAATAGCTAACACCAGAGTGCCAGTTTCATCCTTACTGTCATCAGGTGTAATCGCCCCCACTTGTTCTGTGGTGACGTACTAGTGGTCCTCACCAGCACACCATCTCTCAGGCCCTGGAGTCCCACTTCCAGGCTCACTCCCATCTAGACTGGTCTCATCCCCCTCCCCCTTCACATCTAGTTTAAAGCTCGGTTTGTGAGCTTAGCTAGATTTTTAGTAAGGGCTTTAGTCTCCCTAGGAGACAAGCGTGTCCCCATTCCTAGTAAGAAAGCCTGAGGGTCCATGGGCCACCCCATGATCAAAGAACCCAAAGCCTCCCTCCTCACACCAGGCTCAGAGCAAGGCATTAATCAAGTGCATCTTTTTGACTTCTGGCTCCTCATTCCTTAGCGCTGGAATGGAGCTAAATACTACTTGCACCCCAGAGCCCTCCATTGTTCTCCCTAGAGCCGTGAAGTCTCTCTTAATGGCTTTAGGTTTTCTGCTCTGTATGTCATCATTGCCAAATTGAAATACTGTTAGAGGGTAATAATCTGTCTCTTTGTCCAAGGAAGGAAGTTTTCTAGTTACATCCTTCACTGATGACCTGGTAAGCAGCAGATCTCCCTGTGGAGCAGGTCCGGTCTGCAGACAGGTCTCTCTGTTCCTTTTAGAAACGAATCCTCTACGATTCCTCTTCTTATTAATGGAGGATATTTTCATCGTTTTCTGAGGATGGCACAGCCTAGGGAAATATTCTAGGCCGTGGGAGCCATCTTCTTCATCCTTGGGGATGGATTCCACCTGCAGCACTTTGTATTTGTTCTTCAGGGGAACCTGGGGGTTTCTTGTCTAGGTGCGGGGAGCAGGTTTCCTTCATCAGGCAAGAACCTGCTGCCATTCCCCATGTCTTGTTCCCCCAGCCTTGCAGTCTGCAGGCGGGTGGTGCTCAGACACACTAGCTCCAGCAGCCTGCTGCGTTTGTGAGAGGGCCCTGCTCCTCTGATCTATCTCCCTCTCACATTCCCGGATGGTCATTCAGCCTATTTACCTCCTCCCTTAGCTCTTCCACCATGCGAAGGTTGTCCCCCACACAAGTGTGGGAGGGGGACACTGCCTGCAGCCCAGGGTCTGGGTAGCTGCTCTGTCTAGATGGCAACATATTCACAATGTTCTGGGTCACAGTACTTCCTGAAGACTGTTTAAATCTCCCACGGTCACTTCCGGGATCGTCTCCCCCGCCCCTGCATCAGCCGCCACGTATTAGCCTGGGCTTCTGGCAGTCCGGACGCACCTGCCGGGCTCCCTCCAGGGTTCCTAGGCTCCCCCCCAACTCTGGCTAGCACCCTTTTGCCTACTTCTAGTGCCTGGCTGTAGCACTTACTGTGGTTGCCACCAAACTGTGTCAATATTCATTAACATTTCTCAGAAAACAATTACATATTGTATTTATTTTGAGGAAATTATTTACACCGATCACTCCCAGTGCCACATCAGCATTGTCTGTCTGCACATGTCCAAAGTTCTCGTTGTCAGGGTTTTTTTGGTGGTCTCCAGTGGAGTAATGAGTGTTCTCCATCTTCTGCTTAACTTTTAGTCCTTTCTCCTTATATGGTTTCATCTTGTCTTACAGCACAGACCATCAGGGCCTGTTTATACACAACCTATGCTGGTACAACACATTCCAGGGAATGCTTACTGTATTCACACAAGGTCCACATGATAACAATGGCACCCATGGACATTGCACCGTACACCGGATGCCATTAATCACAATGTCAACGTAACTCAATACAAGGTTTGCACAAGAAAGAAAAGGGGAAACAAAAATGGAAGTCCACAACAGTAACACCTTTGCTCCCTTTGTTTGTTTACAGCTCAATTTCAGGCACCCTCAGATAAGGAGGCTCTTGTTCTTAAAGATATAGAGTACAGTAGGAGGGCCACAGACACCCTGTTCACAACTTCTGGGACTCCAGGATTGATTACTACATCGATCATGCTGTCCCATCATCTGTTCTTGCCTCTAGATTTTGTAATCATTTATAGTCATTAGTCCAAGCACTTCTTCCTTTTCCTCTAATGTATTCAGCATTATTGTTCTGTCCTCTACTTGTCTTATGCCTTGTTCTATCCTTTTAGATACCAATCAGCTACAATGTAAGATCAACTGAACTACTGCATACTTAACCATCAATGTTAATAATCCAAACAAATTACATATTGTTGTCTTAAGCAGTTTTTCTTTAACCATCCTTTCATGTCTTGGAATTGTCCACAACAGTCTAAAAGGGTTTTTTTTTTCCACGTATTTCATGCAGTATTCGAAGTTTATCTCAAATGTTATGCATGTCCTTTTCTAATCTCTGATCTTAGTCTGCATCTGTACAGCAAGTGGTGTATTATATGTACCTGTTTTGAGTGATGAGCATGTAACGTAATGCCTTTCTGTTTTGAAGGGCTAGTTTTATCTCTAACTGTAAGGCTGAAATAACATTACGTATCTCTTCCATTACAATAGATATATTTACAATGGCCCTTTAGAATACTTTAGATACTCCTAGCCAGAGGAGGAATGTTTGTGCAAACTGGTGAAAGACTGTCAAATATTTTAAAAGTGGATTTTACACAGAGCGTTTTATACTTTGTTTGGTATGCTGGGGTAAGTTGCGCCTGTCATTTCAGAAGAAGTTTTGATCTATTGAAATGTCAAGAAAAAAGCAATCAACCTATCCTAATGTACAAGTGTTAGTCCAATTAACAGGCAGTATCTTATAGGCCTTAGAGCCACATACCACTCATAATCGTTCATTTGTTAAGATTTTATCATATAACAATTCTTACAGGCTAGTATATGGCCAGCAATAATATAAACCCAAATGCAAAATCCCAGAGCAAACAAAGCTACAATTTCTAAAAACAGTCAACAGGTTCAGATGATAATAATAGGGTCTTCAAGGTCTATTTGCAGGGTTGTCAATTGCACTTCTGTTGACATTTGATCAAAAGAAGTTCATCCAGATCATCCAGCTCTACTCTGAGAGGTGATACTCTGCGTTGTGTATGAAGATGGTATGATGCTTTTAAACTGGGAAGTGCTGATCTAGTTGAGCGACCCTTGGGCATTACTGTAGTATTAGTAATTACCAGTACCTGATAGTTCAGCTGAAGGATGTGTTTTTGCTGGTATACCTTAATGTAAATCCAGTCTCCTGTTTTCAAGGAGTGACAGACTTGAGTGGTGGGGTCTAGTAAAAAAATTTTCAGCTGTGTGTGGAAAGTCCTTAAACATTTAATTAATACCTGGTAATATTTTAGAAGAGCATTATCTGTTAGTTTTAAGTTTGACTGCATGGGAATTAAGGGTTCTGTGTAAGATGGTCACATGGGTCTGCCCATTAAAAGCCTGTGAGGTCACAGCCCATATTTTCTATTCATAATGTTTCTCATAGGCATCAATGGGAGAGGTAACACATTCAGACGTTTCAGGAAAGTTTCTGCAAAATTTTTTTCCTAATGTGGTTTTAAAATCAGTTTTTCCTCTCTACAGCCCCACTGGATTGGGAGTAATGGAAAAATGAAATTTTGGTTCTCTTAGTAGGGTTGCACAAATTTTCTGCATTAATTGTGAAACAAAGAAACTTACGCTGAATAGTTTAATTTAACCATTAGGGCAGGTACACTTTATTCAGCGCTGGAGAAGACTTGGGATTTGGCCTCAGAGTGCTTCTCCCAAACAGTGATTTCAGAGAACTTTATATATACAGAATTGTTTTCATATTCATGTTTTTCCCCAAAATGACAAGCACACTTCATTCCTGAAACCTCATTGCATATCCAGGGAGGATGAGATCAAACCCACCCAGAGTCATTAAGGTGTGGCCATATCTGAGTGGTCAATCTCAACGACTCTGGGTGACAAGAAGATAAGGGTCATTATCGTTATCTTCATTGATAATCTTTTTTTTACACATGGCAGTTGACATTTCATCCCACCATTTACAAATCACCATTTCAATTGTCTGGTAAATTGTTACAAATTCAATTGTCTGGGTCCTTTTATTGCTATCTAGTATTAGGGGAATATTAAACGCAGGAATTAGTTCTCTCGGCATTTTTTGCAACAGTTGTTTCATCTGCATGTTTACACGGACAGGCCTCCATGCTGAGAACATATCTAAAATGATAAGGACATACTGAAATTTACGGTATTTAGGTATCTGAATAAAGTCAATTTACAAATTTACAAATGGTCCCCACGATTTCTGGTATACAGCTATACTTTTCTTCTCCTCCTGACTTATATTAATTTCTTGAAAAGGTGTCCTAACAATATGAAGATTCAAGAATTTAAGCAGCACTTTGCTAGCAAGCTTCAGTCATTTACTGACAAAATGAAAGCCCCTTTTTGACTGTTCAAGCTATAGGATCATTTGATTTGAAACAAAGAAACTTATGCTTAACACTTTAACCATTAAGGCAGGTACACTTTATTCAGCGCTGGAGAAGACTCGGGATTTGTCCTCAGAGTGCTTCTACCAATCAGTGATTTCAGAGAACTTTATATACACAGAATTGTTTTCATATCCATATTTTCCCCAAAATGACATGCACACTTCATTCCTGAAAACTTAAGGCATATCCAAGGGGAGATGAGATCAATCCCACCTAGAGTCTTTAAGGGGTGGTCAATCTCAACGACTCTGGGTGAAAAGGGTCATTATCATTACCATTATCATTATCTTAGTTGTTAGTCTTGTTTCTAACACATTACAGTTGATGTTCAAGCCCACCATTTACAAATCACCATTTCAGTCCCCCCTTTTTCAAGGCCTTTGCAAATTCTTTTGCAAAAGAGTAACAAGAGGTTCTATTGTTTAAAGCTCTCTTAAAATATTTTCCTGATTCTACTGCTTGTCTGATCTGATTTCTTTTCCGTGTCTCATAACCTTCTACTGTTCACTGACAACACCAAAATGCACATTGAAACACTATATGGGTCCCAATGTACAACACTGAGTTGTTTCAGCCAGGGCAAGTTTAGGAGTTAGGAAGTTAACTAAAAAAAAAAAAAAAAAAAAGTATACCTTCCTGCTCTTGTATGGAGTTAAGAAGGCCATACTAATTTTTATAGAGGTTCCTAAAGTCTGAGACTGATTGGTCAAATTGGAACAGCCTATGCCCTCAAAATCAGAGCATCATTTATGGTGTCTTAACAGATAATCAATTGCAACTTTATTTTCTAAATCTAATGCTGAAGTTGTGTAGTTTCAAGATTTAAGGCCTCCAAGGCTCGAGAGGTATAACTGAGGCTCCTTGCATACCTACAAATAAATCTCTTTAAAGTTCATGGGCACGGCTACTCCTGGTGTTAAAAGGAAGCCAGCGTACTTTCAGCTTTATATGACAGTTTTGAAAACCACGTATAGTTTCGCAAGGTCTGAATGCTTGCAGGGATTCTCAAAATACATGGATTAAATACATGTTGTACTGAAAAAATAGCATTTAAACAAAAGGCCATACTATTGTATATTGTACAAGCCAGTTTTTCCCAAATGTTTATAGAGGCATCCGACTTATGGGAAAATAAGGTTTCTCCTTATGGACACATTTACAGTTCACTTTAGTTAGCCTTATTTTTAAAAGGTGTTAAGCGTTCTGTTGTCCACTGGCTGGTGGGTGATCTGACTGGCTTGATCCTTCACTTGATCCACGTTCTTTCATCTTGATTTCTGTGAATGCTGTTAACAATACTTGGTATGGTCCATTCTGCTTTTCTCCCAGAATTTTTCCTGTAAAATCTTTTGTTAGCCGATTAAACAAATTCTCACCTAATTCTGTGAAATTTTCTCCTGTATACTGCAATTGGTCTAAAGGCTAATGCTTTCCTTAGACCTTGGGTTGGTTCAAATCCTAAGCAAGGCCAAAGGAAATGTTTGATACCAATATAAATTTGCTTCTTGTCAAATTTTAGTTAATTGCTGTTTTATCAGCAAATATCTGATGATTAATTTTCTCCACCTGACCACTAGCCTGTGGTCAGTATGGAGGAAGTAACTGCCAATCAGTTCTTAAAATTTCACTAAACGTTTTACCACTCCAGCACAAATGTGTACCTCTACCTGATTATTTCACAGAATCACAGAACAACCAGGTTGGAAGGGACCCATCGGATCTTCTAGTCCGACCATTCCTATCTAACACTAAACCAAGTCCCTCAATACCTCATCCACCCATGCCTTAAACACCTCCAGGGAAGGTGAATCAATCACCTCCCTGGGCAGCCTATTCCAATGCCCAATGACCCTCTGTGTAAAAAACCTCCTCCTAATCTCCAGCCTAAATCTCCCCTGGCGGAGCTTGAGGTCATTCCCTCTCGTCCTGTCCCCTGTCACTTGGGAGAAGAGGCCAGCTCCCTCCTCTCTACAACCTCCTTTCAGGTAGCTGTAGAGAGCAATGAGGTCTCCTCTCAGCCTCCTCTTCTCCAGGTTAAACAACCCCAGCTCTCTCAGCCGCTCCTCATAGGATCTGTTCTCCAACCCCTTCACCCGCCTCGTCGCTCTTCTCTGGACTTGCTCCAGAGCCTCAACATCCTTCTTGTGGTGAGGGGCCCAGAAGTGAACACAGGATTCAAGGAGTGGCCTCACCAGTGCTGAGTACAGAGGGAGAATCACCTCCCTGGACCTGCTGGTCACACCGTTTCTGATACATGCCAGGATGCCATTGGCCTTCTTGGCCACCTGGGCACACTGCTGGCTCATGTTCAGTCGGCTGTCAACCAACACCCCCAGGTCCCTCTCCTCCTGGCAGTTTTCCAGCCAGGCTTCTCCCAGTATGTAGTTCTGCATAGGGTTGTTGTGCCCCAAGTGCAGGACCCGGCATTTGGCCGTGTTAAACCTCATGCCGTTAGACACTGCCCAGCGGTCCAGCCTGTTTAGGTCCCTTTGCAGAGCCTCCCTACCCTCCAGCAGATCGACACTTGCACACAGCTTTGTGTCATCTGCAAACTTGCTAAGGGTACCCTCAATGCCCTCATCCAGGTCATTGATGAAGACATTGAACAGGACTGGACCTAGCACTGAGCCCTGGGGAACACCACTTGTCACTGGCCTCCAGCTGGACTTAACACCATTTACCACCACTCTCTGGGCCCGGCCATCCAGCCAGTTTTCTACCCAGGAGAGTGTGCGTCGGTCCAGGCCAGAGGCTGACAGTTTCCGCAGCAGAATGCTGTGAGAAACTGTGTCAAAGGCTTTACTGAAGTCCAGAAAGACCCCATCCACAGCCTTTCCCTCATCCAGCAGCCGAGTGACTTTGTCATAGAAGGCGATCAGGTTGGTTTGGCAGGACCTGCCTCTGGTAAACCCATGTTGACTGGGCCTGATCACCCGGTTCTCTTGCAAGTTCTTCATGATAGCACTCAAGATCACCTGTTCCATGACTTTCCCTGGCACTGAGGTCAGACTGACAGGCCTGTAGTTCCCCGGATCCTCCCTGCTACCCTTCTTGTAGATGGGAACTACATCAGCCAGCCTCCAGTCCAGAGGTACCTCCCCAGTCTTCCAGGATTGCTGGAAGATGATGGAAAGGGGTTTGGCCAATACATCCGCCAGCTCCCTCAATACCCTAGGATGTATCCCATCTGGCCCCATAGACTTGTGGGTGTCCAGTTGGCCATGCAGGCCTCTGACCACCTCCTCTTGGACTATGGGAGCCTCGTATTGCTCCTCTGTTTCCGGGGTATCTACACGGAGGGAACAGCTTTCTTTACAATTAAAGACTGAGGCAAAAACAAGGTAGAATTTCATTCAACAATACAATTGTGACTTCTGCTTTATTTGTCCTGAAAGGAAAAGCTTCTGACAAACCTGAGAAAGTATCTGTTAACACTAATAAATACCAGTATCCTCCTATTTACTGGGAGTTCAGAGAGATCTATTTGCATTCCTATTATTTATACAGAACATCCATGCCCCAATGGGTTTGTTTTGTTTATTTTGCTTTTCTTTGGGGTTTTTGTTGTTTCATTTGTAACTCCTCTAAGACCAATTCCCATAGCACTTCTGATGGCATTATTATTTGTCCATCTGGAACATAAAACCATCCATTATATACTTCCCTTCCTGCCATATTGATAATCAAGTTCCTATATTCCCTTGAATATTTCTCCAATTTTAAATCATAATCAGGGATTTTAAGTTTACCGTCTGGAATCAAAGCAGATACTACTTCTGCCTTTTTCTGTGGCTGGTGGGCAAAGTCCAATGGGAGACAGTCCTTAAAGGCAGTGGAGCCCATGAGGGCTGGGCACTCTTCAAAAAGGAAATCCTTGCAGCTCAGGAGCAAGCCGTCCCCATGTTCCAGAAAAGGAGCCAGCGGGAGGAAATAAACAGCTTGGTTGAGTAGGGAGATCTTGAGAGATATCAAAAAGAAGAGGAGGGTCTATGAGCTTTGGAAGAAGGGACAGGCACCTTGGGTGGACTACAGGGACGAAGTGAGATCATGCAGGGAAAAAATCTAGAAATCAAATTGGTCTAGTCCATGAAAGATAATTAATTTTCTATAAATACATTAACAATAAAAGGAGGACTGGAGAGAATGTTCAATCCCTATTGGATGCAGAAGGAATAACAGTGACAGGGGCTGAGGACAAGGCTGAGGTACTTAATGCCTTCTTTGTCTCAGTCTTTAATAGTAAGGAAGGTTATTCCCTCTGTGTGCAAACCCAGGAGTTAGAGGAGAAGAATGAAGCTCCCATGATCCATAAGGAGATGGTTAGAGACTTGTTTGCCCAGGTAGACACCCACAAGTCTACAGGGCCAGATGGGATCCACCCAAGAGTATTAAATGAGCTGATGGATGTGCTGGCCAAACCCCTTTCCATCATCTTCCAGCAGTCCTGGCTGACTGGGGAAGTTCCACTGGACTGGAGGCTGGCTGGTTGATGTTGTGCCCATCTACAAGAACGTTCGCAGGGAGGATCCAGGGAACTACAGGCATGTCAGTCTGACTTCATGACATATCCTGCCCCCCACCCCCGGCAAATCTGCTGTAGAGGGCTGCTGCTTTGCTGAGTCACAGGGTGGAGAGGAGCTAGGTGAAGGTCTGGTGGCCACTACACGCCAATGGCCATAACAAAGCCCATCTGTGCAGCAAGAATAAGTAGGGGAGAATGGACAATCGTGTCTCTGACACTCGTTTGCTTGTCAAGATGACCAAACTGGCCCATGGTCACACCCCCCCTCACCCCACATACCAAGCAGGTATGTGTAAGTGCAAAACAAAAACTAAGACTCAGAGATGGTCCTCAAAACAGTCAAAAGTATTAATAAGATTTGTATGAGTTTTTGTGACAGAAGCATCCTGATATACGACCCGGGAGTTCTCTGGATTCCTACACATGGGTGGAGGTTGCACTACAATCCATTGTCCCCCCATCATCAGAACCACTGACAAAAGGTAAAGAAGATTGGGCTGATTGGCACCCCAGATGTTATCACTCCAGAATGGACTATAAATAATGAGAGGACCAAGTACAAATTGGAGCTCCCTCTCACCTGGTCTGAGACCCTCCCACCTACATAGTCCACAACCCACAGACATCGCGCCAGAGCGTTTGCAGAAACTTCACCCGCAGCAGCTTTGAGGAAACATCTAAGGACTCCAGCGCCAAACTCCATACAGGTCGTATAGTCTTTTCCAACCCTTATAGAATGCTAATATTGGCCTAGACGTAAGCTTATATTCTTGACTTAGATTTGTAACATTATAGTTAATAAACTAAATGTTTAAATACAATTCTGGGTCCTACTCTGTCTACCTCAGTGTGTGACACCTCAGTGCTGGAGAAAGTCATGGAACAGGTGATCTTTAGTGCTATCATGAAGCACATGCAAGAGAACAAGGTGATCAGGCCCAGTCAACACAGGTTCACAAAAGGCAGGTCTTGCCAAACTAACCTGATTGCCTTCTATGACAAAGTGACTCACCTACTGGATGAGGGAAAGGCTGTGGATGTAGTTTTCTTGGATCTCAGTAAAGCTAAAGCCTTTGACACAGTTTCTCACAGCATTCTGCTTGGGAAACTGTCAGCCTCGGGACTGGACAGGTGCACACTCTCATGGGTGGAAAACTGGTTGCATGGCCGGGCCCAGAGAATGGTAGTAAATGGAGTTAAATCCAGCTGGAGGCCAGTTACAAGTGGGGGTTCCCCAGGGCTCAGTGCAACCTCCACCCATGTGTAGGAATCCAGAGAACTCCAGGGTCGTAGATCTGGATGATTCCAACACAAAAATTCATAGTATTTCTATTCACAGATCTTATTAATACTTTTATTTTGAGGACCACCTCTGAGTCTTTGTTTTTTTCCCTTGCCTCCAGGTACCTGTTTGGTATGTGGGAGGAGGAGGAGTTGTGACCATGGGCCAGTTCGGTCATCCTGAGTGTCAGAGACATAATTGCCCATTCTGCCCTACTTATCCTTGCTGCACAGATGGGCTTTGTTATGGCCATTGGTGTGGAGTGGCCACCAGACCTTCGCCTAGCCCCTCTCCACCTCGTGGCTCAGCAAAGCAGCAGCCCTCTACAGCAGCTTAGGGGGCGGGGATATGTCAGACAATCTCAGTGGTTAACTTGGCAGTGTTTCTTTCTACTGACCACGTGGAAGGGACTCCTGAGTATGATTGTTTGCAGATGATTGAAGAAGTATATTGCAGCCACCTGGACCTTAAAGATCAATCATTTGAGAATCCAGATTGGTAATTATTTATAGATGGGAGTAGTTTTGTATGAGGAGGAAAAAGGTTGTCAGGGTATGCAGTTACCACAAGAAGCTCCGTAGGAGAAGCTCGTGCTCAGAAAGCCAAATTAGTGGACCTAACCAGGGCCTTGGATTTTAGTCAAGACAAGAGAGTCAATATATGGACAGATTCTAAATATGCCTTTGGAGTTGTACATGCCTATGGAGCCACATGGAAAGGGAGGTGGCTTTTAACAGCACAGAGGACTGGAATCAAATATACAGAATAAATTCAAATTTACTAGCCAGTATTCAGAAACCTATGGAGTTGGCTGTTATGCATTGTAAGTCACATCATTTGGAGACATTGACTATTGGATTGGGAAATCAATTAGCTGATAAAGCTGCTAAAGAGGCTGCAGAAGCAGGCATTATGGCTTTTGTGCCAGAGAAAGAGATGAAATTGCCAGAAACAGCTCCTGGATAGGATAATAAGGACCTTAGATTGATTAGGCATTACAGCAAAAGAAGAAAATTATGGGTGGTTTGTCACACCCACTGGTCAGGTGGTAATACCTCCTTTTCTTTTAAGGGAATTGGCCATAAAGGACATTAGGGAACAGAGAATCTTTTAAAACATTTGAAGAATGTAGTTATAGAAAGGGCTATGACAGAAATTGTTTGTTCAGTTACGGAAAATGTGTGGGGCATGCTAAAGAAACTATCCTAATACCAATAATCGAGTAATATTTGGAAATGCTGGGGAAGGAAAGTCCCCTGGAAGTTACTGGTAAATAGATTTTACTGAGTTATCCCGAAAAAAGGGTACAGATATATTCTTGTTTTAGTAGATACCTTTTTGAACTGACCAGAGGCTTTCCCTGCTTATACCAATAAGGCAAGAGAAGTAGTAAAATGTTACCTAAAGAATTGATTCCAAGGTTTGGGGTGCCTTTGGAAACGTCTTATTTAGGACAGAGGTCCTCATTTTGTGGCAGAAGTAATCAAACAACTAAGCAGTGTTCTGGGAATATCGTGGGATTTGCATACACCTTATAGACTTCAATCTAGTGGGAAAATGGAGAGAATGAATTATACTTTGAAATTACAGTGGAGTAAAATGTGTCAGGAAACCTTTATGACCTGGGTAAAAGCTCTACCTTTAGTGTTATGAAGAATTTGAATTCCACCTCGACGAGGGGGCCTTAGCCCATATGAGATATTGTATGGAAGGTCTTATCAGATGCCATATATTCCAGGAGATACTACCGTTAAAGGGAATTTGGGCATTAATAACTATTTGATATCTCTCCAGGAGTTGCAGAAATTTGTGACTGTTAACAAATCTTTAGAGCTTGATATGACAGCATATCCATTCCAGCCTGGAGACTGGGTGTATATCAAGACTCAGAACCAGTAACTCCTAAGTGGAAGGACCATATCAGCTACTTCTAGCAACACTCACAGCCGTGAAGCTACCTGGAAAAGGACCCTGGATTCATTATTCATGGATTAAGAAGGTTCTTGCTTCATGGACTGCAGAACAACAATCCCCAACTACTCACCACAAGGCAACTGAGTGGGTGTTGAAGCCTGAGTGGAAAATCCAATGGGACTCAGGGAATCCACTAAAGATGAGGATTCAGGAATTAGATCACAATGAATTTCAGGACTATATTTCAAATGACTGTTATTACAATGATAACTGTGGGTAAAAAGTGTGAATTGGAACAACAGCACATTGGAATTGAAAAAAGGTTTTGGTAAAATGAATAGACTCTCTACCGTGACAACCTGCCTCCCCATGCCACATTCAACTTCAGACCCCATACCTTGGGGAATTATTCCATTAGATTTTACAGATCTCCCAAAATTGGACCATGTTACTAAAGCACTAAAACAAGCCAACATGAGGTATTATCTAGATAGCGAAAACAAAGACAAAGTAGCGTACTGCAGTATACAACATTTTGGAGGCCAGGAAGTAACAGGACTGTCTTTGGGCACCATGCTAACACTCCTTGACCAAAGGGGTCCACCCCATTAGACCACCATTTCTTAGATTAGGTTGCAAGGTACAGTGAGACACAAGTTGCTTCTTCGGCGGCACCCGGCAGCAGGACGGTGAGTTCTATGGTGGGGTGGACATTTCGAGGTGGTGGGGGCTTCCCTGAGCCAGAAAAAAACAGGCTGGAGCAGAGCGGGCAGCGCTGGGCTCCTGACAGCTGGCAAACGCTGGTCCCGTGCGGTGCCTGATGGGAGGGGGCAGTCCCGGCGGCTACCACGGGAGATTTAAACGGTCCCTTGGGAGCACAGTGACCTGGAGCACAGCGAGGAGCATGGCAAAGAGGTGCAGGGCAGTTTGAATGGGCAGGGTGAGAAGGCAGGGCGCAGAGAGGGGCTAGAGATTAGCCAAAAGATACTGAAGACCATGGTGGCCACCCGGCAGAAGATTAAAGCTGCCCCAGTGTGCTGCAGCAGGCAGGATGGATGCTGCCACCCAGACAGAGCCGCAGTTGGTGCATGCAGCTACTCAGACCCTGAGCTGCAGGCAGTGTCCCCCTCCCACGCCAGCTTGTGCCTCTAGTACCGGCTCCCTTGTGAAAGCTGCACTTGAGTGGGGGAACTCCTTCGCATGGTGGAGGAGTTAAGGGAGGAGGTAAAGAGTCTGAGGACTACCAGGGAATGTGAGAGGGAGGGAGATAGACCAGTGAAGCAGTGCCCTCTCACTAACTCAGTGGGATGCTGGAGCTGGTGTGTCCAAACACCATCCACCTGCAAATTGCAAGGTTGGGGGTTACAAGAGATGGGAAAAGGCAGCAAGTTCCTGCCAGACGAAGGAAACCTGCTTCCCCCACCCAGACAACAAAACCCCAGATCCCCCTGGTGAACAAATACCATGTGCTGCAGGTGGAATCCACCCCCAAGGATGAGGATGATGGCTCCCGCAGCCTAGAATCTCTCCCTAGGCTGCACCATCCTTAGAAAAAGATAAAAACATCCTCCGTTAAGAAGAAGAGGGACCCATTTGAGAACCAGACCCGCTCCACAGTGAGGTCTGCTGCTTACCTGGGGCATCAGTGCAGGAGGTAGCTAGAAAACTTCCTTCTCTGGTCCATGAGACAGACTAATATCCTCTGATAGTAGTCCAAACTCGTAGTGATGATTTAGAAAATAGAAAGAACCAAGCCATCAAGAAAAACTTTAGGGCCATTGGGGAAATGATGGAGGGCTCTGGGGCATGAATAGTATTCTGCTCCATCACAAGGCTAAATAGATAGGACCTGGAAGTCAGGAAGAAGAATTCGATTAATGCCTGGCTCTGAGCCTGCTGTAAGGAGAGGGGCTTTGGCTTCTTTGATCATGGAGTGGCTTACGCACCCCCAGGCTTTGTTACTAAGGATGGGACACATGTGTCTTCTAGGGGGGCAAAAACCCTTGCTAAAAATCTAGCTAAGCTCATAAACCAAGCTTTAAACTAGATATGAAGGAGGAGGGAGATGAGACCAAGCTAGATAGGAGTGAGCCTGGAAGTGGGACACCAGTGGATTCGGAGATGGTGTGCTGGTGAGGACCACCAGTACATCACCACACAGCAAGTTGGGGCGATTACACCTGATGACAGTAAGGATGAAACTGGCACTCTGGTGTTAGCTATTTCAAGGACCACGCAATTAGGAATAAACTCTATTCGCTTTATGAGGGCTGAAGGTTCACCAGCCCAGCTGAAGTACATTTACACCAATGCACTCAGTTTGGGTAATAAGAAGGAGGAGTTGGAAGCTGTCGTAGAGCAAGGAGTCTATGATGTCGTTGCCATCACGGAAATGTGGTGGGATGACTCATATAACTGGAGTACAGCTATGGTGGGATACAAACTCTTCAGGCAGGATAGGAAGGGAAGGAGAGGAGGCGGGGTAGCCTTCTTTGTAAGGAAGGACTTGGACACCGTTGAGATGGATTGTGGTGACAAAGAGATTGAGTGCCTGTGGGTTAAAATCCGAGGAGCCCAGAAGAAGGCAGATTTTGTGATGGGAGTCTGTTACAGACCACCCAGCAAAGAAGCAGCAGCTGATGAGCTCTTCTAAAAACATCTGGGGTTAATCTCTAGATCAATGCCACTTGTTCTTGAGGGAGACTTCAATCTTCCTGATGTCTGCTGGAAAAACAAAGCAGCAGAAAGGAAGCAGTCTAGGAGGTTCCTGGAGTACGTGGAAGACAACTTCCTTGCACAGTTGGTGAATGAACCAACGAGGGAAGGTGCCCTCCAGGACCTACTGTTTTTGAAGAGAGAAGGCCTTGGGGGGGATGTGGCAGTAGGAGGACACCTAGGACAAAGTGATCACGAGATGATAGGGTTTTCAGTTCTAGGTGGAGTGCGGAGAGTGGTTAGCATGTCAGTAGCACTAAATTTCCAGAGGGCAGACTTTGAACTCTTCAGAAGGCTGGTTGACAAAGTCTCCTGGGAGACAGTACTTGAGGGCAAGGGAGCCCATGAGGGCTGGGAGCTCTTCAAAAAGGAGATCCTAGCAGCTCAGGAGAAAGCCATCCCCATGTTCTGGGAAAAAAAAATGGCAGGGGAAAGAAATAGCTTAGCTGAACAGAGAGATCGTGAGTGATACTAAGAAGAAGAGGAATATTTATGGGCTTTGGAAGAAGGGACAGGCGTCTTGGGTGGACTACAGGAGGGAAGTGAGATTGTGCAGATCAAAAATCAGAAGGGCTAAGGCCCAAATAGAAGTCAGATTGGCACAGTCTTTGAAAGATAATAAAAAATTTTCTATAAGTATATTAACAATAAAAGGTGGACTAGGGACACCATACAGTCCCTATTGGACGCAGAAGGAACAACAGTGACAGGGGATGAGGAAAAAGCTGAGGTACTTAATGCCTTCTTTGCCACAGTCTTTTATTGTAAAGAAAGTTGTTCCCCCTGTGTACAAACCCCGGAACTAGAGGAGCAAACTGAGGGTCCCATGATCCAAGAGGAGGTGGTCAGAGGCTTGCTAGCCCGACTAGGCACCCACAAGTCTATGGGGCTGGATGGGATTCACCCAAGGCTATTGAAGGAGCTGGAGGATGTGCTTGTCAAACCTCTTCTCCTCATCTTCCAGCAGTCCTGGAAGACTGGGGAAGTTCCACTGGACTGGAGGCTAGCTGAGGTTGTGCCCATCTACAAGAAGGGTCGCAGGGAGGATCCGGGGAACTACAGGCCAGTCAGTCTGACCTCAGTGCCAGGGAAAGTCATGGAACAGGTGATCTTGAGTGCTATCATGAAGCACATGCAAGAGAACTGTGTGATCAGGCCCAGTCAACACAGGTTCACAAAAGGCACGTCTTGCCAAAACAACCCGATCGCCTTCTATAAGGTGACTTGAGTAGTGGATGAGGGAAAGGCTGTGGATGTGGTCTTCCTGGACTTCAACAAAGCCTTTGATACAGTTTCTCACAGCATTCTGCTTGGGAAACTGTCAGCCTCTGGCCTGGACCGGCGCACACTCTCCTGGGTGGAAAAGTGGTTGGATGGCCGGGCCCAGAGAGTGGTGGGAAATGGTGTTAAATTTAGCTGGAGGCCAGTGACAAGTGGGGTTCCCCAGGGCTCAGTGCTGGGTCCAGCCCTGTTCAATGTCTTCATCAATGACCTGGATGAGGGCATTGAGTGTACCCTTAGCAAGTTTGTGCATGAAACTAAGCTGAGTGGAAGTGTCGATCTGCTGGAGGGCAGGGAGGCTCTGCAAAAGGATCTGAACAGGCTGGACCACTGGGCTGAGATCAATGGCATGAGGTTTAACAGGGCCAAATGCCAGGTCCTGCACTTGGGGCACAACAAAACTATGCAGACCTACAGACTAGGAGAAGTCTGGTTTGAAAGGTGCCTGGAGGAGAGTGTCCTGGGGGTGTTGGTCGACAGCCGACTGAACATGAGCCAGCAGTGTGCCCAGGTAGCCAAGAAGGCCAATGGCATCTTGGCTTGTATCAGAAATGGTGTGACCAGCAGGTCCAGGGAGGTTATTCTCCCTCTGCACTGGTGAGACCACTCCTTGAATATTGGGTTCAGTTCTGGGCCCCTCACCACAAGAAGGATGTTGAGGCTCTGGAGCGAGTCCAGAGAAGAGCAATGAAGCTGGTGAGTGGGCTGGAGAACAAGCCTTATTAGGGACGACTGAGAGAGCTGGGGTTGTTTAGCCTGGAGAAGAGGAGTCTGAGGGGAGACCTTATTGCTCTCTACAACTACCTGAAAGGAAGTTGTGGGGAGCAGGGAAATGACCTCTTCTCCCGAGTAATAGGGGACAGGACAAGAGGAAGTGGCCTTAAGCTCCGCCAGGGGAGGTTTAGACTGGACATTAGGAAAAAATATTTCATGGAAAGGGTCATTGAGCACTGGAACAGGCTACTCAGGGAGGTTGTTGAGTCACCTTCCCTGAAGGTGTTTATGGCATGGGTGGACGAGGTGCTAAGGGGCATTGTTTAGTGTTTGATAGGAATGGTTGGACTCAATGATCCGGTGGGGCTCTTCCAACCTGGTTGTTCTATGATTCTATGATTAATGACCCTATGTGTTACCAACTGCAGCAGTGATATGACTGAAGTACAAGAATCTTATGTCTTGAGAAAATTCTCTGGGACTTTGAATAAAAGTTATGAAGAAATTTGAGATATATTTTGAATTTGATTACCCCAAGCTGTCCTGGAACTGAACACAGAAAATCAAATGTAACTTTGCCAGGGGCAGATGTAATGATAACAGCCTTCCCTTCATTATAAAAAGAGCATGAGAATTACAAGAAGCCTGGGTCAACGCTTCCAGCTGTTCACAGCCCCAAGTGCCAGTCCCTGGGTAAAGTGTATGGGCATTGGGAAATGGGCCTTGGACTGCCAGATTATCTTTTACTGAAGAAAATACACCTGTAACCTTAGGCTTCCTAACACTGTGGCCTAGGTGGAAGCAAAGTGAAAACCTATAAATCCTCGGTACTGGGGGGGAAAAAAAAAGAGGTAGCGATGAGGATAATTGGCAAGAGCTGAGCACATCCACTGAGGTAGGATGGGGATTACTCATTTTTTATTACCAGGATGGACTGTACCAGAAAATCAGATTCTAATTGAAAATCTTACCTGACAAGTGGAAACACTGGCAACTTCTTTTGCCAAAGGATTCAAACTGATCAGTCAGCAGATACAGGCCAATATGAAGGCAGTATTACAACACCACCTGATTTTGGATTTATTATTGGCCAAAGAACATGGAATTTTTGGATATCTGGAATTGGACATGGATCATTGTTGCATCCATATCCCAAATGTAGAAGATTTTAATAAGCAGATAAAACAAATTCAGGTTGTTGCCCGACAAGACTGAGATCTTAGAGAGGATGCAGAAAACAATTGGCTGAATAAATTTTTAAACCATGTAGGTGGAATGTCGCTGACTGGGTGGCTTCCTTGTCACAAACTTTAGTGTTAATCGCTGTCATAATAGGGATCGTCTTCTCAGTATTAAGTTGTGTAAAATGCATATTTTTGAAAAGGGAACACATTTCTAAAATAGACATAGATGATCTCTATTGGTGTTATTCTGCCTTGCTTGTTATCCTGTGGGAAGAAGGGTGGTGGGGACCTTTAGATGAGAATCAAAGGCCCAAAAAGGAAAGGAGAGATTTGATACAATATGTGGAATATTTCAAAGTGGAATATTTTGATTTAAGCTAAAGTACAGTTATGTTTTGTCTAAGCTGTTGTTGGTTTTGTAAGTTAGACAGAATGTCCCTCTGATAGCAGCTTTCTTTAAAACGGTGTTTTCTAGACATTGTTTGTTCCTTGAAAACGGTAACGTATTGTGTTAGGAACTATTTGCTCTGTGTCTCCTCTGCTGTAATCACCTGTTTGGAATCCTAACTAATCTGAAAGGCAAGGTCAAGTAGAGAGCTGGAGCCAGCTCCAAATTAGCTGGAGTTTTGACTGTTGCAAAGTTTCATAACATTAAAATTATACCTTGGAAAGTAATAGAATATGCATAAGATTTCTGGGAGAATTTATACGTAGGCATGTAAGTGGGAAATATATTCTGTATCTAGCCTTCATCTCATTGCACATGATTGATGGAGATCATTCCCACATGTTGCCCAGGCCTGAGAAAGGATGCTTGCTTTTTAAAACTCCAAAATGAGTCTTAGAGAGTTTTATTTTTTGTATCAATGTTCAGACCACACATGCCCCTGCCCAGTGATCCAGGGATACCAGGCTCATTCACTAAAGCAGTGCAAAATATGCTTTGAAAGTTTCAGTTCATACTGAATATGATCTAAACTAACTACTCAACCAGCATTGAATGAAATGAGGTTTTCAAGCATGAAGAAAGTGGGGATACTCAAACTCCTGTGATTCATCCAAGGATTTCTCCCTAAGAGTTATTCATGAGAAGATTGTAAAGGAGACTTATGCAAATTCCCCTATTGCTGGAAAAAACCTTCCCTCCCATCCTGGCTTCAAGCTATAGTTCACTTGATCACTTTACAGGAACTGTACTAAAACACCCTAAGAGCCAGCAAATACCCTGCTATGAGCCTGGCTGGAGTGATTTACAGTTGCCTAAAAACTGCAGGCAAAATGGCGAGAACAATAACATGACCTATTTAGTGGCACATACAAGCAAAGGCAGGGTGATTGCAACCATACGACAGGATTGGCTTGCTCCACATTTTTGATTGGTTTACCCCGATTTTTTCATGTGTGTGTATTTTTCAGTTATTTAACTATTCTCGACATTATTTGGGGATGGAATGAGAGCGGTAGACTGCTTTAATGAGGTCACTGAGTTAATGTCTACATCATAAAATGTTTGTATAGCTGTACATATAACTAATACTGAAGAATTAATATTAAAGGTGTTTAAATACTATTTATTTTTCTTATAGCCCACATAAATTTAAGATTTGTATAATTCATGCATAGTTTTATTTAATCTGAAATGGTGATTTGTAAATGGTGGGATGGAATGTCAACTGCAATGTGTTAGAAACAAGATTAACAACTAAGATAATGATAATGACCCTTATCTTCTTGTCACACAGAGTCGTTGAGATTGACCACTCAGATATGGCCACACCTTAATGACTCTGAGTGTGTTTAATCTTATTTTCCCCTGGATATGCAATGAGGTTCCAGGAATGAAGTATACTTGTCATTTCGGAGAAAATATGGATGTCATGGTCAGGGCAATCCACGATAAGTAGAAGTTGTGGGCCAAAAGACCATCTTTATAGATTTTACAAGACTTTTTATACCCCTACCTGAGCTGCGCATCCATGCATGATTGGTTTAGCTAAAGACTGACACTGCGCTGGTTTTAGATCAATATGGGCACAGAAGGATGAGGCTCAGGCACTTCAGAATGTACAGCTTCCACAAGACGCTGTGCGTTTTGGTAATGGCGTGGATGTACTAACAGGACAGTTTTCTAACACGCAGCATCAAGCAGAGTGGCATCCACTGGTTTTAGAGCAGGTCAAGGCTGTGGGTCTCGAAGCACTAATACGTATGGCCAAATTAGCTGAACCTAAAGTAAAATATACCACGATTCGACAGGGGACTACAGAACCGTTCTTACAGTTTGTTGAAAAATTGCAAGCTGCAGTGGAAAGGCAAGTGTTTGATGTGAATACAAGGACTTATGGTACATGCAGGAGTCATTGATGCTGACTACGAGGACAAATTTATGCTATTGTTTCCTCATCCACTCCACCTGTTACAGTGGAAAAAGGCAATCGAATTGCTCAACTTGTACCTTTTATGAGTCGTGTCCCTAGGACTGAACAGGTCACCCGAGGCACTGGAGCGTTTGGATCCACCGGACAACCACAAGTGCTTTGGATGCAAACGCTGTCTGACAGTCGACCACAAATGGTGTGTACATTATCCATGAATCAGGCATTGCCAAAATTGTTGAAGGTAAATGGACTATTAGATACAGGTGCAGACGTCACTGTTATTTCTCAATGAGATTGACCTTCCTCTTGGCCTGTGATCTCTACCACTCAAGGCGTCATGGGTCGGGGTGGAGTCACCAACGGTTTCATGGCAGCGAAACCAGTACTCATCACCAACCTGGAAGGACAAAAGGCTACTGTTCGACCTTATGTGACTGTGGTCCCTTTGAACTTATGGGGAAGAGACTGTTTGTCACAATGCAGGGTTCGGATAACCACGGATTTTCATTAGGGGTCACTGTGTTGCAGGGTGTGAAGAGACCTACACTGGCTTTGAAATGGTTAACAGAGAAGCCGGTTTGGGTGTGTCTCAACCTGGACAAAGGGAGGAGGAAAATCCGTTTGTCTGTGTGGCGATCCGGAGACCAAAAAGGTTACTCCCAGGGTGAATATCAAACAGTATTTATTTCCAGGGGGCACAACAATGAGCCGAGGTATGCAGCCGCCCGGAGTTACAGAAATAAGTCCCCGGTAACCCAAGCCCCTATGATCCAAGCAGACACATATGCCGTGAGGTCAGGGGGAGGCGGGGGGAAGAGGTAGAGAGAAAGACAGAAAGAGGAATAGAGACTGTATCACCACATGGTCCGGTCGCGTGGTTTAGGCTGCTCCGGTCCAGGTCTGTGTTTCAGTCCAGGCATGGCAGAGAGCTTGGACAGGAGCACTCAGGGCTCAGCAGAGCCGCCTGGTGGGCCGCTCCCCTCGGGAGTCAGGACCACCTGGCTCCTGCTCGGCATGGCGACCTGGCATCCCCTCTGCCCGGCCACGTGGCGACCCCCTGCACGGCCGCATGGCGACTCCCCCGGCCCCAACGCAACCCTGCGGCCACGTGGCGACCAGCTCCACCCCCGCGCTCCCGTTTCCTGCCCGGCACCGCCGCGAGAGAGCAGCCAGGGAAGGGGGGAGAGCGGGCTAGTGGAGGGTGCCTGGTCCTGCACTGTTGCCCATTGGACAAAATATTTAAGGCAAAAGTACCCAGTCTGACTTGACAATCCACCCTGTGACTTAAACATTTGTCACAGGAATCCAATCGAAAACTCAGACCCCTGTTGTCCATAGTTGTGACACTTTAGGGTGCAACTTGCTCAGATGAATGTGCTGCTGCATCGCCTACACCCTGCCGCAGTCAGCTCTGGGCCCAGAGTCCATCCAAGTGAGAGAACTCGATGCCTGCTCCTGCGTTGTCCTTCTGTTGAACACGACACATAAGCAGGTAGTCTTCAGGCAAAATGGCTAAGGCAAAAACAGTCTTACTTCACAGGGTAGATCAGTGGCCCCTCAATTGTGAAAAACTTATAGCCTCGCAGACATTGGTAGCAGAACAACTAGCTGCAGGTCATATTGAACCATCCCATAGCCCGTGGAATATCCCAATGTTTGTGATTAAGAAAACATCAGGAAAATAGAGATTATTACATGATTTACGTTGGATCAATGAGGTGATGGCAACAATGGGAGCTCTGCAACCAGGATTGCCCTCACCTACAATGATCCCCATGAGGTGGAAAATTGTTGTGATAGACTCAAAAGATTGTTTCTTTACCATTCCATTAGATGTAAATCATATGGAAAAGTTTGTTTTTACAGTTCCTTCAATCAACCATGCTGAACCATCGCAGAGGTGCCATTGGAAGGTGCTCCCATAAGGGATGAAAAATTCACTCACCATCTGTCAATGGTTTGTAGCTCAAGCCTTGAGCCCAATCAGAGAAAAATATGCAATGGGGTACTGTTATCATTACATGGATGATATCCTTCTGGCTGCTTCAACATCTCAACTGTTGTCAGCAATGGAATTTGACACATGAATTTCATTGAACCAATTCGGCCTAGTGGTGGCTGCAGAGAAAGTACAACGCACTCAGCCATGGCTTTATTTAGGCATGAGGGTGCTTGACCGCACTGTGCAGCCACAAGCAATCCAGCTAATGATGGAAGTGAAAACTTTGAATGATGTACAGAAATTGGCGGGAATCATTAACTGGTTACGTGTGGAGGGATGGTTGCTTTCACAAGGCCATAACTCCCTGGAACAGCTAATCAAGGACTCCCCTGTCTAGCAACTTTGTATCTCTCCACAAGTAACATCACAAGAACAAGGTGCCCTTGAAGCACGGAACAGGATGCAAAACAGGAGATATTGAGCCTGAGAAGCGAGAGATAGTTTCCCTGGGAAAGAGCCTGGGACTTTCCACAGCTGTGTGATCAGGCAGCTCAGCCTCTGCTAGGCTCCTGCTCTCTCTTTCCAAAACTCTTTTAATGCGGATGTGTTTGGGAATCAAGTTTGGCCTGTAGCTAGTTACAGCCAGCGGTGATTTGCTTAGTGTAGATTGCTGTGCTCTGTAAAAGGCAGTGCAGACTCTCTTGGATACGCTCGGTGTGAAAAAACCGCTTGCTGGTTTTCCTTGCACAGGTCCCAGTCTTCTGCTCTATTGAACACAGCTTTCCCCTGTGGTCTGGACCAGGGCAGACAGGTTTTCTCTAAGCTCCTGCACTAATCTTTCATGTCTGAAGCTGTAATGGGGACAGCGTGGACTGGGAGTCACAAAAAAAAAAAACCCTCCTCACTAGAAATGCCCACTTCTTATCAGGGCTATAGGGACTGTCTCGTGCAGGAACGCTGCTCTGCCTTCTGTTAATGACAACTGAATGATATTAGTGTCTTAGACCTCCTCATTTCCTTATTTTGACCATTCCTTCTGCATTTTTCTTCTGGAATTGGGCAGCCTGGTCCTGCCCATGGCCAACGGGTTGAAACTAGATGATCTTTAAGGTCTCTTCCAACCCTAACTATTCTATGATTCTATGATCACAACCTTTAAGCAAGCAGCCAATTAGAAGTCTGATGTTAAGTAAACACATTTGCTCTGTCTCAAAACTATATAACATAGCTGAACCTGCTAATAAATCGGAGCTTGCTTATCCAATCACATTGATTGTGCGTCTTGCTTCCCTCTCCACTCCAACAGTTACGACCTTATTTAGGCCTAACTTCATCTCAATGGAGGTCCCTTTTAGAACTATTAAAAGGAGACACTAATATTACAGCACCGTGGTCTTTGACCTCCAAAGCAAAGCAAACAGTTGGGATGGTGGAAAGGGCAATTCAGGAAAAGCACGTGTGGAGAATTGAGCTTACTGTTGAGGTTCGGGTATTTGTTTTGATTGATGACATGATACCATTTGCAATGATCGTGCAATGGAACCCTGTGGGAAGATTTGACAGAGAAGAAGACCTGGATGCTGTGAGACTGCTTGATACTGAACAACTCTAACAAGACCTTGAAGCAGAGAGCTGAAAGATAAACACAGGCCAGCTGGGAGGAACCCAGCAGCTAGTTCGGTGGGAACGAGTACCAGCTGAAAGGAAAACAATGGACATGAATTGTCAACATAGCTAACTTTAGTATAACTTGGTTTCTTGGCATGCACAGTAGTTTAGCCAATAATATGTTGGCAATAGCCTTATGGACAGCTACCTTTAGCCAATAATACACTGTAGTCACCCTTGTGGGCACACAGTTATGTAACCGAATGGGGTATATAGAAAGACAGCTAAACTGAATAAAGGTGCTTGCTGACTGATCAGATTGATCTCTGCATCTGTTTTACAACAAATGGCACCCGAATGTGGGGCATTCAGATTACCTGCCGGAGCTGCTCTGAACAAATACAGATTGGAATGAGACGCGCATCCACTTTAAGAAGACTCCAGGAGTCTTGGATCTGATATAAGGCAAGCAGCGGTCGATGGGGGGAGGATGGGTTTTCATGCTTTTGCAGGACAAGCAAGCAGTGATAAAGCCCCCCAGTATATATCCTCTCTAAGCGAGAGATGAAATATGACAAGATTTGTCTAACTGAACTATTGAAATCAGCTACTAAGTTGCTTGGTCCCTGGCAGAAAGTTTTTGAAGCATTAAAGGTGCATGTCAGCTCTAAAAAGCAAAGCAATTGCTCCAAGCCGAGTGCGCTAACCTCCCACACCTATAAACTGGCTGCACTGGCCTCTGCAGCCCCCGACGGGGAAGCCGATAAACCCTTTGATCCGGGTCCAAGAGACCGCGAGAAGAAGCCTTATTCATTGCCCCCCCATCCCTCAGACCAACAGGCACAAACTAGGAGGGAGGCACAGCAGCAGGGAGAAGTTGAAATATTGCAAGTTTTGATCTGTGTGCAGCACGGCGGTCCGTGCTGGGAACTAATTAGTTACAAAGCAATAAAAGAGATTCCAAAGGCTGCAAAAGAGAACGTATTAACTCCTCCAGAGCCAAGCCGCCTGGTCGAGGGCTTCTGCCCCCGTCCCCCACCCCCCCAACCCATATAGCTCCCACGGAGCGGCTCACTGAGGTGGGTGCTGCTCATCGCCACTGCTGCTACAGCTGCTGCTAAACCCAGAGAGTTTCGCATTACAGAAGGGATTATTAACAGATATGATAAGAAACTACTCAATTAAGCAACGTTGGTAGCAGTTCAAGAATCAAGGCAGCTTAAATAATGCAATTTTACAACAAATGTGTTTTCTGTTTTATCAAACACTTTTAAAGATACTGGATATTGGGAAGTTGAAAAAGGCATGACACATATATGGGGGGATGTGCTTGACAAGCAGGCAGACAACTGAACAGTTACAGAAGCCTTAATTTTGCAATCCACGACAATAAATCCTAATGTCAAATACAGAAAGATATGGTGTGGTCTGAAAACTCCTACAACAACAGCTGGGATCTTTTACCTATCAAGCTCAGCTGGTAACTGCTGCCCTGACTGTAATCTGAGACAGAAATACGTTCTGTTAGAATCGCAGCAAGGAGATACATTTTAAGAGACTGCCACACACAATGCCCAGATAGAGGACCTAAAATCTGCCCCTGGTGTGGAAAGGGTAAACATTTTACCAGTTGGTGTATATCAAAATGGGACAAGAACGGGACAGTATTGTCAGGAAACCAGGAGCAAAAGCATGGTTTGGAGACACATACCGACACAGATGCCTCCACGGCAAGCACGAGCTCTCACCTCAGAGCAAGAACCGGAGATAGCACCGAGATAGATGTGATCACCATCATCGCAGTAGTGCTACAAATGTCCGCACTTCACACAATGCCATGACATGTAAATGGACCATTGGGGTTGACTTTAAAAACTTGTAATTAGAATGATTATCAATAATTCACTTGGGAAATTTTGTTTTACCTGGGATCATTGATGCAGACTGTACTGGAATCATTCAAGCAAGGGTATGGATGCTGTCTCACTAACGTTATGATGTGCAGGCATAAATGTTTGTTAGAAAAACTGCAGAAATGTTAGGTAAACTTAGACAGCTTAGCTTACTGAAATACGCACTGTCTGCTGGCAAAGGCCTTGAAGACCTTGGATGCTGATAAGAGAGAAGCTGGAATGCAGAAACAACTGCAGTTCGACCAGGATGAGACTGTGCCTGCGCACAGTTTGAATTCAGGGGCAGTTCTTGAGGAAGATGAAGGTGACTTCAGCCCTGAGCCCCAGACCACAACATCGCGCCTGCGCAAGTATAGAAGAAGCTTCTCGAATCTAATTATAATAAGGAGCGGGGAAGGTCATGAATATGTAATAGGCGCTTATGAACAGGCATGTCTTCACACTATATCTATCTGCTTGTTAGACTGTTCGGTGTGCGAGTTAGGAGGAGGACCCCCTCGCACCCACCGGCGAATAAACACATACCTGCTTTATAACCCTTAACGGAGTTATAGAGCTTGATTCCGCAAAACAATTTGGCACCCCAGATGGGACACTCTCTCTGTCCAGCTGCAGGACCAGTGGGGAGTGGGACATTCTAGGTGCCGCTGGACTATTTCTCCAGAGAATCTCCCATCCTCATCCAATCGCTGCGGGGAGAGAGATGGACCATCAGTGGGCAGACAAGGTATGTGACTTGGGGATATGGATACTTGGTAATTGGAAAGAGGGGATGAGTCTGTAAGTCGTGTCGGGGACACGCGATGACAAGGAGCTAGAGTGCTTGCCCCTGAGATTTGGAAGGAGGGGCAGAGTCTGTAAGTCGTGATGGGACGCCTCACGCGATGACAAGAAGCTGTAATGCTCGCCCCTGGGCACTGGTGGGCCCAAAGGGACGCATAGTGAGGTAGCTGTGGGGAGGGATTCCCTAAGCTTGCCAAGACCTTATAAGGCGTCCAAGGTTAGGGATAGCTATCAAAAAAAAAAAAAAAGAAAAAAAAACAACCAAAAAACCAACTGAAACCCCCCCCCAAAAAACAGAAAAAACCCCAAAAAACCAAACAAAAAAACCCCAAAACAAACAAACAAAAAAAAAAACCCCAAAGCAAAAAACCAACATCGTATTTCAAGTGTTGTATGTGCCCGGTACCGTGTGTGGTTTAGATTTCCATAACATCAGAAACTGTGGATCCAATTTGACTGGTCGTAACTAACACTGTGTGAGTTGGGCTGGCCCTGAAACAAATGACTGTGTGTTTGAGATGCAACATCGCTGCAAAGCGAGTGAGGAGTTCTGATTGTTGTGTGTTGTTAATTTGATCTGTGTTTTGTGAATTCTTAATGTATGATAGAGTGCTGGAGTTTGGCAAGAATTTAAAACTTTGGATAGTGGTGGGGAGAGAAGCGGGTATGCTGGGGTGGGTTCAAGTAGCCGACCTGTGCCACCAAGGAGTTTCAAGTACTATGCAGGTAAAACTAGGCAGGACAACTTGCTCACTCTGAAAATATCTAGCAAAAGGGAAAAGAGAAAAAGAAAATGGAAAAATCCAGCCTTGCGGCTGTGTGTGTGTGTATGGGTGCCCCCACTTCTGCTTCTTTGCTGAGTCCGCGGGAGTTACACATGTTATCTCTCTAGGGGGATACTGGGTTATGAACTATTCTATTCGCATAAGAATAACGAGCAAACCAGCTATTATAGGGATTCCTAAACAGGCTTTGTTAAGAGATAGGAGAAACTATCCTTAAAATTTTAAGAATACCAACTATTGATTTATCTAAAATTTGTTGTGTGATTATTTCTGCGGACAGTTTTATTGTGTATAACTGGGGAACAATACGTTCAGGTTTGGTATATGTGTGCGTATATTATGTTTATCAGTAATGTAAGAAAGGTTGAACTACTGCCTAAATGGCAAGGACAAAACTTAATGTAATTTAACAGAAAGTATGATCAGTAGTGCAAAAGAGAGTTTGATTCCAGAAATCCAGGACCTTGAAGGGAAAGACCGGGAACGGGTTAAAGAACAGTGTAAAAAAGTTTTAGTGAAAACCGAGAAAGAAATAGGTGAAACTAAGGAAAAGGCAAACTAAAGAAACTAAAAATGGAAAACAAAAAGAGCCCTCTGGGTTGTGGAAAACAAAAAGAGCCCTCTGGGTTGTGTATTAACACATTGGAAGCATGTTGTTTGGAACTGAGAACAATGAAAACAAGAAGACCCTTATTAAATATTGTAATCAGTGGTGGCTACTTAAAAAATTTGATGATGGGGCAAAATGGCCACTTAATTAGACAATAGATTATAACACCATCTTACAATTAATATTGGTTTTGAGGAAAGAAGTAAAGTCGGATGAAGTGTCTTACGAGGATATGTTTTTAACCCTCCATAACAATCTGGAGTGATAAAGGAACTGTGGAATTGTGCTCCCCCCCACCCCACCCACCCCAGGAGCCTCTGGCACTTGCCCTTTAGAGAGAAAATAACAAGGAATCTGGAGGTAAACTGAGGCAATTGTTGTTCAGTGTGCAGCATTAGACAAAAGTGCACAAAATTAAACAAAACTCACCAGGCACCAGAACAGGATCTAACTGATCTTTTTAAGCCTCCCCCTCAATCACAGGAACAAGATGCCGACTCAGAAAGGACCCCCTCTGGATAGACCTGTATCCTTCTACATCAGAAAAAGTGTGCTCCGACGGTCCTGCAGGCAGCTCTCTGGGGTGCAGTTGGACCTGATGGAGAAACAATGCTAATCAAGGTACCTTTTCTACTGTCGATTTAGAAGCATTGGAAAGGGTTGCCTGAGAGTACCAGAATGATCTGGTAAGTGCAGCCAAATATTTTCAGTTTATTATGAGACAGTACAACCCCGGTAGGGGCGATCTACAGTTATTATTGGACTGTTTGACAGTGACTGAGAAACAATTAAACAGTCTTAAAGACTGTGGAGGATTTGGACAAAGATTATTATAAATGAGGAGGGGTGAACATTAAAGATTATTTCCCTCTTCAATACCCAAAGTGGGATACAAACAGGAATGCACATAAAGAAAGTCTGCAGGCATATCAGGGGTGGATAGAAGGGATGGAGAGAGCCATTCCCAAAACAATAAATGTGTCAGTATTATATGCAATTAAGCAAGGTCCTTCCAAGTCACCATCTGAATTCCTGGATTGATGAAGAGACGCAATGTACCACAGCACACCGCTGGATCTTGGGTCAGAGGTAGGAATACAACAACTAGTTTCTTTGTTCTTGGGTCACTCAGCAGGGGATATCAGGCGTAAATTTCAAAAGCTGTGTTCCATAGGAGATAGGAACCTGCAAGTATTGTTGAATGAGGCGAAAAAGAAATGAAAGAGAGAGGAGCAATCAGAAAGCACAAATAGTGGCCCATGTGAAGGAGGATTGATGGAGATCTAGGAAATCCACCCTAGCAGATTGTCTGGTTATAATGAATCTAGGGAAAGAGTAAAGTAAGGTAGAATTTTAATTGATGCTAGGGCAGCATATTCAGTTTTAAACCAAGCTTTGATACCCCTGGGAAATGACTACAGGATGCTAAAAGGAGCAACTGGCCAAAAAGAAAAGGCATATTTTGCAAACTTTTGAAATACAAAATGGGAAACAGTGGGGTATACACCAATTCCTGCACATGCCCCACTTCCCCGAAGGCACTCTTGGGGAGAGATTTAGTAGAACAATTAGGGGCTGTGATTAAATTTGTAAAAGGAGAAATTACTCTGGAGGTAAATTATCAACAATGCATGCAAATAATGAGCTTATCTCTAGCTAGTGTGCCCACAGGAAGAAAGTTCAATGAGGAAATTATGAACCAGGTATATCCTGGGGTATGGGGCACTGATGTGCCCAAAAAAGCAAAGAATGCTCCACCTGTTGATGTCAAATCAAAGAAGGGTGGCAGCCGGTAAGAATTAAATAAGATGCCCTGAAGAGAGAAGACAGGGACAAATTTCAGCCAATACCTGCCTGTAAGCCTGATGGATCATATCAAGTAGTCCAGGACTTATGAGCTGTAAATAAAATAATAAAGACCTCTATCCAGTGGTGGCAAATCCATATACACTATTAACTGTATTGACACCTGAACTAACTTAGTTTACCATTTTAGACCTGAAGGATGCCTTCTTTTGCCTCCCTCTCCATGAAGCCAGCCAGAAAATATTTGCATTTGACGGGGAGAATCTCAAAAGTGGATGCAGAAATCAGCTTGCTTGGACTGCAGAGTTCAAAACAGCCCTACTATATCTGGCAATCAACTTGCAAAAGATCTTGAGTCCTGAAAAGCCCCGCCTGAGGAAGAAAAGCTGTTGCGGTATGTGAACATGATCCGGATTGCCCCAGGACAAGGGATGCTTGCATGACCCAGACGGTGAGTTTATTGAATTTTCTAGGACTCCAGGGATATTGGGAATCCAAACAGAAGGCCCAGATAATGCAGCACAAGATGATTTACTTGGGCTACAAAGTCGGTGCTGGACAGAGGACTTTGGGACAAACCCAAAAAGAGGCAATATGCAAACTCCGAGACTGCAAACAGTGAGAGAGTTACAAATTTTCCTCGGAATGACTGGGTGGTGCTGACTGTGGATCGACTGTTTGTTAAACTGTTGTACACACTAACAACCACTGAACAGAAACACCTTCAAAGGAATAAAGAAGCTATACAGGCCTCTGAACTACTGAAAAAGGCCCTGATGTCAGCTCTAGCCTTGAGACTCCCAGATGTGAGTAAGCCATTTTTTTTTCTCCTCTAATATTGGCACAGGATCCGGGCCTGTATCACCAAGCAGTTACATACTTTTCCAAACAATCGGCTGCAACTGCAAAAGGTTGACCTGGATGCCTGCGAGTGGTTACAGTCGCAATACTAGATATCCAGGAAGCTCCAAAATTCACCCTGGGCCAGAGAATGATTATGTTGGTGTCCCATAAAATGTCTGCTGTGTTGGAAGAGAAAGGTGGATGCTGGCTTTTCCTATGAAGGTTCTTGAAATATCAGACTGCAATGGTAGAAAATTGTAATTGCTAACATTGTCAAATCAGCCTCTTTTCTTACCAGAAACACAGGGGAACCAGTACATCATGACTGACTGGAAACTACTGAGGCAATATACTCGAGCCATCCGGACTTAAAGGGCAGTCCTATGGGAAGTGCTGAAGATTGGTTCATGGATGGAAGCAGTTATGTCCTAAGCGGTAAAAGACATTCTGGATATGCCATTATCACTAGTCGAGACATAACAGAGTTAGGACCTTTACCCATGAATACCTCTGCACATAAGGCAGAGATAATTGCTCTGACCCATGCCTTGAAGTTGGCTAAAGGCAAAGCTGCATATATCTATACAGATTCGAGGTGTGCATTCGGAGCTGTACATGCACACGGAGCAATCTGGAAGGAAAAAGAGTTATTGAACTCACAGGGTAAACACATCAAATATGGACATCCTGAAGCTATTGGAAGCAGTCCAGCTCCCCGAGAAGGTAACAACCATGCAAATCAAAGCACAACAGAAAGTGAATTTGGAACGGAAAGAGAAAATGAGCTGGCCAACAGAGAGGCAGAACAGGCAGCCAAAGGAGAGGTAAAAACAGAAGGGGCTTTGACCCCTAATAGGTGAATCTCCCTGGAAGGAGAGTCCCAATATACCAAAGAAGATCAAAAGCTCACTGCAGATTTGGAAGGGTCATATAATGAGGAGGGATGAGTTCTCACCCCGCAAGCTAAATTAATCATACGGGTTTTAGTAAAAGAAGGGCATCGAAAAAAACCATTGGGGAGCAAAGGTCCTGTAGAAATGCCTAATTAGAGAAATTGTTGCGAGAAATGTATACATTGCTGTGAGACAAGTGACTCAGCAGTGTGATATTTGCCTCCAGACTAATCCAAAATACCCCCACACTGGAAATGGGCCAAATGGGGAAAGGTAATGGGCCTGGATGACAATGGCAAATTGATTACTTTAGAACTTCCAAGAAAAGAGGGTATTGATATTTGTGAGTACTAACTGATACCTTTTCAGGTTGGCCAGAGTCATTCCCTACCAGAACAGCCAAGGCTCAGAGGTAACCAGAACATTAATACAAGAGATAATACACCATTTTGGAGTTCCAGTGACTCATCTGTCACTTTGGGATCCATCCGGACACTAATCAGAAGACTGTACTCATATATATTGGCCTAGGATGTATATGTTTAAGAACTGCTTGCATTTCTATAGTAATAGATGAGACAATTCTAGATAGCAAGAATCATTCTAATTTTTACATTTGTAATTTTGTTAAGATTGTCGGGTGTGACTTTTTTTTACTTGGCACCGGTCGTATCCTACCAATTGATAAAGTCTAATTACACTATGTATCACAATTTATCACCTGTACCTATTGGAATGAATCTTATATTGGTAAAACAATTAATGAAACATCAGGACCGGGATTTGATCAAGATCTCGGATAAAGTCCAAGAAAGTGGGAGAGAGACCCTGAAAACAGTCCACCATGACACGAAGGAAATATACAGGGTCCTGAAGAGGGTAAAGGAAAATGCAAACCATCGTTAGTGGGACATGCTATTGGGATGGTCCCCCACTGCAACTGGCATTCTAAATAAACTTTGTCACCCCATTATTATCCTTTTGATGTTTGTTTTAGTTAGCTTTTTTCTCTACTGTGTTGTTTGTTTGAAATTGGAGTATGCTACAACAATTAACAGTATTGACTTCCGTATCTAATGCCCATGAAAACGCATTGAAAAGTAATTTACAAGCAAAATACTGCCCAGTTCCCCTTTCAAAAGTAGATCATGTGTGAGGCAAATGAATTTGCCTAAGTTTAAAAGACAGGGGGGAATTGATGTGCGGGCATAAATGTTCGTTAGAAAAACTGCAGAAATGTTAGATAAACTTAGACAGTTTAGCTTACTGAAATACGCACTGTCTGCTGGCAAAGGCCTTGAAGACCTTGGATGTTGATAAGAGAGAAACTGGAATGCAGAAAACAACTGCAGCTCAACCAGGATGAGACTGCGTCTGTGCACAGTTTGAATTCAGGGGCAGTTCTTGAGGGAGATGAAGGTGACTTCAGCCCTGAGACCCCGACCACAACATCGCGCCTGTGCAAGTATAGAAGAAGCTTCTCGAATCTAATTATAATAAGGAGCGGGGAAGGTAATGAATATGTAATAGGTGCTTATGAACAGGCATGTCTTCACACTATAACTATCTGCTTGTTAGACTGTTTGGTGTGCGAGTTAGGAGGAGGACCCCCTCGCACCCGCCGGCAAATAAAAACATATCTGCTTTATAACCCTTAACGGAGTTATAGAGTTTGATTCCGCAAAACACTATTTCCACTAGTATTAATACCAAAGGATAGCCAGATAATGTATTTAATTTTGTTCAATGCAGCTGTGTTCCAAGCTGCCTCTATAGAGCATGGGCTCTATGCTTTCTAAGGACAAGCAATCGGTGGTAAATCTCCTACATTACATTCTCTCCAAGAGAGGAATTAAATATGACAAAAATTGTCTAATTGAACTATTGAAATGGAGCAGAGATAGGAGACTTATTCCTGATTCCGGTTTGATGTTTTACCAAGCTACTTGGAAGGACATAGGGATTCAACTGTAGGATACTATCAGCAATAGGGGAGCTGAGGGGAAGGAAGCCACCAAATTTGCTACTTTATGGAAATTCATATCTGAAACTTTGGAAGATTTAAGAAGTGAGCAAACTGCTGTGGCCTCTGTATTCACAGCATTGAACTTGGGTCCAGAACCGAATGAGGAAAACAACCCACTAAAAATTGAAAATAATGGTAAAGGTGCAGAAGTTTCTAAACCCCTCCTCCCTCCCCCTGCCCTCCCGCCCTGCGCAGAGCCCGACTCGCTCCATTCTGTGCTTGCTAATCCTTTTAATGCATGTGAGGCGCCATCTGGACCAAAAATCATAGATGGTATCATAGAAACTTTCCATCTTGCTGTACCTGGTCCTGGAGCTATTCCTAAAATCTTGACGGGGCAGGAGGAAGCTGGAAGTTGCACTGTGACTATGCCTGCAGCAACTGAAGATAAAGCAGAAGTTGTGGTCGCAGGACCTTCGGAGGGAGGCCCTAACCCAGAAGCGCTATTGTCTCCACCCCTGGATATGCCCACTTCGACACTCCCTGGCTCTGGCCCTAGCTCTTCACTTAAAGAAAAACAGGATACAACAGATGATATCCTCCAAACCTTAGTAAAAAGAATGGATCAACTCGAGTTGTCCACGACTACAATTGAGCAACTGAAGGAGCCACTCGCCATTCTTGGGAAGGATACAGACGGGTCAAATTCTAACACTGCTGTTGCACCAATGCCTTCCTTCAGGATACCTATGCCTGTTCCATCTACACCGCCTTATCCCGTACCTACCTGTTTGTCAAACCAGGGAAACTACAGACCGAGCGCGATGCCCCCCCGCGCTGGGACACAAATGGAGAGGGCCTGGCCAGTGCAGATGCAACCAGGATCAGACCAAGTGATTCCGGCAGTGCTGAGATTTGAAATTTTATGGCTTTGCTGATGTTTTCCCGGCAAAACCGACAGTTTGAAATTTCATGGCTTTGCTGACGTTTTTCCAGCAAAACCGACCGTTTGAAATTTCATGGCTTTGCTGATGTTTTCCTGTCAAAACCGACAGTTTGAAATGTTATGGCTTTGCTGATGTTTTCCCGGCAAAACCAACAGTTTGAAATTCTATGGCTTTGCTGATGTTTTTCTGGCAAAACCAACAGCTTGAAATTTTATGGCTTTGCTAAAGGTTTTCTGGCAGAGGTGCAACTAACAGACAGAGGATACATGTGCTTACTTGCAGAGGAAGGTGTTCGTTGGATTCCTACAAAATGGGTTTGCCCTTGGAAAAAGGAAGACCATTCGTAGCATCGGAAATTGTGGATCCATTAGCAATAACCAACATTGTATGACTGTATTTGGCTAGCCTTGAAATGAGTGGTCGTGTGTGTTTGAAGTACTTCAAACATTTGTAAGACTTACAAATTAATTTTGATTAATCTTGAAAAATATATCTCTGGGACCTTTCAATCTCAAATATCCACTAAGTTGGCAAACAGGTAGATTTACCTGGGATCTCTGGAATGAAAGGCTTCAGAAGAAAAAGCTTAGCCTTGAAGCTGCATGCATGTGACTGCCCCCCCCCCCCCCAACCCCACCTTCTCCCTCCTCTCTAAGTTCTTTTTTTCTTTCAGCTTTGTAGAAGTCCAGAGGAGTTAACTGTATTATCTCTCTAGGGGAATGCCTGCATTGCAGCAGTCGGCGGCTGCTGGGTCCTACTGCTCAACGTTTTCGGGATGATTGAGCCGACACTTAAAAAAAATAAAGGGGGGGGAATCAGGGGAATAGGGGTATCACAAAAGAGATTAATGCAGGTTCAATATTAAATGAATTTTCACAGGAGATGACTAGATTGTACCAATGCTAAGGCACTTGAATGTCATTTAAATTAGAGAGAGTTTAAAAATCAGTTACTATGGTCTGTTTAAGCTACTAACACGGGGAGGAGGTTATGTTTGTGTTTTAACAGATACAGGACCACTTTTGGGCACCAGTGAGATGGATCAAGCCCATGTTGCTGCATGACAGCGGTTAAGCCTCAGCCACGAAAGCAGTCAACAGGAACAAGAAGGACTGCTATTTTTAATGGGGCTAATTGCTTTAACAATTATCCTGTGTGTTACAGTGTATACAACACCAAGTCAATCATATGTTTCACCTGAACACTTTTGTCATTGAAAAACAAAAAGGGGGAATTGTGGGAAGATTTTACAGAGAAGAAGGCCTGGATGCTGTGAGACTGCTTGATACTGAACAACTCTAACAAGACCTTGAAGCAGAGAGCTGAAAGATAAACACAGGCCAGCTGGGAGGAACCCAGCAGCTAGTTCGGTGGGAACGAGTACCAGCTGAAAGGAAAACAATGGACATGAACTGTCAACATAGCTAACTTTAGTATAACTTGGTTTCTTGGCATGCACGGTAGTTTAGCCAATAATATGTTGGTAATAGTCTTATGGACAGCTACCTTTAACCAATAGTACACTGTAGTCACTCTCGTGGGCACACAGTTATGTAACCGAAGGGGGTATATAGAAAGACAGCTAAGCTGAATAAAGGTGCTTGCTGACTGATCAGATTGATCTCTGCATCTGTTTTAGAACAGAACCCAGATTGGGAAGACTCACTTCATGTATTGGAATGGGCCTTCTTGTCTTGTCGCAACAAGAAGACTGCTCCCGGCCTTTGTGAATTATTGGCACAGATTATCATTAAGATCCGAATGAGGCACTCAGAATTGTTGTTAAGAGACCCAGAAAAAATCGTCTTACTTCTACAGTTAGACTATTTTGAATGGTGTCTAGCTAACAGTTCGGCATTGCAGGCCGCATTGATAAATTATACAGGACAAATTGAGTATCATTTTACTTCTCATCCGTTATGTAAGTTAGGAAGTCAGATTCGTATTGGACAGAAACAATTAAGCCAGAAAGAACCTGTGACAGGTCCTACATTATTTGCAGATGGATCAGGACGCACTGGAAAAGTGGCTGTTGTCTGGTATGATGGTCACCAGTGGCAACACATAGTCGAGCAACAAGAAGGTTCCCCTCAGATAGTGGAACTTCGTGCTATTACGTTGGCATTCCAGGAATTCACTTGTGCAATGAATATTGTTACAGATTCAGCTTATGTAGCGGGACTAGTCCAGAAACTGGATAAAGCACTTTTGGGAGACGTGAGTAATGCCTTATTATTTGGTGTGCTGCAATCACTGTGGCTGATGATTCGAAAAAGATCACACCCGTATTATGTCCTGCATATTAAAAGTCATACCCACTTTACCTGGATTTCTAGCAGCTGGTAATGTGCAGGCAGACCAATTGGTCTCAGCTGTAGCAATGGGGCCAGTGCCTAATCTGACACAACAAGCAATTGAATCCCATTGATTTTTGCATCAAGGCTTTTGAGCCTTGAAATATCAATTTCATTTATCAACTACAGAGGCCCATTCTATTGTTGCAGCCTGCCCTGATTGCCAGGGCAAACAAGAAGGATGTTGAGGCTCTGGAGTGTGTCCAGAGAAGAGTGACAAAGCTGGTGAAGGGGCTGGAGAACAGGCCCTATGAGGAACGGCTGAGAGAGCTGGGGTTGTTTAGCCTGGAGAAGAGGAGGCTGAGGGGAGACCTTATTGCTCTCTACAACTACCTGAAAGGAGGTTGTGGAGAGGAGGGAGCTGGCCTCTTCTCCCAAGTGACAGGGGACAGGACAAGAGGGAATGACCTCAAGCTCCACCAGGGGAGGTTCAGGCTTGACATAAGGAAAAAATTCTTCACTGAAATGGTCATTGGGCATTGGAACGGTCTGCCCAGGGACATGGTTGACTCGCCTTCCCTAGAGGTGTTTAAGGCACATGTGGATGAGGTGCTGAGGGGCATGGTTTAGAGATTGGTGGGAACGGTTGGACTTGATGATCCGGTGGGTCTATGATTCAGATACACCTTCTCTAATATGTCATGCTCTTTTCTGTTCTAGTTGATTTTGCTTGTAGGGATCGTTGTAGTTTGTGGGGATAGAGCATGGGAGGTGGAATTTTTTTGAAACTTAAGGATGGGCCATGTAGCTTTGGGGAGCTTATGTCACCAACATCCAACCTTATTAAAAAAAAACTTACAGCAGCCTCAGTATTGGCACCTGGGGTTGCTACAGCGGCCACCTTAAACAGCTAATGAACTTGGAATGTTGGCTAAGTAAGCAAACAAATGCCACATTGATTTCACTGAGTGGTTTGTTAACTGATGTTGATAGTGTTAGGTATGCAGTATCACAAAATAGAACTGTAATAGATTCTCATTACTAGTTAAGGACATGCATTTGAAGGCTTTGAGGGAATGTGTTGTATCGGATAAAGGGTCAATGTGTGGTATTAGTTGATATGCTTGCTTAAAGGATGGGGACTGTCTAGCTAGTTGTTATCTTTGGTAAGATCTAGAATGTTGATTTTGTTCATTGTTGTGTTTGTGTTATTAATGTTGCCATGTCTTGTGTCTCTGTTGCAAGGGCCCTGCAGCAGAAGGCACTGGCAATTTTTGTAGCACAAATACAAAAAGGGGGAATTGTGGGAAACCTCGACTGGTTTGGGGAGTCAGAATGTGTGAACTTAAACATTGGCCTTGAATAGATGCCCGTGTATCCTTGGAGAAGCTGGAAGGTGCCAAGAAGAGCTGAGTAAACAAGATTAGGAAGCTGCCAGGCTGCAGGTGGAATCACCCAATTATGAAGTTAAAACAGAGAAGGAGTCATCCAATTATGAACTGTTGGTCTTTAGCTAAACCAATCGTGCATGGATGCGTGGCTCAAGAAGGGATATAAAAAGTCTTGTAAAATCAATACAGATGGTCTTTTGGCCCACAACTTCTATGTGTCATGGATTGCCCCGACCGCAACAGCTGCCCTGGTGTTATCAGTCCAATCCAGATGCTCAGGGGTAGATGTCTTCAATATGTCACACAAAGGTTTTACTAACAGTCCATAATTTGAAATCCAGAGCCAACACCATACTGCCATCCCAAGAAAAGTTCTTAATTCACAAAATGTCCGGGGTAGTTTGCAAATAATTTCTTTTCTTTCCATTCCCAGTTGTCACAGTCCTTGTTGTATCTGAAATCCAAGTCACAGTTCTTTGAGCCTTCTCTGTGGAAACTCTGTATCCACTCAGTCCAAAAAGTTTAAAAGTTTTGTAGACAGCCACAATCTTCTCTACCAGTTGCAGCAATGAGGATATAATCCACATACTGTAATATTGTTCCTCCATCATTTTCTTTTTCCCGTATTTCTAGTTCTTTGGCTAGTTGATTCCCAAAAATTGTTGGACTGTTTTTCAGTTCTTGGGGTAGAACAGTACATGTGTACTGAGTTTTTCTGCCAATTTCATGATTTTCCCGTTGAAAAGCTTAAAGCTTTTGATTTCTCTTTTCAAGGGGTAAAATCGGGATACTGTATTTTGACACATATTCCACTAACAACTTATGTTTCGAGAATTTATAAATTACTGATACTAATCCAAGCTTAGCTTCGAATTTTAAGGGGTATTGTTTAATTCTTACTGTGACTGATCCTGGTTTCAAATCACCTCTTGCATGTTCTGCTTCACTTGGACCTCACAGGTATCTCTCCAGCCCACACTGTCGGGACCACAGCATCTCCAAACTCTTGAGGGATTATTTTCCTTGAATGTTGATGTCCTGTTATGTTAAAGCTGTTGCTTCAATATATTTAGATTCTGGTATATAAATTTCAACTTCCCCTTCTCTGAATCTTATTTGAGCTTCTAATTTTTCAAGCAAATCCTTTCCTAACAGCAGCTTGAGGGAACCTGGCAAATACAAAAAAAGATGAGTTACAACTGTTTTTGTCATTTAAATGTCAAAGATGCTTTCCCTGGCTCCCATTGTACCAATAATGCTTATATTTCTTATCATTATTCAAAGTATTCGATACACAGCCCTGTTATCCACTAGAAATTAAATTTCCTCTTCCTCCAGCTTGATTTTAACCAAAGGATCTGTGGAAAATTCCTACATTCTTCCTTAATACGTTTCTACAGAGAACAGGGGATTCAGAAGCGTACCTTAATTCAAAAGAGGGCATTCCCCTTCCAATGTCCCTCCTATTTACATTAAGCACACTGATTTTTCTCCTGGTTGTACCCGGACTTTCTGTGGTAAGGGACTCCAGCCTTGGCCCCTTCCCCTGTATCCTCCCTATATCCTCTTTTCCATGTGTGTTCTCTTCTAACACTGCTATTAATCCCTTTTCTCTCCCTATTTCTGTATGCCACTCAAGTAACACACAATAACTTTCCCAAGTCTCATGCCTCAGCTCCTTGAAAACAATAGTCACTGTTCCCTGTAAAACTCCTGCTACCTGCTTTATGAATCATCAAACAACACTTGTATAATCGCCTCTATGTCTTTCCAGTCAGAGCCTTGCATTTTAGTCTTTCTCTCAAAGCACTGTCTGCCTAATTCTAGTTGTCTCTATGATTTCCAGCTGTTGACTTCCATGGGACGTTGCCAACCAGCCACAGAAAAAGTCAGTAGTATCTGCTTTGATTCCAGATGGTAAACTTCAAATCCCTGATTATGAATTAAAATTGGAGAAATATCCAAGGGAACACAGGAACTTGATTATCAATATGGCAGGAAGCGAAGCCCAAAGTCTGCCCTCTGGAAGTTTAATGCGACTGTCCTGCTAACTACCCTCTTCACCTCACCTAGAACAGAAAACCCTATCATCTCATGATCACTTTGTCCCAGGTGTCCTCGTACTACCACATCCCCCCCAAGGCCTTCTCTGTTCACAAGCAGCAGGTCCAGGAGGACACCTTCCCTTTTTGGTTCGCTCACCAGTTGTGCGAGGATGTTGCTTCCACACACTTCAGGAACCTCCTAGACTGCTTCCTTTCTGCTGTATTGTACTTCCAGCAGATATCTGGAAGACTGAAGTGTCCCACAAGAACAAGAGGCATAGATCTGGAGATTAACCCCAGCTGTTTATAGAAGAGTTCATCAGCTGCTGCTTCTTGGCTGGGTGGTCTGTAACAGACTCCCATCACAAAATCTGCCTTCTTCTGGGCTCCTCTGGCACTCAATCTCTTTGTCACCACAATCCATCTCAACGGTGTCCAAGTCCTTCCTTACAAAGAAGGCTACCCCGCCTCCTCTCCTTCCCTTCCTATCCTGCCTGAAGAGTTTGTATCCCACCATAGCTGTACTCCAGTTATATAAGTCATCCCACCACATTTCCGTGATGGCAACAACATCATAGACTCCTTGCTCTACGACAGCTTCCAACTCCTCCTTCTTATTACCCAAACTGAGTGCATTGGTGTAAATGTACTTCAGCTGGACTGGTGAACCTTCAGCCCTCATAAAGGGAATAGAGTTTATTCCTAATTGCCTGGTCCTTGGAATAGCTAACACCAGAGTGCCAGTTTCATCCTTACTGTCATCAGGTGTAATCGCCCCAACTTGCTGTGTGGTGATGTACTGGTGGTCCTCACCAGCACACCATCTCCGAATCACTGGTGTCCCACTTCCAGGCTGACTCCCATCTAGCCTAGTCTCATCCCCCTCTTCCTTCACATCTAGTTTAAAGCTTGGTTAATGAGCCTGGCTATATTTTTAGCAAAGGCCTTAGCCTCGCTAGGAGACATGCGTGTCCCATCCCTAGTAAGAAAGCCTGGGAGTGGGTGGACCACTCCATGGTCAAAGAAGCCAAAGCCCCTCTCCTCACACCAGGCTCGGAGCCAGGCATTAATCAATTTCTTCTTTTTGTCTAATTGCTCCCACAAGTGGAGCCAGTACCAGAGACACAAGCTGGTGTGGGAGGTGGGCACTGCCTGCGGCCCAGGGTCTGGGTAGCTGCATGAACCCACTGCGGCTCTGTCTGGGTGGCAGCATCCATCCTACTTTCTGTAGCACCCAGTGCAGCTTTAATCTTCTGCCAGGCGGCCACCATGGTCCTCTGTGTCTTCTGGCTAGTCTCTAGCTGCTCTCTGCGCCCTGTCTGTTCGCCCTGCCCGCTCGAACTGCCGCTCAAACTGCTGCTTGAACTGCCCTGTGGTAATAACATGCCCTGCACCTCTTTGCCATGGTTCTCTTTGCTGTACCCCCAAGGAATCACCTTAAATCTCTCGCAGTAGCCGCCGGGACTGCCCCCTCCCATCAGGCACTGCACCGGACCAGCGTTTGCTGGCTGTCAGGAGCCCAGCGCCGCCCGCCCTGCTCCTGCCTGGGTTTTTCTGTGATTTTCCCGGCTCAGGGAATTCCCCACCACCTTAAATGTCCACCCCATCGCAGAACTCACCGTCGTGTGCTGGATGACGCCAAAGAAATTGGAGCCCAAACCGAAATACCAAATACAAAAATCTGAATTACCAAATACCTAAATACCAAGTCGAGGACTTTAACCCCAAATCCAAATTAGGTAACGTTTAAGCCCAACTCCGCAGAGCTTTCGCCACTGACTTACGAGTGGGCAACCAAACCAAAATCCAAAAAGGGTGCTTTCTTAAATTCTTACCAGTGGAATTCTTGCTTCCAAGATGCGATCCGAGTGGGTGGAGGTTCCCCCTTGAGAAGTTCTCAGTTGCTGTATGGAGCATCCTTGACCCCCACAGATCCATAAACCTAAAAGCAAGTCCCATCTAGGTTGCTAAAATGATACCAAAATTGTCGGCAAATCAAACTCTAAGACTCATTTTGTTAAAAAGCAAGCACCCTTTTTCAGGTCTAGGCAACATGTGGGCATGATCTCCATCAATCATGTGCAATGAGACAAAGGCTAGATACAGAATATATTTCCCACTTACATGCCTACGTATAAATTCTCCCAGAAATCTTATGCATATTCTATTACTTTCCAAGGTATAATTTTAATGTTACAAAACTTTGCAACAGTCAAAACTCTTGCTAATTTGGAGATGGCTCCAACTCTTTACTTGACCTTGCCTTTCAGATTAATTAGGATTCCAAACAGAGGTGATTACAGCAGAATAGACACCTGTTTAGCACAAATAGTTCCTAACACAATACGTTACCATTTTCAAGGAACAAACAATGTCTAGAAAACACTGTTTTAAAGAAACCTGCTTTCAGAGGGACATTCTGGCTAACTTTCAAAATCCACAACAGCTTAGACAAAACGTAACTGTAATTTAGCTTAAATTGAAATATTCCACTTTGAAATATTCCACATATTGTATCAACATTACCTCAGCACCTTGTCCCCCTGTGCAGGATGGCACCAAAACTGTCACCTGGCCCACCCTGTGCCCAGATTGTTTGTATTTTTAAGGGCAGAATCTTTCAAGGACCCCAACTCCTTAGGGGAGGAAAAGGATAAAAAAAAATCACAAAACCAATCATATATCTCCTTGTATTGGGGACTTATCTGAGCATCCTTGGAGACGTGGATTTTTTTGGGCCACTGGCATCAAACTGGCAGACCCTGGGTTGTCCTCTCCAGCCATCTTTTGTTTATAAGTAGGATGGTATGTATTTGTCTAAGTTGATTCAAATTTCCACTTGGTACATTATTTATAGAGATAAGTGGTGTTTGTTCCCCTATAATTCACCAATTTCCCCCGTAATACTTGGTTCTACTATTTGGCTTAGGTCGTTAAAGTTTGTCTCCATCCCAGTCGTCAATCTTATCTTATGACATGGTGGATTAGTTTTACCACATTGCAGTTGATATAAGATATTTTATCTTATCTCACTATTTACAAATTGTCTCAGTTCCTTGTACTACCTTTTCAACTCCCCCCTTTTCAAGGCCTTTTGCAAATTCTTTTGCAAAAAAATCCTTCATAGTAGGTCTTCTTCAGTTAAGTTTCTTCTAAAATATTTTCTTCATTCTACTGCATGTTTGGCCCGATTTCTCTCATAATCTCTTACTGTTCACTGACAACCCCAAAATGCACATTGAAACACTATACGGGTTAACAAAACTAATAATCCCCATGCTATAACACAAAGAAAAAGTTCTTTTAACCAGCATAAGTTCGGAAGCCAAGGAGTTAACCAAGAAAGATCTATACCTTCCCGCTCTTGTATGGAGTTGAGAAGGCCATACAAATTTTTATAGACAGTCTGAGACTGATCGGTCACATTGAAACAACATGTGCCTTCAAGATCAGAACATCCTTTATGGTGTGTTAATAACAGATAATCAACTGCGGCTCTGTTTTCTAAAAGTGCTTCATTAGGTTGTCTAGTTTCAAGATTTAAGGCCTCCAAAGTTCAAGAAGTATAATTGAGGCTCTTGGCATAGCTCTTGGCATAGCTACAAATAAATCTCTTTGAAGTGTGGCCACGACTACTCCTGGTGTTAAAAGGAAGCTAGCATCATTTCAGCTTTATGTGACAAAGTGACAGCCAAATATAGTTTTTCAAGGTTTGAATGCTTGCTGGGATTCCCAAAGCATGTGAAGTAAACACATCCTGTACTGAAGAACTGGCATTTAAACCAAAGGCTGTACTGTTGTATATTGTACGAGCCAGTTCTTCCCAGATGTTTATAGAAGCATCCCACTTATGGGAAAATCAAGTTTCTTCTAATGGATGCACTAATGATAATATTAACAATTTTCCATCTTTACAGTTTGCTCTACTTTAGTAAGCCTTAATTTTAAAGGTGTTAAGTGTTCTGTTGTTCACTGGCTGGTAGGTGATTCCTTCACTCGAGAAAAGTAGATGCGAGTTGGCTGTTCTTTAATCTTGATTGCTGTGAAGGTTGTTAACAATACTTGGTGTGGTCCATCTGTTTTGTGAAATCAAACTCTATAACTCAATTAAGGGTTATAAAGTAGGTATGTTTTTATTCATCGGAAGGTGCGAGGGGGTAATCCTCCTAACTCGCATATCGTATGGTCTAACAAGCAGATAGTTATAGTGTAAAGACATGCCTATTCATAAATGCCTATTACATATTCATGACCTTTCACCACTTCTACCATACTGGCACAGGCGCAGTGTCTCCTGGTGGTCGTGGTCAAGGGTCTCAGAGGGTCTCAGTGTCCCTGAACTCAATCTGTGCACAGGTACAGTCTCATCCTTGGTCAAGCTCCAGAACTCCAGGGCAGGATGCAGTCAGCTTTCTGCTGTGGCTCCAATTCCAGCTTACCCTTATCAGTGAATGTCTGCGAGCTCCTTCCTTACCAACACCCAGGGTCTTCAAGGCCTTTGTTTTGCAGAATCAAACTCGATAACTCCATTAAGGGTTGTAAAGCAGGTATGCGTTTATTTGTTTATAACTGCTCACAGGCATCTAGGCCAACCTTTTGCAGTTGCAGCCGATTGTTTGGAAAAGTATGCAACTGCTCGGTGATACGGGTTCAGATCCTGTGCCAATATTAGAGGAGAAAAAAAAATGGCTTACTCACATCTGGGAGTCCCAAGGTTGGAGCCAACATCAGGGCCTTTTTCAGTAGTTCAGAGGCCTGTATAGCTTCTTTATTCCTTTGAAGGTGTTTCTATTCAGTGGTTGTTAGTGTGTACAACAGTTTAACAAACAGTCGATCCACAGTCAGCACCACCCAGTCATTCCCAGAAGAATTCGTAACTCTCTCACTGTTTGCAGTCTCGGAGTTTGCATATTGCCTCTTTTCGGGTTTGTCCCAAAGTCCTCTGTCCAGCACTGACTTTGTAGCCCAAGTAAATCATCTTGTGCTGCATTATCTGGGCCTTCTTTTTGGATTCACGATATCCCTGGAGTCCTAGAAAATTCAATAGACTCACCGTCCAGGTCATGCGAGCATCCCTTGTCCTGGTGGCAATCCGGACCACGTTCACATACTGCAACAGCTTTTCTTCCTCAAATGGGGCTTTTCAGGACTCAAGATCTTTTGCAAGTTGATTGTCAGCTATAGTAGGGCTGTTTTGAATTCTGCAGTAATACTGTCCAAGTAAGCTGATTTCTGCATCCACTTTTGAGATTCTCCCCGTCAAATGCAAATATTTTCTGGCTGGCTTCATGGAGAGGGAGGCAAAAGAAGGCATCCTTCAGGTCTAAAATGGTAAACTAAGTTAGTTCAGGTGTCAATACAGTTAATAGAGTATATGGATTTGCCACCACTGGATAGAGGTCTTTATTATTTTATTTACAGCTCATAAGTCCTGGACTACTTGATATGATCCATCAGGCTTACAGGCAGGTATTGGCTGAAATTTGTCCCTGTCTTCTCTCTTCAGGGCATCTTATTTAATTCTTACCGGCTGCCACCCTTCTTTGATTTGACCTCAACAGGTGGAGCATTCTTTGCTTTTTTGGGCACATCAGTGGCCCATACCCCAGGATATACCTGGTTCATAATTTCCTCATTGAACTTTCTTCCTGTGGGCACACTAGCTAGAGATAAGCTCATTATTTGCATGCATTGTTGATAATTTACCTCCAGAGTAATTTCTCCTTTTACAAATTTAATCACAGCCCCTAATTGTTCTAGTAAATCTCTCCCCAAGAGTGCCTTCAGGGAAGTGGGGCATGTGCAGGAATTGGTGTATACCCCATTGTTTCCCATTTTGTATTTCAAAAGTTTGCAAAATATGCCATTTCTCTTTGGCCAGTTGCTCCCTTTTCCATGGTGTAGTCATTTCCCAGGGGTATCAAAGCTTGGTTTAAAACTGAATATGTTGCCCTAGCATCAATTAAAATTCTACCTTATTTTAGTCTTTCCCTAGATTCATTATAACCAGAGGATCTGCTAGGGTGAATTTCCTAGATCTCCATCAATCCTCCTTCACATGGGCCACTATCTGTGCTTTCAGATTACTCCTTTCTCTTTCATTTCTTTTTCGCCTCATTCAACAATACTTGCAGGTTCCTATCTCCTATGGAACACAGCTTTTGAAATTTATACTTGATATCCCCTGCTGAGTGACCCAAGAACAAAGAAACTAGTTGTTGTATTCCTACCTCTGACCCAAGATCCAGCGGTGTGCTGTGGTACATTGCGTCCCTTAATCAATCCTGGAATTCAGATGGTGACTTGGAAGGACCTTGCTTAATTGCATATAATACTGACGAATGTATTGTCCTTTTCGAGTCGGCATCTTGTTCCTGTGATTGAGGGGAAGGCTTAAAAAGATCAGTTAGATCCTGTTCTGGTGCCTGGTGAGTTTTGTTTAATTTTGTGCACTTTTGTCCAATGCTGCACACTGAACAACAGTTGCCTCAGTTTACCTCCAGATTCCTTGTTATTTTCTTGCTCAAGGGCATGTGACAGAGGGGGCACAATACCACAGTCCCTTTATCACTCCAGATTGTTATGGAGGGTTAAAAACATATCTTCGTAAGACACTTGATCTGACTTTCCTTTTCTCCTCAAAACCAATATTAATTGTAAGATGGTGTTATAATCTATTGTCTCATTAAGTGGCCACTTTGCCCAATCATCTAATTTGTAAAGCAGCCACCATTGATTACAATATTTAATAAGGGTCTTTTTTGCTTTCAGTGGTCCCAGTTCCAAACAACATCCTTCCAACATGTTAATACGCACCCCAGAGGGCTGTTTTTGTTTTCCAGTTTTAGTTTCTTCAGTTTACCTTTTCCTTAGTTTCACCTCCTTCTTTCTCAGTTTTCACTAAAACCTTTCTTTCAACTGTTCTTTAACCTGTTCCCAGTCTTTCCATCAAGGTCTCGGATTTCTGGAACCAAACTTTCTTTTCCACTACTGATCATACTTTCTGTTAAATTACATTAAGTTTTGTCCTTGCCAATTAGGCAGTAGTTCAACCTTTCTTACATTACTGATAAACATAATATATGCACACATATACCAAATCTGAATGTATTGTTCCCCAATTATACACAATAAAACCGTCTGCAGAAATAATCACACAGCAAATTTTGGATAAATAAATAGTTGGCACTCTTAAAATTTTAAGGATAATTTCTCCCATCTTTTAATAAAGCCTGTTTAGGAATCCCTATAATAGTTGGTTTGCTCGTTATTCTTATGCGAACAGAATAGTTCATAATCCAGTATCTCCCTAGAGAGATAATATGTTTAACTCCCGCGGACTCAGCAAAGAAGCAGAAGGTGGGGGCACCCATACACACACACAGACACAAGGCTGGGTTTTTCCATTTTTTTTCCCCTTTTTGCTAGATAGTTTCAAAACTAACTTGTAAGTTTTATAAACATTTTAAGGTTCAAGCACTTTGTCTCTGGCAGCGCCCCTCGCTTTTCAGAGTGAGCAAGCTGTCCTGCCTAGTTTTACCTGCATAGTACTTGAAACTCCTTGGTGGCACAGGTCGGCTACTTGAACCCACCCCAGCGTACCCGCTTCTCTCCCTACCACTATCCAAAGTTTTAAATTCTTGCCAAACTCCAGCACTCTATCATACATTAAACAACTCATGGAGCACAGATCAAATTAACAACACACAACAATCAGAACTCCTCACTCGCTTTGCAGCAATGCTGCATCTCAAACACACAGCCATTCGTTTCAGGGCCAGCCCAACTCACACGGTGTTAGTTACGACCAGTCAAATTGGATCCACAATTTCCGATGTTATGGATATCCAAACCACACACAGTTCTGGGCACATTCAACACTTAAAATACAATGATAGCTATCCCCAGCTCCAGACGCCTTACAAGGTCTTGGCAAGCTATAGGGAATCTCTCCCCACAGCTCACCAATCCCATTGGGCCCAACAATCCCAGGGGTAAGCAATCTAGCTCCTCGTCATCACATGTGGCGTCCCATGCACGACTTACAGACTCATCCCCTCTTTCCAATTTTAAGGGGCGAGCATTCTAGCTCCTCATCATCACGTGTTCCACACACGACTTAGAGACTCATCCCCTACCTCCCCTGCAGGTATCCGTATCTCCAAGTCACATACCTTGTCCGCCCACTGATGGGCCGTCTCTCTCCCTACAGTGATCAGATTCTCTGGAGAGATTCTCTGGAGAAATAGTCCAGTAGCGCCTAGAATGTCCCGCTCCCCACCAGTCCTGCAGCCGGACAGAGAGGGTGTCCCACCTTGGTCGTCAAATTGTTTTGTGGAATCAAAACTCTATAACTCCATTAAGGGTTATAAAGTAGCTATGCGTTTATTTGCTGGTGGGTATGAGGGGGTAATCCTCCTAACTCGCACACAGTATGGTCTAACAAGTAGATAGTTATAGTGTAAAGACATACCTATTCATAAGTGCCTATTACATATTCATGACCTTACCTTACTTCTTATTATAATTATATTCAAGAAGCTTCTCCCATACTCGCGCAGGCGCAGTGTCGTGGTCTGGGGCTCAGGGTTGAAGTAGCCTTCATCTTCCTCATGAATTGTCCCTGAACCCAATCTGTGTGCAGGCGCATTCTCATCCTGGTCGAGCTCCAAGACTGCAGAGACAGGTGCAGTCAGCTTTCTGCTGTTGCGCACATTTCAGCTTTCCCTTATCAGTGAATGTCTGCGAATGATCTCCTCTCTTATCAACATCCAGGGTCTTCAAGGTCTTTACTAGCAGACAGTGCGTATTTCAGCGAGCTAAGCCTTCGAACTTTTTCTAACTTAGAAGAAAAATTTTCCCAGGGCTCAGTGCTGGGTCCAGCCCTGTTCAATGTCTTTATCAATGACCTTGATGAAGGCATTGAGGGTACCCTTAGCAAGTTTGCAGATGACACTAAACTAGGTGGAAGTGTGGATCTGCTGGAGGGTAGGGAGGCTCTGCAAAGGGATCTGAACAGGCTGGACCACTGGGCAGAGGCCAATGGCATGAGGTTTAACAAGGCCAAATGCCTGCTTCTGCACTTGGGGCACAACAACCCTATGCAGTGCTACAGACTAGGAGAAGTCTGTCTAGAAAGCTGCCAGGAGGAGAAAGACCTGGGGGTGTTGGTTGACAGCCGACTGAACATGAGCCAGCAGTGTGCCCAGGTGGCCAAGAAGGCCAATGGCACCCTGGCTTGTATCAGAAATGGCGTGACCAGCAGGTCCAGGGAGGTTATTCTCCCTCTGTACTCAGCACTGGTGAGACTGCTCCTCTAATACTGTGTTCACTTCTGGGCCCCTCACTACAAGAAGGATGTTGAGGCTCGGAAGCATATCCAGAGAAAAGCGACAAAGCTGGTGAAGGGGCTGGAGAACAAGTCTTATGAGGAGTGGCTGAGAGAGCTGGGGTTGTTTAGCCTGGAGAAGAGGAGACTGAGGGGAGACCTCATTGCTCTCTATAACTACCTGAAAGGAGGTTGTGGAGAGCAGGGAGCTGGCGTCTTCTCCCAAGTGATAAGGGACAGGACAAGAGGAAATGGCCTCAAGATCCAACAGGGGAGGTTCGGGTTGGACATTAGGAAAAAATATTTCATGGAAAGGGTCATTGGGCACTGTTAAGACTGCCCAGGGAGGTGGTTGAGTCACCTTCCCTGGAGATGTTTAAAAGACGGGTGGATGAGGTGCTGAGGGGCATGGTTTAGTGTTTGACAGGAAAGGTTGGACTTGATGATCCTGTGGATATTTTCTAACCTAGTGTTTCTGTGATTCTGTGAAATGTGATGCCCATGTGCAAGAAGGGCTGGAAGGAAGATCTGGGAAACTACAGGCCTGTCAGTCTAACCTTGGTACTGGGGAAGTTTATAGAGCAGATCATTTTGAGTGCATCACGTGGCATGTACAGGACAACCAGGTGATCAGGCCCAGTCAGCCCAGGTTTAAGAAATTTAGGTTCTTCTTTGATTAACCCAATCTACCTGGAGTTCTGTAAAGCCTTTCACACTGTCCCCTGCAACATCATTCTCTCTAAATTGGATAAATATGGATTTGATGGGTAGACTGTTTAGTAGATACAAAAGTGGTTGCAGGGTCCTATTCAGAGAGGAGTGGTCAATGTCTTATGTTCAAATGGAGATCCGTGACAAGTGATGTCCCTCAGGGGTTCATACTGGGACCAGTGCTGTTTAATATCTTCATCAATGATATTGACAGTGAAATCGAGCGAACCCTCAGCAAGTTTGAGGATGACACTAAGCTGAGTGGTGCCATTGCAACAACGTAAGGACGAGATGTCATCCAGAGGAATTTGGACAGGCTGGAGAAGTGGGCCTCTGAGAACCTCATTAGGTTCAACGAGGCCAAGTGCAAGTTCCTACACCTCGGTCAGGGCAATCCCCAATTTCAGTACAGGATAGTGGATGATGTGATTGAGAACAACCCTGTGGAGAAGGACTTGGAGGTTCTGGCAACGTGTGCTTGCAACCCAGAAGACCAACTGTATTCTGGGTTGCATCAAAAGAAGTGTGGCCAGTAGGTTGAGGGAAGTGTTTCTGCCCCTCTATTCCTCTCTTGTGAGACCTCATCTGTAGTACTGTGTCCATTTCTGGAATCCTCAATGTAAGAAGTATATGGAAGTGTTGGAATGGATCCAGAGGAAGGCTACAAAAATGATCAGAGAGCTGGAGCCCCTCCCATACGGGGACAGGCTGAGAGGGTTGGGCTTGTTCAGCTTGGAGAAGAGAAGGCTCTGAGGAGATCTTATAGCAGCCGTCCAATACCTGAAGGGGACCTACAAGAAAGCTGAGGAAGGACTGTTCACAAAGGCTTGTAGTGATAGGACTATAGGCAATGGGTTATAAACTGGAGAGGGGCAGATTTAGACTAGACGTGAGGAAGAATTTCTTCACCATGAGAATGGTGAAGCACTGGAACAGGTTGCCAAGCGAAGTAGAATAACTATACCTGTTGTCCAGCAGATCATCTATCAGGACTACCAACTTATCCCAAGTCAAGAACTTCTTTTTCTCTCTTTCTCTCTCTTTCAAAACAAAAAGCTTTAAGAAGGTTTTCTGTGTACTAGGTATTATTGAACTGATCATTTGTTTAAAAATGGATTTTTTTTTTGTGGTTTAGACCAGATCTTGCTGCTGAAGTGTTGGTAAGCTAATAGACTAAGACTGAATCTGTTAATATGATTACTATTAATCATATTAATGATTATTTAATGATTAATATGATTCAGACCAGAACACCTATATTTAAACAATGTATTTATTAAAGTAGTACTTAGAATGAGTCTCATATTTCTGTGATGCAGAGATAACAAACTCATTTCTTTCTCTTAAAACACAGTATATTAGCTTTTCCAATTAATTTGCAATGTTGTTGGAATATGGTGCTTATGACTCATAAGACAAGCATACCTGATCCTAAATGGGTGCTGCTACTGCTCTGTGGCATCAGTACCTGCAGTGCAGATAAAGCAGGAAGTACTGAAATTGGGAGGAAATTAAATTCTGGCATGATTTAACTTGTTTTTATTGTTTTTTAATGATTAAAGATAACACTTTTCTCATCTCTACAGCACTAATTTTATACTACATATATATATATATTTTTTTTTTTTTTGTAAGGAGTATTCTAAGCATCTCTAACTAAAAAGAGAAGGAAGATCCTTTCATTGTATAAGAATGCTTATCTTGTAGCAGTTTGCAGGTATTTTCATATCTAGAGACAAAAGGAAATGTGAGAATGCCAGGCTGAGACACTGGCTACATCCTGCAGTCCTTATTCAAGCCAAACTCCAGTCCACCATGTCACTATAGTGTTTTGTAGTATAACAACCCGTGGGACAAAATCAAATTTGGATGTCACAGACTGCACAAATACCAAAATGCCACCTCCTACCTTATCCTATAGACATTCTACGTTTATAACATAGTGCAACAGTTTTTAGTGAAAGGAGGAAACATAAGGGAATACAGTATGAACAGGGTTTACACAGCGGACAGTAGCTTTATCATCTGCTTAGTTGCTATCAGTTGGCACAGTTATGTAGTGTTACAACTTCAATCACACTAATTATAGGTTCAGTTCTGATTCGTTTGCATTACTCACAGTGTTCCAAACCCTCAGCTGTCCCAGCCAGAAGATGAATATTTTTGGTAAAATTTGCAGAATGTATGTGCAACTTTTTTTGAGCTTTTAATAAAGTTTGAATGAAGTAAGGCTGAAATTAAACTGTTCTGTATGCTCCTTTTATAAAAACATTAAGATGGCTGTGATATGCATCAGATTTGATTCTTCATCATGCTTTGATACCAACGTATCTCCAGGACTTACGCTGCAAGTGCTTTAGGCATGTGGACAGTCATTTGGTTGGTTTTACAGCATCCAGCATGCCAGAAGGTGCTGAGGGAGGATGTATAACAGATGACTGGAAAGGAGCAGAGTCAGTTCCATCTTAATCAGATGGGATGTGAGATCCAGCCCATCTTTGCCTTTGCTGGATAGCTTGTGCAAATTCACACTACACTCATCATTTCTGCTCATGCTTTTCTTTCTCGGTGTGTTTGTTTCTCCTCTGTGCCCACCCTACTGCAGGACCAGAGGTGGGTGGGTTACATTGCAGTTGGCACTTTTTCCTCTACACTACATTTAACCTTTACATACTTGTTGGGCAAAGCCCTTGACTAGTGCTTGGACTCTCTCCACTTCTTTCCACTAAAACTGAACAGATTCTTTAAATACTAATGCTGTGCTTTGGATTTCCCAAGTTCTAAAAGGGACACTAAAATTATGTTAAATTTGACTTGCTGCTGTTCCTAAACAAACTGCTGTATCCTCTGTTTTTCTGGCTTGAATAGCAAGAGCAGACCAGTTTCACTTGCAGGTTCTCACTGATCAACATAGCATTATTTTTTCTTTCCAGAACAGCACTATTTTTTTAATCATTACAGTTGTTAGATTCACCTAATCTTCTTCCTTTCAACCACTCTAACACTAAAAATAACAATAAACCTGAAATCTATCAATGAAGCATAGACTGTTCCTATGTTGTCTCATCAGAGAACAGTGACACTGTTTAGTCCATGATACCAAAAGTAAGGCAATGCAGTAACTGATTTGAAGCTTTTAATATCCTGTTTTTATTAAAAGTTTTTCTCTGTTCCTTTATACAAAATAATTTTGAGATTTTTCATGTCTAAGTCACAGGTATTGCAACATCATTTCCCACACTTTTATATATTTACTGGGTCTTAAAGCTATTGCTTTATTAATATGACAGATACTGATGAAATTGAAATGTGGAAATTGTGCACAGTATAGAACTAGAAGTACTACACAAAACAGGCATAGAGATATTGCATGTTTATTTAACGAATTTCTGTTTTTCATTCTGATAATAGATTGAAGAAATCAGGACTAATGCAGTTCTCATGAAATTTTCTACAAATTATCTTGAGGCAAGTATGGGGTAATCGAGTGTTGAAAAACTGTACCGCAGAAACAGCCCTAGACAAGTACAGTTGCTACCACTAAGGAAGTTGTAACATGTAAATACTTAAAGTGCATCTTTGAAATATAATGATACATGATAGCCTGGAGAAGAGGAGGCTGAGAGGAGACCTCATTACTCTCTACAACTACCTGAAAGGAGGTCGTAGAGAGGAGGGAACTGACCTCTTCTCCCAAGTGACAGGGGACAGGATAAGAGGGAATGGCCTCAAGCTCCGCCAGGGGAGATTTAGGCTAGAGATAAGGAGGAAGTTTTTCACAGAAAGGGTCATTGGGCATTGGAATAGGCTGCCCAGGGAGGTGGTTGAGTCACCTTCCCTGGAGGTGTTTAAGGGACAGGCAGATGATGTCCTGAGGGACATGGTTTAGTGTTTGATAGGAATGGTTGGACTTGATGATCCGACAGGTCTCTTCCAACCTGGTTGTTCTATGATTCTATGATTCTATGAATTCCTATCTAAACACCATCAGCACAAGAACATTTATCGACATGGGTGAAAACATTTTGGGGATAGGGAGCTTGTTTCTTTTTCTCTTTGTTTTAAGTGAAATATAGCACCAAAAATGCAACATGGAACTGGTCTCTGGCTTGGAGAATTCCAGAAAATCCTCGATCTGGTCAATGGTCTATCAATATTTTTGTCCTGTTGAGTCTGGCTGGAAAACAACAACTTTGCCTAAATGCATACCACTCCTGTGAAGAAAGTAGTGCATTATTTAGCCCTAAACAAATGAGACTGTGCTAAGCAGATTGGCAGATGAGGAGACCATTAAAAGATGAAAAGGAATCACAGAGTCTTTTTTGCTTTGAATATTTGATTATTCTTTAAAAGAATACAGAGTGGAAGACATCCACATATTGTTTTTATCAAAAGTAATGCAATCCTCTCCTAATCTTCATTTTAGGGGACTAAGTAATCCAATTTATGGAAATATTTTTGGTTTGCTCCTTTTTACCTTACTTATCTACACTCAGGTTTTTAAAGCACGCAAGCCAGCCAGATCCTACATCCAGATATCTCTACAAAAAATGATGCCTTACAGAAAAAAATATGTTATTTTTTTTCCCCTACCTGAAATGTTGTCTTTCAGTTCAGTGAGGATGTGTATTTGGTTTGTGTAGTAAGGTTTTGGTGTCCAAGAGGCTAAAGGGATAGCTTCTCTAACAAGATGACAGAAGCTGCCCCTAAATCTGACAGAGCCAGTGCCAGTCGGCTCTAAGGCAGACCTACCGCTGGCCAAGGTTGAGCCAAACAGCAATGGTGGTAGCACCTCTGTGAGAACATATTTAAGAAGGGGGGAAAAAACTGTTGCACATCAGCAGCTGGGAGAGAAGAATGAGAATATGTGAGAGAAACAACCCTGCAGACACCAAAGTCCATGGGGGAGCAGATATTCATCTTCAGCACATGGAGGACTCCCTGCTGGAGTAGATGGATGTGCCCTGAAGGAAGCTGTGACCCCCATGGAAAGCCTGCATTGGAGCAGGCTCCTGGTAGGACCTGTGACCTTGTGGAGAGAGAGGATCCCATGCTGGAGCAGGTTTCCTGGCAGGCCTTGTGACCCAGGAGGGGATCTATGCCAGAGCAATCTGTTCCTAAAGGACTGCACCCCATGGAAAGGACCCATACTAGAGTAGTTTGTGAAGAACTGCAGCCTGTGGGAAGAACCTACATTGGAGAAGTTTGTGGACAACTGTCCCCCATGGGTGGGGCCCCACGCTGGAGCAGGGAATGAGTATGTGGAATAAGGAGCGGCAGAGACAATGTGTGATGAACTGACTGCAACCCCCATTCCCTGCCTTCCTGTGCTGCTCAAAGGAAGGAGGTAGAGAGCTGGGGAGCAAAATTGAGCCTGAGAAGATAGGAGGGGTGGGGGAAGGTGTTCTAACATTTGTTTTTATTTCTCATTGTCCTGCTTGGATTTGATTGGTAATAAATTAATTTCTCCAAGTAAAGTCTGTTTTGCCTGTGTTGAGTGATTTCCCTGTCCTTATCTCAACTCATGAGAATTTCCATCATATTTTCTCTCCTCCCTGTCTAACTGAGGAGGGGGAGTGATAGAGCAGTTTAGTGGACATTTGGCATTCAGCCAAGGTCAACCCATCATAGGATGTTACTAGCTGGTGGTAGTACATTACATTTCCTTTGCCATCACAGACTGCTCACAGACTGCTCACAGGCTATCACCTTCTACCAGAGTCCCAGGGTATCATATATGGAAAGTTTAAGTGTTTTTTTGATGAAAGGGTGTTTTACCACACTGGACTTTTAGCACTAAGCACAATCAGCATAAAAGCTCAAACTCTCAAATACTCTGTGAAATCAAGTTTTACTCAAGTTGTTACAGCAAGAAAGAAAACAAATGATTACCAGTGATCAACAACAAGGTAACACTAACAGCTTTTAAAGGCATTGCGTCTAAACATTACCATAAGAGAATATGTATAGTTATCAAGAAAGATACATCTCTAATTGCTTCTTTATCATGGAACGGTCTGCCAAGGGAGGTGGTTGACTCGCCTTCCCTGGAGGTGTTTAAGGTGCGGGTGGATGAGGTACTGAGGGGCATGGTTTAGAGATTGGTGGGAATCGTTGGACTCGATGATCCGGTGGGTCTCGTCCAACCTGGTGATTCTATGATTCTATGATCATCCAGATCCACAGTCACCAGAGGGGGCCTTTTTTTTTTTGCAGTGAGGATTTGGAGAGCCTGTCCCAGCAACTGGGGTCCCCACACAGTGCACCCACTCATAGGTAAGGTCTCCCACCACTGTTGTGAGGGGTCCAGCTTTTAAATTGTTGAATAAACAACTTATATTACCCCAAAAACATGGAGGCTCTGACCCCAGCTGCTTACTGTCTCTCTTTCTCACACTTTCTTGCACCAAGAATAGCACAGCACAATCACACTGATAATAAAACACTTTCTCACACTCTTATCTATTAAGAATAGCACAGCACAATTCCACATATCATAGCAATGTGAGAAGTTACAGATTGAACAATGCACATAGCAATGTAATACGAATCATCCATGGGCCACCCACATTGCTCTAGGCCTGTTGATCAGGCCCCATCACTTCATTCAGTCCTCTGACTCATGGAGAATTCATGTCCTGAATAATTCATTCATTCACAATCTAAGTGTGATATAAAAATTGTCTAATTGGTCTAAATATGAATCATCCATGGGTCACCTATATTTTTCCAGGCCTGTTGATCAGTCCCTGTCACTTCAAAGGGGCTTTATAAATATGTTTAATAGTATATTTTGATTCAGTGAGAAACAGTGTATCAGATCATTTGTTTCATTAAGGTATGAGCCTCAGAACCAACTTATTCAATGATACGGGATAAGCATGGTTTCTAAAAAACTTGATGAATGAAGTCTAAATTAATAGGATCAAAAGAGATGTTTATCTATTTTTCTTTATGCACAATTACTTCTGTAAATGTTGGAGCTTTGTTTCATGCAATTTCTGTGGTAATGAATACTCTCAAGGATGTGATGATAGTGAGGAACTCTTCTACTGCATATATTGGTGGTGTTTGACACATATCAGGCATATCATTGACTGAATGTAGTTTTTTAGATTAAAACATAAATTTGGATACTTAAGACAATATAAGTAAAAAGCCATTCAAGAAAACTAAAAGACTCCTTTTAAATTATAGCTTTATTATCACAGGTTTATTAAAATAATTCTCAGCAAAATATCCTTCCAAGGAACAGAACATTGAATTAAAAGAAAAGCAATTCTGAATCATGTGCTAAGATACCCAGTAGTGGTTAAATTTAATCAGTAAGCCTTGCATCTAATGAATTCAGTTGTGGAGCTACCCAATTAATGAATCCTTGCTATGGAGGAGTTAGTCTGAAATTAATGCAAACTACCAAGAAAGAACTAGCTATTTAATCAACTCTGTTAAGACACTAAGTTTTTAAATCTGTTATTACCTAAAGCTGCTACATAATGACTAAAATGTAAAAACAGTTCCAGTAAAAACAGGAACTGAGACATCTGTTTTACTACAGGTAATTTCTCTTGAACAATTACAAGGTACATTTTCTTTGGTATTGGTTTATCCTTACGTAGAGGGGGAAAGCTGTGCCTGGTCCTGCACTGCCCCCCGCTGGACAAAATGTTTAAGGCAAATGGATAGACGCAGTCTGACTTGACAGTGAATCGACTAGGAAAGGTGCCCCACTGGACCTGCTGTTTGTGAACAGAGAAGGCCTTGTGGGAGATGTGATAGTTGGAGAACGCCTAGGGCACATTGATCATGAGATGACAGAATTCTCGATTCTTGGAAAAGTAAGGAAGGGAGGGGGTCAGCAGAATGTCCACCTTGGACTACTGGGGGACAGACTTTGGTCTGTTCAGAAGTCTGGTTGACAAAGTCCCTTAGGAGGCAGTCCCAAAGGGCAAAGGAGCCCAAGAGAGCTGGATGCTCTTTAAGAAGGAATTACTGGCGGCGCAAGAGCAGGCCATCCCCATGTGCCAGAAAATGAGCCAGCGGGGAAGAAAACCAACCTGGCTGAGCAGAGAGATCTGCGTGTATCTCAGAAAAACAGGAAAGTCTATCAGCTTTGGAAGAAGGGGCAGGCATCTCAGGAGGACTACAAGGATGAAGTGAGCTCATGTAGAGAGAAAATCAGAAGGGTTAAGGCCCAACAAAAACTTAGATTGGCCAGTTCTGTGAAAGATAACAGAATATGGTTTTATAAATATATCAACAACAAAAGGAGGGCCAAGGAGAATCTCCATCCTTTACTGGACACACAGGGGACATTAGCGACAAAGGATGAGGATAAGGCAGAGGTACTTAATGCTGCCTTTGCCTCGATCTTTAATAGTAAGATCAGCTGTTCTCTGGGTACTCAGCCTCCTGAGCGAGAAGACAGGGAGGGGAGCACAACAAAGCTCCCATGATACAAGAGGAAATTGTTAGAGACCTTGGCTGACTAGACATTCACAAGTCTATGGGGCTGGATGGGATCCACCCAAGGCTATTGAGGGAGCTGGTGGAGGTGCTCACCAAACTCCTTTTGATCATCTACCCGCAGTCCTGAATGACTGGGAAAGTTCCACTTGACTGAAGGCTGGCGAATGTGACACCTATTTACAAGAAGGGCCAGAGGGAGGATCCAGGGAACTACAGACCTGTCATTCTGACCTCGTTGACAGGGAAGGTCATGGAGCAGGTCATCTTGAATGCTCTCACACAGCACATGCAAGACAACCAGGTGATCAGGACCAGTCAACATGGGTTTATGAAAGGCAGGTCTGTCCAAACTAACCTGATCACCTTCTATGACAAGGTGACCTGCTTGATGGATGAGGGAAGGCTGTGGATGTAGTGAACCTGGACTTCACTAAAGCCTTTGACACAGTTTCTCACAGCATTCTGCTTGAGAAACTGGTTGCCATTGGCCTGGACAAGTGCATCCCCTGCTGGGTAAAAAACTGCCAGAATTATGCAGGCCTCGCTCAAGGTGAACCCATTCCAGGGTGCCTGGCCCTTCACTAAGAAAGGGAACTCTCCCTGCCAGCGTGAGCAAGTCTCCTCGTTTGGGTGCATCCACCTGCTCCAGTGTGGGGTCTTCCATGGGCTGCAGGTAGATATCTGCTCCACTGTGGACCTCCATGGACTGCAGGGGGACAACCTGCTTCACCCCAGTCTTCTCCACAGGCTGCAGAATAATCTGCTCTGGTGTTTGGAGCACCTCCTCTCTCTCCTTCACTAAGCTTGGTGTCTGCAGGGTTGTTTCTCTCACATATTCTCATTCCTCTCTCACAACTGCTGTTGTGCAGCAGGTTTTCCCCTTTCTTAAATGTGTTATCATGGAGGTGCTACCACCATTGCTGATTGGCTCAAACTTGGTCAGCGTTGAGTCCATCTTGGAGCCAACTGGCACTGGTTCTATCAGACATGGAGGCAGCTTCTGGCATCTTCTCACACAAGCCATCCCTGTAGCCTCCCTGCTACCAAAACCTTGCCATGCAAATTCAAGTCTACCAACAGTCTTCTTGAATCCTAAACTGGACAAAATAAATTCCAACAAATATTGTTTCAGTGCCAAAGAGAACTAGCATTGTCTTTTTAGTCCCTAGAGAATTCTTTTTGTATAGCCAAGAATTACATGAGTCTTTTTGAAAAAAATCACCATATTTGAGAGTTCATTCATTGTCATGTTCCTTGATAAATCTCTCTTAATTCTTCCTGCAAATTGCCAAATAAAATCTTGTTAACAGAAGAAAAATTCCAACCAGCATTTTCAGTTCTTAGGTCAAGCAAAACACAAATTTCCAAAGATGAGAAGCGCAACAGCAATATTAGCTTTTCCATAGTGTGACTGATGATTAAACTATGGAAATTATCTTCAGATATAGTTTTATTCCTTTATTTGTACCAACAGACAAGTTCAGAAATGATCCGGAGCAATTTTGTAGAGCTCTAACTCTGATACTTGTAAATCTGGGAAAGATAAAGAAGGATGAACACACAGAAAGAATAAGATATACTTTTTTTGTCAAGATCCACTATACTTAAGGCTGCCTTGCATAAGTTGGGCCAGTTAGAGAGCTAAAAGATCCTCTGACGTGGGATTGTCTTCATAGGGGAAAAACATAGTCTGCAAACTTGTTGATGATTAGATGAAAGTATAGCCTTGAATCATAGAATCATAGAACAACCAGGTTGGAAGAGACCCATCGGATCATCGAGTCCAACCATATGATAGCAAATATATACATGCGGAAAGGTTATACAAGGAAAAGGGTAATAGTAGTGACACATCTATGGCATAAGACAAATATTTAAAAAGACTCAAAGTTCAGAAGTAGAATAAATCTATAGCATGGGAATGTTCTAGCATTACTCTGAGATGCCATAATGAAGTTGTGCAAAGCAGTTAGAAACTTCCATTTACTGTTTTGTTTTCATCTGTCAGTTAGTCAATATTCTATTAAATAACAGGTCATATTCATTAAATTAGCATGACATAAAAAATGTTATACAGTGTTAAGTCAAAATGTTTGGAAGAAGTCTAAGTATTACATAAACACTACTGTGTTGTTTAATAAAACTGTGGTTATATGTGTTGTTCGTATACCCTATTAACCAACATCAGTTCTACTGATTTCCTTTAATAGCTTACAGATGATACCTGTATTCAGCTATACATTTTTTGCCTATGTAGATGCCAGCCAATAATCATCTGGATTGTCCTATTTACATTTTTTACTGCCAGTACTCTTAAATTTGTCGTGTCTTCTGGATTGTCTTTCCCAGTTTCAAATGTATTGAAAACAAACAGTAGCAATCCAGATAGCTGCTTGGTCAGTTTAAATATAAACACTGAATTAAAGTTATCTGACCATGTTACTTTAAACCTAGCTTTGATGGCTAACATGCTCCTGCATTACTGCTGGAATAGGATGTATTTTCTTACCTTGAGAAGTGATAAAATTTAAGGGTTTACCCATATGCTCCAAATATAGAAAAAATATTTAAATATTCAGTCTTCTGTGATTAGCCACATTTACGTCATTTATATAGTCCATATGATTCTTAGGACTAACATAACCCTCCCTAAATGTACCACCTCTAGCCCTGAGGGCAGCAAGGGACATGAATGATGGTGTGTCCTTTGCAGATGCGATTGCCATCTTGCTATGAATTGTTCTTATTTTTTTTCCAAGTAAACTTGAAAAAGAGATTTTAACTATCTTTGCACTACAGTTGAACATATAAGGCTAGTAGTATTTGTATTTTTAGGTATACTTTACAAAAAAAATAGGACTGTTAAGGGTTTTTAAGATTCTGCCACTGGCTATTAATATTTATACCATTATGCATTCACTCATCAAGGTAAGATCTATATGAATGATACCGCAAATACTAATGCAGAGATCAGCTTAAGCCAAAATAGTAAATTTTGCATAATGTCCAATTTATAGATGCTGAAGTGTATTCTCATCAAGACTGCAGTCTGAAACATGATTTTTCAGTTCTCAAGCCACTTTCAGACAGTTGCCTTATGAACACTAATTTCACTCTTGTGTTGGCAGATTCATACAGAGCATGTAATGAATGTTGCCGTGGTTACACTCTCCATTTAGTAAACAGTATAAAATAAACCCATATTCTATGACAATAATGCAACTTAAACCAATGCCCAGGTACTCTTAAAGTGGTTCTTCTTCATTTAAGTTTCTTAAAATCATAGAATCACAGAGCAGTTTAGAATGGAAGGGACTGTTAAAGGTCATCCAGTCCAATCCCCTTGTAATGAGCAGGGACACTTTCAACCAGCTCAAGTTGCTCAGAGCCCTGTCCAACCTGATCTTGAATGTTTCCAAGGATGGGGTTTCTACCACCTCTCTGTGCCAGTCTCTCACCACCCTCATCATAAAAACTTTCTTCCTTATATGCAGTCCACATCTCCCTTCTTTCAGTTTAAAACCATTCCCCCTTATCCTATCGCTACAGGCCCTATTAACAAGTCTGTCCCCATCTTTCTTCTAAGCCCCCTTTAAGTATTAAAAGGCTGCAGTAAGGTCACCCTGAAGCCTTCTCTTCTTCAGGCTGAACAACCCCAATTCTCTCAGACTTTCCTCATAGGAGAGGTGTTCCATTCCTCTGATCATTTTTATGGCCCTCCCATAGACCTGCTTCAACAGGTCCATATTTTTCCTGTACTGAAGTTTCCAGAGCTAGATGCAGTACTCCAGGTGGGGTCTCACCAGAGTGGAGTAGATGGGAAGAATCACCTCCCTCAACCTGCTGGTCACACTTAGAACACAGAACATAGAACAACCAGGTTGGAAGAGACCCATCGGATCATCGAGTCCAACCATTCCTATCAAACACTAAACCATGTCCCTCAGGACCTCATCTGCCCATCCCTTACACACCTCCAGGGAAGGTGAATCAACCACCTCCCTGGGCAGCCTATTACAATGCCCAATGACCCTTTCTGTGAAAAACCTCCTCCTAATCTCTAGCCTAAATCTCCCCTGGCGGAGCTTGAGGCCATTCCCTCTTGTCCTGTCCCCTGTCACTTGGGAGAAGAGGCCAGCTCCCTCCTCTCTACAACCTCCTTTCAGGTAGTTGTAGAGAGTAATGAGGTCTCCTCTCAGCCTCCCCTTCTCTAGGCTAAACAACCCCAGCTCTCTCAGCCGCTCCTCATAGGGCCTGTTCTCCAGCCCCTTCGCCAGCTTCGTTGCTCTTCTCTAGACTCACTCCAGAGCCTCAACATCCTTCTTGTGCTGAGGGGCCCAGAAGTGAACACAGGATTCAAGGAGCAGCCTCACCAGTGCTGAATACAGAGGGAGAATAACCTCCCTGGACCTGCTGGTCACACCATTTCTGATACAAGCCAGGATGCCATTGGCCTTCTTGGCCACCTGGGCACACTGCTGGCTCATGTTCAGTCAGCTGTCAACCAACACCCCCAGGTCCCTCTCCTCCAGGCAGCTTTCTAGACAGACTTCTCCTAGTCTGTAGCTCTGCGCAGGGTTGTTGTGCCGCAAGTGCAGGACCCGGCATTTGGCCGTGTTAAACCTCATGCCATTGGCCTCTGCCCAGCGGTCCAGCCTGTTTAGGTCCCTTTGCAGAGCCTCCCTACCCTCCAGCAGATCGACACTTCCACACAGCTTTGTGTCATCAGCAAACTTGCTAAGGGTACACTCAATGCCCTCATCCAGGTCATTGATGAAGACATTGAACAGGGCTGGACCCAGCACTGAGCCCTCGGGAACCCCACTTGTCACTGGCCTCCAGCTGGATTTAACACCATTTACCACCACTCTCTGGGCCCGGCCATCCAGCCAGTTTTCTACCCAGGAGAGTGTGCATCTGTCCAGGCCAGAGGCTGACAGTTTCCGTAGCAGAATGCTGTGAGAAACTGTGTCAAAGGCTTTACTGAAGTCCAGGAAGACCACATCCACAGCCTTTTCCTCATTCAGCAGCCGAATCACTTTCTCATAGAAGGCGATCAGGTTAGTTTGGCAAGACGTGCCTTTTGTGAACCTGTGTTGACTGGGACTGATCACCTGGTTTTCCTGCCTGTGCTTCATGATAGCACTCAAGATCACCTGTTCCATGACTTTCCCTGGCACTGAGGTCAGACTGACTGGCCTGTAGTTCCCCGGATCCTCCCTGCGACCCTTCTTGTAGATGGGCACAACATCAGCCTGCCTCCAGTCCAGTGGAACCTCCCCAGTCTTCCAGGACTGCTGGAAGATGATGGAAAGGGGTTTGGCCAATACATCCGCCAACTCCCTCAATACCCTAGGGTGAATCCCATCTGGCCCCATAGACTTGTGGGTGTCCAGTTGGGCAAGCAAGGCTCTGACCACCTCTTCTTGGATCATGGAAGCCTCGTATTGCTCCTCTAGTTCCGGGGTTTCTACACAGAGGGAACAGCTTTCTTTACAGTTAAAGACTGAGGCAAAGAAGGCATTAAGTACCTCAGCCTTCTCCTCATACCCTATCACTGTTGTTCCCTCTGTGTCCAAAAGGGACTGTATGGTCTCCCTAGTTCTCCTTTTCTTATTTATAGAAAGATTTTTTTATTATCCTTCGCGGACTTTGCTAACCTGATTTCTAGTTCAGCCTTAGCCCCTCTGATTTTTTCCCTACACAACCTCACTTCCCTCCTGTAGTCCACCCAAGAGGCCTGTCCCCTCTTCCAGAGCCTATAAACATTCCTCTTCTTCCTAATGTCACTTGAGATCTCTCTACTCAACCAAGCTGGTTTTTGCCCCTGCCGGCCTGTTTTCTGGAACATGGGGATGGCTTTCTCCTGAGCTGCTAGGATCTCCTTTTTGAAGAGCTCCCAGCCCTCATGGGCTCCCTTGCCCTCAAGTACTGTCTCCCAGGAGACTTTGTCAACCAGCCTTCTAAAGAGTTTAAAGTTTGCCCTCTGGAAATTTAATGCAACTGTCCTGCTAACTACCCTCTTCACTTCGCCTAGAACTGAAAACCCTATCATCTCGTGATCACTTAGTCCTAGGCATCCCCCTACTGCCACATCCCCCACAAGGCCTTCTCTGTTCACAAACAGCAAGTCCAGGAAGGCACCTTCCCTCATAGGTTCATTCACCAGCTGTACAAGGAAGTTGTCTTCCACGCTCTCCAGGAACCTCCTAGACTGCTTCCTTTCTGCTGTATTGTACTCCCAGCAGATATCAGGGAGATTGAAGTCTCCCACAAGAACAAGAGGCATTGATTTGGAGATTAACTCCAGCTGTTTATAGAAGAGCTCATGAGCTGCTTCTCCTTGGCTGGGTGGCCTGTAACAGACTCCCATCACAAAATCTAGCTTCTTATGGGCTCCTCTGATTTTAACCCACAGGCACTTCTTTTGATTCAGCCCAGGATTTAGTTGGCCTTCTGGGCTGCAACTGCACCTTGTCAGCTCATGTCCAGCTTTTATTCCACTAGTCACTCCCAAGTCCTTCTCTTCAGGGCTCCTCTCAATTCCTTCATCCCCCGGCCTATATTGATAGCATGGATTGCCCTGACCCAGGTGCAGGACCTTGCACTTGGCCTTGTTGAACCTCACAAGATTCACATGGGCCCACTTCTCAAGCTTTCCCAGGTCTTTCTGGATGGCATCCTGTCCCTCAGGGGTGTCAACTGCACCACTCACCTTGATGTCATCTGCAGACTTTCTGAGGGTGCAATCTCACTCTCTATGTTATTGGTGAAGATATTAAAAATTACTGGTCCCAGTACAGGCCCCTGAAGGTCACCACTCATTGTTGATCTCCATCTGGACATTGAGCTGGTGACCACTACCCTCTGGATGTGACCATCCAAGCAATTCCTCATCCACCGAACAATCCATCTATCAAATCCATTTCTCCAATTTAGAGAGAAGAATGTTGTGAGGGACGATGTCAAAGGCCTTACAGAAGTCTATATTAGATGACATCCATAGCTCTTCCCTTGTCCACTGATGTGGTCACCCTATCACAGACAGCCACTAGGTTGGTCAGGCAGGACTTGCCCTTGGTGAAGCCATGCTGGCTGTCTCTAATCACCTCCCTGTCCTCCATGTGCTTTAGCATAGCTTCTAGGAGGATTTGTTCCATGATTTTCCCAGGAACAGAGGTGAGGCTGTAAGGTCAGTAGTTCCCAGGGTCTTCCTTTCTACCCTTTTAAACAATGGGTGCAATGTTTCCTTTATTCCAGTCACCAGGGACTTCCCCTGACTACCATAACTTTTTAAATAACACAGAGAGCTGTGTTATTTAAAAAATATATCAGCTGATTCCTTCAGGACACTGGGATGCATCTCACCTGGTCCCATGGAGTTCTGTATGTTCAGGCTCAGGTGGTCTCGAACCTGACCTTCACTTGTAGTGGGAGGGACCTTGCTCCCCTAGTCCCTGCCTTGTAGTCCATCCACTCAAGAGGTTTTGGCAAAAAAAGTTGACAAAAAAAGTTGTTGAGCACCTCCGCCTTCTCATCAGATAGTACCATTTTGCCAGTTGTGTTCATCAGTACGCTTTCTTTGACTTTACTTTTCTGGATGACATGCCTATAGAAGCCCTGGTTATTATTCTTCACTTCCCTTGCCAAGTTCAACTCCGGCCACACTTTGGCCTTCCTGACCCCATCCCCATACAACCATCCCTATACTCTTCCTAGTTTACCTGTTCCTGCTTGCACTGCCTGTGCAGTTCCTTCTACCTTTCTTTCTTCTGATTTTTTACATATGAGGATTGAGACCTCTTGTGCTCTATGGAAACTGTCCTTTAAGATCACAAGGACCTGGAAGTGTTGATTGATAGCTGGGTGAACATGAGCCAGCAGTGTGCCCAGGTGGCCAAGAAGGCCAATGGCATCCTGGCTTGTATCAGGAACAGTGTGACCAGCAGGTCCAGGGAGGTTATTCTGCCCCTGTACTCAGTATTAGTGAGACTACACTTCAAATACTGTGTTCAGTTCTGGGCCCCTCACTACAAGAAGGATGTTGAGGCTCTGGAGCATGTCCAGAGAAGAGCAACGAAGCTGGCGAAGGGGCTGGAGAACAAGTCTTACATGGAACGTCTGAGAGAGCTGGGGTTGTTTAGCCTAGAGAAGAGGAGGCTGAGGGGTGACCTTATTGCTCTCTACAACTACCTAAAAGGAGGTTGAGGAGAGGAAGGAGATGGCCTCTTCTCCCAAGTGACAGGGGACAGGACAAGGGGGAATGGCCTCAAGCTGCACCAGGAGAGGTTCAGACTAGATATCAGAAAGAAATTTTTCACAGAAGGGTCATCAGACGCTGGAACAAGCTGCCCAGGGAGGTGGTTGAGTCACCATCCCTGGAGGTGTTTAAAGTCAGGTAGATGAGGTGCTCAGGGTCATGGTTTAGTGGCACGTAGGAATAGTTGGACTCGATGATCCAAGAGGTCTTTTCCGATCTGGTGATTCTATGATCTGCCAGCTCTGCTCTGCTCCCTTGTCCCTGAGGGCAGGTTCCCAGAGGGTCCTGTTGACTCATTTCCTTGAACACCTGGAAGTTTGCTTTCCTGAAATTCAAGATCCTGACTTTACTCTTCACTTGTCCCACATCCCTCAGGACTGCGAACTCCACCAGTGCATGATCACTGCAGCCCAGGCTGCCCCCAATCCTGATGTCACCAATTAGCATGGAGCTGAGATAACTGCAAAGGAACTGTTGGGAGTTTTTGGTTATTAGATAAGAGAAATATTTGTAGCAATTAGAGTTATGCTTAATCACTGTAACTGTGAGACTTTAGTGTGGAAAATCACTGGGATAGCTAGCTAATGGGGCAGATGAGAGTATATAAAGCTTTGCTTCTGCACAATAAACTGGTTTTGTTTCTGCACCCAAAAAGTCTGTACCTTTAGTCACCACGTTCCAATGATGTTCCCTGAAACTGGAAGGAGAGAGGAAAAAATAACCTGTGCCCCAGATCCCCCTCCCAACCATCCCAAGGCCCTGAAGTCACTTTTGATTTCCCTTGGACTACATATTGCAGCTTCATTGCCACCCACATAAAAGATCAGTAACGGGTAATAGTCCAAAGGCCATACCAGGGTAGGGAGTTTCTTAGCAATATCCTTAACATTGGCCTCAGGGAGGCAGCAGAATTCCCTAAGAGGTGGATCTGTCTGGCATATTGGACCCTCTGTTGCCCTCAGAAGGGAGTCACCTACAACTATAACCTGTCTTTTCTTCCTCATGGAGGTGGTTTTGGTACAGGGGGTAGGCCTTTCTGACCTTGGGAACATCTCTGGTGGAGACAGACCATTGACTGACTGATCCTCATACCTTTTGTACAGAGGCACCTGGGAAGACGAGGTAGGCAGGAAGGGTGTTCACCTGCCACCCCAAGCATGAATTTGCCTCCATTCGCTCCTTTCATTTGAGGTAGTGCCTTCAGCATGGTGGGAGAGGGATACAGGATCCCCTTGATCTTGTGGTTTTTTTCTGGTGTCTGCTCCTGTTTCTGTCTCAGGGAGGGCAGAGCCTGGTTCCACCAGTCTATCTCTTTCTCAGACTGATCCAAGTAAACAGATTGCAGTTTCATTTCCAAATTTCCAGTATAGGGGACATCATCCTTTTCAAGAAGTGCTCAAACCTGGCAAAGAACTTCTCACTCCTAGGACCATCATTGCAGACAAGGCAAGAGACTAAGCAAAGAAAAAAATTGCCTTCCTCCCCTTAGCTGATGTAGTGACTGTGACTCATGAGTACCAGATGGAGCTTGATAGAGATAGGAAACTGAAACTTTTGCAAGGCCCAGAGCTATTTTAGGAGGATTTTCTTGATGCCAGAATCAGTCCAGGGTGGACCCAATTTCCCTGGAAGTAAACACCATTTAGAGGGTGGAGTTGACAAAGACTAGGTTTATAACTCATCCTTCAAATCTTACTCACATTAGGTCTGCCCTTATCTTCCTCAGTTCTTCCACTCCTAACTCATATCCTAGTGATTTATTTTCTTATTAAAGAAAAGATCTCAAGATTTCCTAGAGAACTTCAAAAACAGTCATTCAACTGTAGCCAATAAACTTCTGTTTTAAAAAACAAAAATCAAAGTCTTCATGCTTGCAGAGATAAATTGAAAGGTCAGAGCAGGGTACAAACTGACTCAGTACTGGTTGTCCAAGTGTGCATACAGAGAGCTTTGGTGCCTGTGCAGCTGCTCTGAGCACAGTGAAAACTGGACAGCATCTGTCATACTTTGCTGCTGCTACTCAAGACCATTGAAATCACAGAAGAACAAGATGATTTTTGTTCTGGCTGTAAAAAAGTTCATATTAAAATTACTAACTGGGAAGCAGTTCTGACTTCAGGTACTAGAGAGATTCTTCTCAGATTGAGGGAGCAGTAACATAGCAGTGTATCTTCGCTACAACTGGGTTAATTCAGAGGCTCCAGTTTTTGGGACCACTGAAAAAATGTATTTTACATGAACATACCAGAATAGTTTTTTCACCCTCCTGCTCATGGATCATAATATCCACAGGATGACCAATGATGACATCTGTTTAAGCCCACAGTCAGCCTGACACGGTATCTCCTTGTCTACATTTAGCCTGTATCCAGGGGCTAAACAATAGGCAATTGCTCAATCACCCAATGACACCTCCCCACTAGAGAAGGGGAATTGGGAATCGGGAAAAGTAAGGAGGACTCATGGGTTGAAATAAAAACAGTTTTAATAAAACAATAAAACCTAATATTAATATTACGACTAAACAAAGCTATACTCAACTCATACAGAGGTCACAGACTGCATGCTTCCAGCAATGACCTGACCGTCAGACAGCAGACACAATGAGCACAGCAGTTCCAGTGAAATGCGATGGTCACAGCAGATAAAACTGGGCACAAGGAGCAGGAGGATGAGCAAGACCTGCCAAGGATGGTAGGAGATACTTTAGAAGCCCAAGCAGAGATTCCCCTGCAGCCTATGGAGGAGAGTAGTTGAACAGGCTGTCCTGCTGCAGCCTATGAGGAGATCCAATGGATATCCACCTGCAGCCACGGAGGACCCCATGCTGGAGCAGGTGGAAGCATGCAAAGGAGGTTGTGACCCTGTGGAAATCGGCATTGGAGCAAGTTGTGGAAGACTGTAGCCCACAGTAAGGACTTGGGTTAGAGTTCATGGAGGACTGCCCCCTGTGGGCAGGACCCCACATTGGAGCAGGGGAAGAAGGTGAGGGAGGAGTCATCCCCCTGAGAAGGAAGGAGCAGCAGAAACAATCTGTGATGACCTGACTGGAATCCCCATTCCCTGTCCACCTGCTCTGCTGTGGGGGAAGGAGGAAGAGAATTCAGGAGTAAAGCAAAGCCTAGGAAGAGAGGAGAGGGGGGGAAAGATGTCATTTGGGGGATTTGGTTTTGTTTCTTAGTATTTTGTTCTTATTTCATAGAACCATAGAATCATAGAATAATCAGGTTGGAAGAGACCCACCGGATCATCGAGTACAACCATTCCTATCAAACACTAAACCATGCCCCTTAGCACCTCATCCACTCGTCCCTTAAACACCACCAGGGAAGGTGAATCAACCACATCACTGGGCAGACCATTCCAGTGCCCAATGACCCTTCCGGTGAATATTTTTTTCCTAATCTCCAGCCTAAATCTCCCCTGGCGGAGCTTGAGGGCATTTCCTCTTGTCCTGTACCCTGTCACTTGGGAGAAGAGGCCAGCTCCCTCCTCTCCACAACCTCCTTTCAGATAGTTGTAGAGGGCAATGAGGTCTCCTCTCAGCCTCCTCTTCTCCAGGCTAAACAACCCCAGCTCTCTCAGCCATTCCTGATAGAGCCTGTTCTCCAGCCCCTTCACCAGCTTTGTCGCTCTTCTCTGGACTCACTCCAGAGACTCAACATCCTTCCTGTGGTGAGGGGCCCAGAAGTGAACACAGGATTCAAGGAGCAATCTCACCAGTGCTGAGTACAGAGGGAGAATAACCTCCCTGGACCTGCTGGTCACACCATTTCTGATACAAGCCAGGGTGCCATTGGCCTTCTTGGCCACCTGGGCACACTGCTGGCTCATGTTCAGTCAGCTATCAACCAACACCCCCAGGACCCTCTCCTCCAGGCAGCTTTCTAGACAGACTTCTCCTAGTCTGTAGCACTGCTTGGGGTTGTTGTGCCCAAGTGCAGGAGCAGGCATTTGGCCTTGTTAAACCTCATGCCACTGGACTCTGCCCAGCGGTCCAGCCTGTTCAGATCCCTACCCTCCAGCAGATCGACACTTCCACCCAGCTTAGTGTCATCTGCAAACTTGCTAAGGGTACCCTCAATGCCCTCATCCAGGTCATTGATGAAGACATTGAACAGGGATGGACCCAGCACTGAGCCCTGGGGAACCCCACTTGTCACTGGCCTCCAGCTCGATTTAACTCCATTTACCACCACTCTCTGGGCCAGACCATCCAACCACTTTTCCACCCAGGAGAGTGTGCGTCTGTCCAGGCCAGAGGCTGACAGTTTCCGTAGCAGAATGCTGTGAGAGACTGTGTCAAAGGCTTTCCTGAAGTCCAGGAAGACCATATCCACAGCCTTTCTGTCATAGAAGGCGATCAGGTTTGTTTGGCAAGACGTGCCTTTTGTGAACCTGTGTTGACTGGGCCTGATCACACAGTTCTCTTGCATGTGCTTCATGATAGCACTCAAGATCACCTGTTCCATGACTTTCCCTGGCACTGAGGTCAGACTGACAGGTCTGTAGTTCCCCAGATCCTCCCTGCGACCCTTCTTGTAGATGGGCACAACATCAGCCAGCCTCCAGTCCAGTGGAACTTCCCCAGTCTTCCAGGACTGCTGGAAGATGAGGAGAAGAGGTTTGACAAGCACATCCTCCAGCTCCTTCAATAGCCTTGGGTGAATCCCATCCAGCCCCATAGACTTGTGGGTGCCTAGCCGGGCTAGCAAGCCTCTGACCACCTCCTCTTGGATCCTGGGAGCCTCAGTTTGCTCCTCTAGTTCCGGGGTTTGTACACAGGGGGAATAACTTTCTTTACAATTAAAGACTGAGGCAAAGAAGGCATTAAGTACCTCAGCTTTTTCCTCATCCCCTGACACTGTTGTTCCTTCTGTGTCCAAAAGGGACTGTATGGTCTCCCTAGTCCTCCTTTTATTATTTATATATTTATATAAACTGGTTTTGTAATCTTTCGCAGACTTGGCCAATCTGATTTCTAGTTGAGCCTTAGCTCCTCTGATTTTTTCTCTACACAATCTCACTTCCCTCCTGTAGTCCACACAAGAGGCCTATCCACTCTTCCAGAGCCCATAAACATTCCTCTTCCTCTTAATATCACTCAAGATCTCTCTGTTAAACCAAGCTGTTTTTTTTCCCCTGCCGGCTCTTTTTATGGAACGTGGGGATGGCTTTCTCCTGAGCTGCTAGGATCTCCTTTTTAAGAGCTCCCAGCCCTTCATGTGCTCCCTTGCCCTCAAGTACTGTCTCCCATGAGACTTTGCCAACCAGCCTTCTGAAAAGTTCAAAGACTGACCTCTGGAAATTTAATGCTACTGTCCTGCTAACCACCCTCTTCACTTCACCTAGAACAGAAACCCCTATCATCTCATGATCGCTTAGTCCTAGTCGTCCTCCTACTGCCACACCCCCCACAAGGCCTTCTCTGTTCACAAAGAGCAAGTCCAGGAGGGCACCTTCTTTGTTGGTTCATTCACCAGCTGTGCAAGGAAGTTGTCTTCTACGCACTCCAGGAACCTCCTAGACTGCTTCCTTTCTGCTCTATTGTACTTCCAGCAGATATCAGGGAGATTGAAGTCTCCCTCAAGAACCAGAGGCATTGATCCCAGCTGTTTATAGAAGAGCTCATCAGTTGCTTCTCCTTGGCTGGGTGGCCTGTAACAGACTCCCATCACAAAATCTGCCTTCTTCTGGGCTCCTCTGATTTTAACCTACAGGCACTCAATCTCTTCATCACCACAATCCATCTCAGCGGTGTCCAAGTCCTCCCTTACAAAGAAGGCTACCCCGCCTCCTCTTCTTCCCTTCCTGTCCTGCCTGAAGAGTTTGTACCCCACCATAGCTGTACTCCAGTTATATGAGTCATCCCACCACGTTTCCATGATGGCAACAACATCATAGGCTCCTTGCCCTACAACAGCTTCCAGCTCTTCCTTCTTATTACCCATGCTGCATGCATTGGTGTAAATGCACTTCAGCTGAGCTGCCAAGCCTTCAGCCCTCTTAGAGGGAACAGGGTTTGTTCCGGATTGCCTGGTAACTGGAGTAGCCTGTACCAGAGTGCCTGTATCTCCTTTACCACCCCCAGGTGTGTTCTCCCCCACTTTCTGTGTGGTAATGTACTGGTGGTCCTCTCCAGCACACCCTCTCCGAATCCCTAGTGCCCCACATCCAGGCTCGCTCCACGACAGCTATACTTTCTTCCTTACATTGCTGTCTTGGCTCCACTGGTGGAGACAAGGATGCACCAGAACAGCAAGGCATCTTACAGATAGACACCGCACATTTAGTGCATAGGCAGAAGCTTCAGTTTTTGGTATATTTAAAGCTGCTCCCTTATAAATACAGCTCCCTCACCATCACAAATGAATCTCATAAATGTTTGGACTCCAAATTCTTGAAATGGGAGGAAGAGCTCTTTTGGGGGATTGGTTTGTGGGTTTTGGTATTGATAATTTTTTTAAATTTTGTTTTAAAGTAGTTCTACCAGCACTTAACATCCTGGAAAATGCACTTCTGAGAGTTTGTAGCATATGTTGTTTCTCTTTCTTTGCCATAGGTTAAACTCTGGGTAAGCAATGCCTTTTGTTCTTTACATTAGTGGACTGAGGTTTGCATGTTCGTCTTCACGCAGAGTTTCTGCCCAAAAATTATTATGTTGCCTGCTACAACAAAGTAGATATTTGGTCTAATGCAAGGATGTCTGAAGTAAAATGCAGTTAAAGGAAGGAAACCAGAGAAGATAAAAAAAGATATTTGTTAGTGTAGAATGCTTATCCACAAGAAGGCAGTTCAATGATGTTTCCATTTAGACCAGCAGTCTACTTCACTTTCGTACATTCTATGTGCTGAGATATTCCTATACATGATGGCAGATCAATTGGTGACATTTTGCAACTGATCAACTTCTAAACTGGCCTATCACATTTTTGGTAGAGGACTTCTGGCCAGAAGAAGATAAAGCTTTGAGTAATTTTTTTTAAAGTATTTACACAGCTACTTTACTACAATTAAATATATGCACTTACAGCAAAGAGAAGAAAGTTACTTAGAAGAAAGTAACTTCAAAACTTGAAGTTTTCATCAAATTTGCTTTTATTTTGATATTAGAAAAAAATCCTTAATAATAATAATAAAAAAGCTTGTGAGAGTAATAACATTGTTTTTACTTTGAACGTTCAAGAATTCTTCAACTCAGAAGGGATGTTAAACCTAGTTTCCTCTCAGAGACAGGATTTCCTGATTTTGACCATTTGCAAATGGTAAGTAAATAACTCCAAAGAAAGTTGGGATACCCTTGTTCCTCTGTTTCAAGACTCTGAAATTCTGAATCTTCTAATTAACATGTTTAATTTTAAGAAGTCACTTTCACATTACCGTTTTACTTGTAACAGTGATATTTTTATCCACAATAACTTAGTAGCAATCCAAACTGTCCCAATAGGTATCCCAACACAAAGCTTCTTGTAAGGAAGAAATAATTCATTCCTAGGATCTGTTCTCGATAAATGTAAACTGAATGTGGTCATTCCTTGAGGAAATACAGAGCAGCATTGATTCAAGCAGCTCTGGAACTCTGGCATACATAACACCCTCCCCTTTATTCCATCTCAGAATGACTTAATAGATCAAGTATCAAGCCACAAAAAAGGATTTAGGTCATAGAATCATAAGGTTGGAAAAGACTTTTGAGATCATCAACTCCAACCATACCTATCCACTACTAAATCACATCCCCAAGCACCTCATCTACCCACCTTTTAATCACCTCCAGGGATGATGACTCAATCATCTCTCAGGGCAGCCTGTTCCAGTGCTTGAAAACCCCTTTTCGTGAAGAATTTTTTCCTAATGTCTAATCTAAACTTCCCCTGGCACAGCTTGAGGCCATTCCCTCTTGTCCTATCACCTATCACTTGAGAGAAGAGACCAACACCCACCTTTCCAAAACCTCTTTTTAGGTAATGGAAGAGAGCAATAAGCTTTCCCCTCAGCCTCCTCTTTGCTAGGCTAAACAACCACAGTTCCCTCAGCCACTCCTCATAAGGTCTGTTCTCCAGCCCCTTCACCAGCTTCGTCACTCTTCTCTGGACACGCTCCAGGACCTCAATGTCTTTCTTGTTGTGAGGGGCCCAGAAATGAAAACTGGATTCGAGGTGCAGTCTCACCAGTGCCGAGTATAGAGGGAGAATAACCTCCCTGGTCCTGCTAGCAACACCGTTTCTGATACAAGCCAAGATGCTATTGGCTTTCTTGGCCACCTGGTCACACTGCTGGCTCATGTTCAGTCAGCTGTCAACCAACACCCGAAGGTATCTTTTCAGCCACCCTCCCCCAAGACTGGAGCACTACACGAGGTAGTTGTGTCCCAAGTTCAGGATTCTGCACTTGGCCTTGTTAAACCTCATCCCGTCAGCCTCAGCCCATTGATCCAGCCTGTTCAGATCCCTCTGCAGAGCCTCCCTACCCTCCAGCAGATCGACACTTCCTCCCTATTTAGTGTCATCAGCAAACTTGCTAAGAGTGCACTCTATCTCCTCATCCAGTTCATTGATAAAGATATTGAACAGGACTGGTCTCAGCACTGAGCCCTGGGGAACACAATTGTGACTGGTTGCCAACTAGATTTACCGCCACTTATCACCACTCTCTGGGCCCGGCCATCCAACCAGTTTTTTTACTCAGTAGACGGTTTGCCTGTCCAGGCCAATGGCAGCCAGTTTCTCAAGCAGAATGCTGTGAGAAATGGTGTCAAAGGCTTTAGTGAAGTCCAGGTACACTACATCCACAGCCTTTCCCTCCTCCATGAAGTGGATCACCTTGTCATAGAAGGCGATCAGGTTAGTTTGGCAGGACCTGCCTTTCATAAACCCATGCTGAATGGGCCTGATCACCCAGTTGTCCTGTGTGTGCTGTGTGATAGCGCTCAAGATGACTTGCCTATGACCTTCCCTGACACTGAGGTCAGAATGACAAACCTGTAGTTTCCTGGATCCTCTCTCTGGCCCTTCTGGCCCTAACATCTATCAGCCTCCAGTCAAGTGGAACTTCCCCAGTCAGCCAGGACTGCTGTAGATGATGGGAAGGGGTTTATTGAGCACCTCCACCAGCTCCCTCAATACCCTCAGGTGGATCCCATCTGGCCCCATAGACTTGTGAATTTCTAATGGCCAAGCAGGTCTCTAACCATTTCTCTTAGATCAAGGGAACTTCATTCTGCTCTTCCTCTCTCTTTACTGGCTCATGAGGTTGAGTATTCAGGGAACATCTCATCTTCCTATTAAAGACTGAGGCAAAGAAGGCATTAAGCACCTCAGCCTTATCCTCATCCTTTCTCAGTCTTGTTCCCCCTGTATCCACTAAAGGATGGAGACTATCCTTGGCCCCCCGCTACCTCTCCTTCCTCACCTATCTGTCCTGAAGAGTCTGTTGCCTTCCAGAGTAGTACTCCACTTATGTGAGTCATCCCACCACATTTCCGTGAAAGCAATTATATTGTAATCCTCCGGCCTTATAATAACTTCTAGCTCCTCTTGTTTATTGCCCATGCTGGGTGTGTTGGTGTAGATGCACTTCAGCTGGACTGTTGATCCCTCTAGGCTCCTAAGGGGAACAGTCTTAATTCCTAAGCAACTACTCACTGAATTATCTAAGTCTTCTGTGGAGCCATTACATGTTCTATTCCTCACTTACTGTGAAGTGGCAGACCAAGTGTCCTTGCCAGCACACTGTCCCTCAGGCACTTGAGTGCCATTCCCAGGCTTTTCTCCATCAAGCCTGGTCATGTCCCCCTACTCCTTCAGATCTAGTTTAAAGCTCTTATTAATGAGACCCGCTAGCTTCATGATAGGTCAAATTAGGTTGTTTGTATCTTTTCATTATTGCAGAATACTGGTAAAGCTTTGTATTTTAAGTACATTTTCCTAAATTCTTTTAGATTCGACCCTCTGACTCCAGTTTTGGAACCAACATGGAATTTAATTAGAATAAAAAGCTGCACTTTGAAAGAGCTCATTCAGTGCTGCTGGTTTATTTTCACTTTAAAAGAGAGACTCTAAAGAGCTGGCAATATTTATCATAGAATATTTGATTTAAATGCAAACATTCTATTATTAGCTCCTCAAACTGAAAATAAGTTCCTGAAGATAATGAATGAAACTATTTAAGAAAACATTGTAAAACCATATATATTGATCAAGCACAGCAATTTCTTCATTGAGCAATGTTAAGATAACTTTGACACTCACCACTATTATCCATTTTTCCTGTATTTGCATTTCCAGAGTTGCTGTGCTTTGAAGTGTAGTGATGTTTACTACCTTGACCTACAGCAGTTTTTAAAGGTTGCAAATGATAAAAGAATATATATCAAAATTCATAAAACCTGTAGATTTCTTATAAGAACTGAAGTGCTTAATTATATAAAAAAAGCTTAAAGAAACAGGTGAAAAAGGACTTGTTTCAACATTTCAGTCTGACCTCAGAGCCAGGGGAAGTCATGGAACAGGTGATCTTGAGTGCTATCATGAAGCACATGCAAGAGAACTGTGTGATCAGGCCCAGTCAACACAGGTTCACAAAAGGCAAGTCTTGCCAAACTAACCTGATCGCCTTCTATGACAAAGTGACTCGGCTGCTGGATGAGGGAAAGGCTGTGGATGTGGTCTTCCTGGACTTCAGCAAAGCCTTTGACACAGTCTCTCACAGCATTCTGCTACGGAAACTGTCAGCCTCTGGCCTGGACAGGCGCACACTCTCCTGGGTGGAAAAGTGGTTGGATGGCCGGGCCCAGAGAGTGGTGGTAAATAGTGTTAAATCCAGCTGGAGGTCAGTTACAAGCAGGGTTCCCCAGGGCTCAGTGCTGGGTCCATCCCTGTTCAATGTCTTCATCAATGACCTTGATGAAGGCATTGAGTGCATCCTTAGCAAGTTTGCAGATGACACTAAGCTGGATGGAAGTGTCGATCTGCTGGAGGGTAGGGAGGCTCTGCAAAGGGACCTAAACAGGTCAGACTGCTGGGCTGAGGCCAATGGCATGAGGTTTAACAAGGCCAAATGCCAGGTCCTGCACTTGGGGCACAACAACCCTATGCAGTGCTACAGACTAGGAGAAGTCTGGCTGGAAAACTGCCAGGAGGAGAAAGACCTGGGGGTGTTGGTTGACAGCCGACTGAATATGAGCCAGCAGTGTGCCCAGGTGGCCAAGAAGGCCAATGGCATCCTGGCTTGTATCAGAAATGGTGTGACCAGCAGGTCCAGGGAGGTTATTCTCCCTCTGTACTCAGCACTGGTGAGACCACCTCTTGAGTACTACGTTCACTTCTATGCCCCTCACCACAAGAAGGATGTTAAAGCTCGGAAGCGTGTCCAGAGAAGAGCAACAAAGCTGGTGAGCGGGCTGGAGAACAAGTCATACGAGGAGCGGCTGAGGGAGCTGGGGTTGTTTATCCTGGAGAAGAGGAAGCTGAGGGGATGTTGGAGCAAGAATCCAAACTTTATTATATACAGTAGTTTGAATTAGTTGCAAATCAAGAAAAGAAATTATTTAAATGTATGTAATAGTTTTAAAGTTACAAGAAATCTTAAAACCTAGTTCTTTAGAAAAAGGTGTTAGTTACTTAGGAATGCTAACAAGATAATGCTAACAGCACTTCCTTAAAAACAGGAGACCATAAATCACTCAAGTAGCAAGAACAGAGTCCGGCTAACCAGAAATAATTAAATAGAGATAGAAGAAAAACGGGCAATGAATTCACATTGGACATTGCCCAAAGCGAAAAGGTAAAAAAAGTTCATGATGAAATAGACCCTCTTTGTGGAGGATGATGAAGAAATCTTCCTCTTCACGACCACCAGAAGGAGGCACGCAAGCGCAGTAAGGGCTGATGACATAACTCACCGATGAAATCATCGAAACATACATATGCATTAGGCAATGATGTAACCTGTTGAATATACATTAGATTGTGAAACCTCACGAGAACATATTGCAGTTGAGTTGCAACAGTGGGGGGGATCAGATTTGGGAAACTATCCCCTGATCCCTGGCCCCCCCCCCCATTAAACACCAACATATAACTCTTCCCGGAGCGTTATGTGTTTATTGTCACACCGATGCTAACAGGGAGACCTTATCGCTCTCTACAACTACCTGAAAGAAGGTTGTAGAGAGGAGGGAGCTGTCCTCTCAAGTGACAGGACAAGAGAGAATGACCTCAAGCTCCGCCACAGGAGGTTCAGGCTTGACATCAGAAAAAAAAAATTCACAGAAAGGGTCATTTGGCACTGGAACAGGCTGCCCAGTGAGGTGGTTGAGTCACCTCCCCTGGAGGTGTTTAAAAGACAGGTAGATGAGATGCTGTGGGGCATGTTTAAGTGATTCATGGGAACGGTTAGACTCAATGATCCAGTGGGTCCTTTCCAACCTAATGATTCTATGATTTAAAATTCTGCTGTTTCAGTAGGCCCATCAGTCATTTTGTATTTGGTTATATTTTGTGTTTAGTGCCATCACCTAGAGTAATTTTTCTTGTGTTTTTTCCTAAAGCTCTAGCTCCAAGAGCCCTCTAGCCTCCCTCCCCAAGTTTCATCCTCTTCATCTCTGACCCTCTACCCTCCCGGGGTTTAGAAACATTTTATGCCATGGACCCTCGTTCAGCTTAAATGCCTCATCTCCTTTTAATGGTTGTTCTTATTCTCATCTTTCCAGATAAATTTTAACCACCAGGGTGACTTGCGTTGGCCAGCATCAGGTTGTCTGCAATCTATTTTTCTACATTTAGACCATTGTTTGTTTCATACAAACACAGCTGTGCAGCTTTATGTGCTATTTATGTTGAATTACCATAACTTGCAGAATGCTCAAGCCCTATACATGTTACTGGAATGAGTGAAATTTACTTCAAGTGGCCTCATGCTTTGAAACATTAAGAATTAATTTCACCAAGTGATGACCAAGAATATTTTTCCAAGTAGCTCCTAGAACAGCCTTTGATTACACGCAGGAAGTTAACCAATTAAAGGTTGCTATTTTGCAGCCATTCCTTCCTCTCTATGTAGTTTTGGAATACAGAGATTCCAAAATAGTGAGGCAGAAAAAGAGAAAATAAATGCTCCACTGAAAGAAAACCAAACAAACTAGCTATAAATTTAAATACAGTTCAGGTATGGTTTTAACACGTTTTAATTTCTTCCCTAGAATTAACACTTCTCACTTGCTTTCAGAAAGTTAAAGGAACTCAAGGGACAATACTAGCAGGACAAAGGAACCTCAGAGTCAGGTTATAATTTGCAAGCCACCACAGAGCTACACCCATGCAGAGGTAGGAAAAGCACATCTGGTGCTTAGGGCAGAATTTCAAGAGTGATGCCCTGAAAAAGGCCAAACTCAATCATTGCCAATTTGATTACTAAGCAGGTAGTGCTTTAATACATAATAGGACATTGGACACACAGGGAATCATTTAACCTAATGTGTGTCCATTGAGGCTCTTACAGTTCTTTTATACTGGTTAAATATACATATTCATATAGATTACGAGAAACACAGGTTACTAAACATACATAGAACTCATTATCATATCTTATCACCCACTCTTGAATGTACATCACAGTTCCTTTGTGTCTTCAGAATCCTCTGATGCTCTTTATCTTATCTCCTTCCTCATCGTGTCCTCTTGGTGAGCTCAGGTCTGTCCTTTGTTCCTGCTGGGGGACTGTCCTTGTTTCAACTAGTAAACAAGCTAAACTCCTGTCACAATCACATTCTTTCTTACTGCAAGCTGGCCAAGATTTGATTCTTATTGTTTTTAATGTTTTATTCCTTCCTTCAATTCCCCCCTTTTCAATTCCATTGCAAATTCTTTTGCAATTTTAGAAGACACCATCCTTTTCAATGGGCTAAACAAAATATTTTCCTGTTTCTATTTGGAGTCTTTGTTTCACTTCTAGTCACTACAACTTTTTGCTGAATTTTGACAACACTATAAGAAACACCAAAACATTATACAGGCTATGACAATTAATATTTGAGCCACTCCAGATTTGGCAGCCAGGATGTAAGCTTTTCCCAGATTTTCTGAAATCCATGTGAGGTGTCATCCAGTTATATCAGTTCATTTCCAAGTTTCATCTAAATCTGTTTCTATTTGTTTTTCCTTGTTAATATAAGAGTAACAACTAGCATTTATTACTACACAAACATCACCTTCTTTGGCAGGTAAGAGGTCTAGTGCCATTTGATTTCGTAATACTACTTTACTAAGGGAGGATACATCCGTTTGCAAGTTACCTAAGTTACGTATGGCATCTATTGTTAAGTTTTCAATTTGTCCTATAGTGGCTGAGATAGTAACAATTGCCTTTTCCAGTTCACTTACTCTCAACTGAGGGAAGAACCACCTAACAAAACTATGATATTGTGTGGGCCTTTCTATGCTTTATGCTGCAGCCAATTCTTTTCAGGGGGTGCGTAGTAGTCCCGGAGGGGTATGAGAATGGTTATAAATTTGATCTTGGGGTACCAGATAACCAACAGTATATGTGCCATACCAATGTGTTGGTAACCCTTTCCTAGCATACCCATCATCACACAGCCACCACAATTCTTTGGATAAACAACCACTGGAATAATTTCCCCTAGATCTTGTAAAATTTCCTTCTTCTAAGGCATCAAAATCGTTTCGCCTTATAAAGGTGGCATTTCTCAGGCTTTGCAATTCAAACTGAGGACCTTTGGCATAACTTTCTCTTTTACTGACATCTGTAGCCCGTGCCATTAAATGGCCAACTCCATTTACTATAACTTATTGGAATCCCAGATAAAGGTGACTACACATTTCCTCTAGGAAGAGCTGTACATACCCGGCAATCTGAGCAGTTAAGACTATTACTCACTTCTTGTACCAATCACAGATACATATTTTGGTCCCAAGCAATTACAATATTAACAATACCATCTAATAGAGGCAATACTTGTGGATTCTGCATCCTACTGGCGTTGTAGTCTCAGCTTTAAAGGCCCTAGATTTTCATAAGTCTAATGTTTTCATGGTGCCTCCTTCACTCTGGAATAGTAGATCCAGGTGAGTTGTTCATTGATCTTGATCACAATGAAGGTGATAACCACTTCTCCTCAAGTGCATCACCTATAAAATTCTTAACATAAATCAAATCCACAGGTTTAAAACGATGTACAGGTCGATCTAAACCTCTAGCCCATGCAGCTAATACAGACTGGTTTAGTTTTGGTATCTTTTTTTTTTTTTTTTGAACAAGTCCGGCTGTTTTTGAAAGCCTATTAAATATCACTATAGATAATTCTCACCTAATTGTGTAAGATCTCCTGTATACTGCAATTGATATAAGGGGCTAATGCCTAATTATTCCTAATCATATCTGATTTCCTGCATTGTTTTTTTTTTTAAACACTGTTGAGTAACTTGCTGAACACTGGTATATAAATTCCTCCCTATCCATTTCTGATGTGAGAATTGATATAAGGGGTCTGGTCCCTAATGGGTTTTATTATGTTCCCTCTAGACAAGTTCCCAAACCAAGCTGGCAGGTACAATAGTTCTGCTGTCTTTTAATTGTGTCCACTTCTGGGAAGGGACCTGACCTCCAAGTTCTTGTATTATTTCCCAATCAGACTTGAAAACTTAGAAAATAAGGAAGATATTAGATATTCCATCTCTATTATCTAGGATTAGAGCTAAAATTTGCCCTTCTTGCATTCTTTCTGCCACCCATTTAGCCTCATAATCAGCCAATCTATTACATGTTTCCTGGTCAGTGTTACCTCTCAGGTGCCCTTGACAGTGCATGACGGTGACTTTAGTTAGTAATTGTACTACCTCCAATAGGTGAAGTATTTCTTCAGCATGTTTGATCTGTTTTCTTTGTGCTGTCAATAACCGTTTCTCCTTTCCAAATCACTCCACGAGCATGAACAACTCCAAAGGCATATTTAGAATCTGTCCATAAATTTATCTTTTTTCCTTTTGCCAGTTCTAAGGCTCTGGTCAAGGCAATGATTTCAGCAGGCTTGGAATTTAATTGTCTTGTCCCTAGTAGTTACTGCCAAATCAGCTTTATGGGTACCTTGTCAGACAAAGCTACTTCCATTTGCATTTGGAAACCAGAAATCTTGTGCATCCTCCAGGGGTTCTTCCTTCAGACCTGGCCTGCTGGAATACACAGCTTCTGTGTTTCAAGACAGTCATGTGTTGGCGGTTCGGTTGTCATGCCACTAAGAAAAAAAAAAAGTTGGGTTCACAATGCTAGTTACTTCAATTTCAATATCATCTGACTCGACCAGGATGGCTTGGTATTTCCAAAACCTAGATGAGGCATTTTCTGTCCCAAAGTGTCTTTTTAAGCATCTCAAATGCGTTTTTAGCCTCCTTAGACCATGCCAGTCAGGGAGGGTTGGTTTTAAATGTTCATATAACAGCTTTACCATCGCTCCATAATTGTAAATCCATAAGCAGCACCAACCTGTCATTCCCAAGAAGGTTCTGAGTTCTTTTTACCATCTGTGGGGGTGGAGTCTGACAGACAGCTTCCTTCCATTCAGTTCCAAGTTCTCATTGTTCCCTGGACAGTCCATATCCCAGGTTTGTCACTTGTTCTTGCACCATTTAGGCTTTTCTGTTGAGAGACTCAATATCCCTTTAATCCAAGAAAATTAAACAAACTTAGAGTCCACTGAATGCACTCCGGTCTTGCCTCAGTTGCTATTAACAAATCATCCATATACTGTAGAAAGATTCCATCTCTGGAGGGGGAAATCTCATGTTTCAATTTCTCGTGCTAATTAATTTCCAAAATTTGTTGGGCTATTCCTAAAACCTTGGGGCAACACTGTCCAAGTAAGCTGGGTTTTCCTACCAGAGGTAGGACTCTACCCTTCAAATGCAAATATCTTTTGACTTTCTTTGGCTTATGGCAGACAGAAAAATGCATCTTTTAAATCTAAAATTTTAAAACATATCTGGTTATTTCTAATTTAGTAACATATCACTTTAATTTAGTAACAGCCACTGCAGGATGCAAATACCTGTCAGTCTTAATCATTTCTCTCAGGTCCTGTACTACTCAGTAAGTTCCATCAAGCTTTTTCACTAGTAGTATGGGGTATTATATTCAGATTTGCATTCCACTCATAGTTCCAAGTCTTAAAAAGTTATTAATTGGACTTTCTATTCCTTTACAATCTTTTATCGCAAAGGGTATTGTCTCTGGCCCATTCACTGTTGTCTGTGCCAGAGCCCAGCAGTTGCTGATCTGATAAGGGACATTGGAATGCAGAGTGCTGCTAAATCAATTTGCTGTGAAAAAAAACCAAACTCTTTTCTTGTAAGGTCACACATCTATTTTAAAACAACCGTCTCAAAAATATTCAGAGGGTTTTTTCCCCAGGTTAGGGTCTACCAAACAGTCCACCTCCTCACATACACCAACTGTTGAACAATGAACAATCTTCCATGAATTTCTTGAAAAATAAACCAAGTGTTAATTTTAAAGTTCTCATATCAGTGCTTGGATGGTTCAAGCTAGAAAATAAATAATCAAAGCAATTAAATTACCAGAGGAAGAGCTAGCAACTTTATTGCAGCTGGATACTAGACTGTTGCATTTCAACAATATTCTAAAAAGATGATTGGAGTTTTAGAAAGTTAACAAATCAGAGGCACCTGCACTTGGTGCTTAAACCTTTTACACACATCCAATGACCACTGCTACTTACACACTTGGTACAAACATATTAAATCTTTTTCTTTTCTCCTTTGCTTTACATACATTTTAAATCTTTCTTTTCTCTCCTCTTCACATACCTTTTCCACCACTGATCACACTTTCTATTAAATTACATTAAGTTTTGTCTCTGTCAATCAGGCAGGTGTTCAACATTTCTTACATTATTGATACACAACACACACACACGCTAAACCTGTGTGTACTGTTCCCCAATTACACATACACAACAATAAAAGTGCCTGCAGAAATAACCACACAACAAATTTCAAATAAATTGATAGTTGGCACTCTATTACAATTTTGAGGGTCATCTCTCTCATATTTTAATAAAGCCTGTTTGAGAATTCCCCAGTAATCACTGAGGTGCTCATTATTTTATCTAAGTAAAACTACTCATAACTTGGCATGCCCCTACAGGGATAACAGGGTTAATTCCTGGACCCAGAGGAAAAAAACCAACCCCCAAACTTTACATTCAATGGAGGAGAAGGGAAGGGGCATTCAAACCCAATGCTGCAGGTTTTTGTTTCAACTAGTAAAAAAGCTTAACTCCTGTTACAATCACATTCTTTCTTACTGCAAGCTGGCCAAGATTTGATTCTTCTTATTATTAATGATTTACTCCTTCCTTCAAGAGCACAGATGACATTACCTCTTCACTACTCCCCTAGCCCAGAAATGAAAAAAGCTTCAACAGCATCCTGTGTAGCTATTAATATTCATAGACTTAATGGGAAGTAGCTATTCCCGCTGACTGGTAGATGAATGAAAAAGGTGGATCTATGGGCTTTTCCACATGCTTTTCTCTGGTATTTCTTAAGTGAATTTGATAATTTCTGCCCAAATCTGAAAAGACAGAAGAATGACTAAACTAACTGACATATGGGTTACTTCTGCTTATTATCGAAGTTCTGTGTTTCATTGCCATATCTCTCACTCTTCTTATTTCTCAGTTTTCTCAATTTCTACTGTAAAGCTTCCTTATTATGACAGGAAGAACCTTCCAGTGCTATTAGTGTATTATTTTTATTGCAGTAGGTGTCTAAGACCTGGTAAAGAACAGCCTTTACCCAATTTAGGAGAGCATTTTTACTGACTTGCTAGGCACTTGTTTAAAACAGAAATAGCACTAAAAGAACACAGAAGAAAAATTGCTTCAAGATGTGAACAATTGTTAACAAAGAGTAAATGATGGGGTAAAAATAAAATATAATTTTCCTCTGTTCTCATACACATGCAACCATAAAGTTCTTAAATTTTCACTTTATACATTTCTCTGCTCTCAGAAATACTGAGATCAATACCATTATCAACACCATATTAATAGTAAAATAAAGTTCTACATCCTCATCTCTTGTAGCATACAGGCTCCCAAATACCTACAAAATTTAGTTGGAGTGAAGTATATAAATTCTGTAGATCACTTGTAAAATATATGCCTAAATTGACAAAGATGCCAGTTAATATCCCAGCAAGGTCTCTATGAATTTTTGAAACCGCCACCTCAAAAGTAACTGGTTTTGTTCAGTCTACACCCAGAAGCATAAGCATCAGTTTATCATAATTTCCTATCCAGAAGGTAGCTCTCATGATCCCAAAGAAAAAACATCTTGTAGTATATGCAGAAAATAAACTTTGCAAAGCACAGTTTAGACCCTGTCTGTAGTCAGCAGTTTAAATTCCTTGGTTAAAAACATTAGCCATTTTTAGTATGAGCGACTGATAGCAGAAAAAGCAAAAATGTTCTATATCTAGATGTAAAAAAATTCACTATCTGTGAAATTATGAATTAGTCTAAGAACTTGCTAGCATATAAAAAAGCCAGTATTTTCACATTCTAAAACATCTTCAGGTTTTCTGCCGATCTTTCTTTAAAAATCAAAGTCAACAAGTCTGATGCAGTTCATTGAGTTTCCCACCCATTTTGAGTGGAAAACACAGTTTTCGCAAAGCTCTTCAATCCCCCGTTTAGAAAATAAACTATTGCTGTAGTCTCATTTTGCTTTTCTTTTTTTTTGGTGCAAACAAAAAAGTAGGCGTTAAGTTTCAAGTCCACTTGATGTTATTTGTACTTCTTGAATCTTAAGCCTGACAGCTTTGACATTCTTTCCGTGCGTTCCCTGATGGGGCCATCTCCCGACTGCACACTTCCCAGCTGAACACTTGCATTGCATCATGGAAAATGTAGTCTATATAGGTAAACAAACCTACGTGAACGAAACAACTAAGGACACAAATTACGGCTTCTGCATCGTATGCTATCAAGTGGTGTTCATTGTAAAATCCAAGTGAGATGAATAGGCGTTTTCAACTGTAAATCGCAGAAATTTTCAAGCCATTTTCAAGCTAAATTTCCAAAGCATTTAATTAATTAAAAATAACAATTGTTCTAAAATGACACATCAAAGTCTCTATCCATAAGAAAAATTGTATCAGCTTTATCTGATCTTTAGTGTATATTATTTTCACATTTTACATTAGCTGTGTGGCTTTAATTAGGGACAGAATTCCTACGGTATTTATCTGGCGCCATGCAGAAGTCCTATCCTCAAGCCTGCCACTGTGGCTCATCAGGTTTTTGTTTTTTTTTTTAATTTGAGGAATCGGTATGATCCCAAACAGTATGATTTTTAACGAACACAGAAAAATAAAAAGAATCCTTCTCACTCTGTGGCAACTGCAAGCGTTACACACAACACCACTTGCTAAAAATTAACCGGGATGGATAGCCAACACCAGCCTTTTTACAGGCCTTTTAGACACCAAAGCAAACGCAATACGTCCATTGCGTTTGAGTTACTTACCGCAGGTCGTGACATGGAGCCCTTCACCTTGGGCTGTCAGAGCTGTTCCAAACCGAACCATCTGCTGAGCGAGCTGGCCACATGGAGATCGCACCAGGCTTCAGCCAGCGCGCAAACGCGCCCACGGCACGCGCGACCAGCAGGCCAACACAGGCCAGGCAACCCCATGGGACGGGACTCACCCCTAAGTCCAATATCCTTAGCTACCGAAGCGCCTCTTATGGAAGGGAAATATTTAGGGCACGCCTCAAAGAGCCACCTAAAGGGCTTGTTGCGGGCACGCATGGGGTCGGCCACCCCGACTCCTGCCCCAGAGGAGCAGCATCCCGATAATACCACCTTCGCCTGTTTCAACTCGCCTCTAAGACAGGAGTACAGGCCACCCCACCCTATGGGAGCCGCCCATAGATGCCTCCTACCTGCCTTCTGAAGCGCCTCTGCCACCTCCCAGCAATTCTCAACTCCCACGGAGCTCCGGCGAAAGGCCAGCATCGCTCTGCTCCCCCAGGCGAGGCACTGGAGGCGGGTCAGCCCCCACTTTTCTGCGGGCGAGGGTGCCTGCCTCAGCCGTTACCGTATTTTCCGGCTATAGCGCGCGGTTCTTCTCATCCATACCCCCGCCAGCTTTCCTAGCAAAGTCAACCGGGTTGACCGCAATTTCTTTCCTTACATGGTGTCAGAGAGAGGCAGCCGCCAGCCACGCCCTCCTCCCACCAGGCGCGTGAGGCGCTCTCAGATTTGCCCGCGTGACATCAGCGGGGGAAAAAGGCGACAAGTCAGCACGGCGTACCCGCACCAGGAGTGCGCACCATCCCCCACCAGGAGCGCGGAACTAGCCTTCCTTAGGCTGTTCTATTTAAGTTTGTGGCGCCGACTTCCATAAAGCTCCGCCCCGCACCGGAGGCAAGGCGGCCGACACCGCCCCCGCGGCCATATAAGGGAAGAGGGGGTATAGCGCAAGATTGCTTACGGCTGCTCGTTGCTTTCCTGGTGTTGTTTATAGGATACAGCCACTTCCGCTACTTGCTTAGAAGCGTCGCGATCATGGCGGAACGTGGCCAGCTCCCTCCCACAGCTAAACGTCTCTGCTGCAGACGCGGTTATGGTTCAGGGTGTAGGCCGGGCCAGCGAGTGGGCAGCACCGGACTCAATAGCGGGGCGCTCTACGCCGGATCGGCGGCGGCGGCGGCAGCAGCCGCTGCCGCTGCCGCCGCCCTGGGGCTGCTACCGCTCGGCAAGACCCAGAGCCCCGAGTCCCTGCTGGATATTGCGGCTCGCAAGGTGGCGGAGAAGTGGCCCTTCCAGCGGGTGGAGGAGCGGTTCGAACGGATCCCGGAGCCGGTGCAGCGCAGGATCGTTTATTGGTCCTTCCCCCGCAGCGAGAGGGAGATCTGCATGTATTCCTCCTTCAATAGCGGCACCGAGGATCCCGCTGCTAGCTCCGTGGGGGCCGGCAGTGCGTCTGGTGGGGGCGCAGATGCCGCCGAGAACCGCTTGCCCTTCCACAGGGGCATCGCTTTCCTAGACAGCGGCTGTGTCGATAACGTTCTGCAAGTCGGTAAGTCACCGGCCGTGGCCATGCTGGCCGCCGGCCTCCTCAGCCGCGGGTCTCCTCCTGCGTGTCGCTTGCCTAGTATTCGGGGCCTCCCTCCCTGCGTGGCCCTGGCAGCGGGAGCCACCCTACCTCTTTAGTGTGCCCTAGCAGTCCCCCTCCAGGGGCCGGCAGTGCGGCCGGGGAGCTGCCCACCGTGGCCCGGTCTGCACGGACCTTGTAATTCGGGCCGGGCAAATTCCTCTGCTAGTCTCTTCTCCCCCTTGCACCCAAAAAGACGGAATAACGTTTTCGCCCCACTCTGTGACACATTCACGGCCCTAGTCACCAGAAGCCGTCCTGGTCTCCGGCAGGCGGGCTGGGCACGCTGCTCTCCCTCGCCTGTCCCTTTAACTCTCTCAACGCGTCGTTCCTGCTCACTGTAATCCAGAGTGTGTAATCCCCTTTGGCTCTGCTTCCTCCAAGCGCCCACCCTCCGTAATCTGGGTCATCTCTGTATCTCGAGTCACAATAGTGAGGAGATGCCTCTACCGCTCATCCTCCCCCTCCTCTCCAGGGACCGCCGGTGAAAATGAATCAGCAGAAAGTGGCCGGCGGGGCAAGAGGGCGGGATGCGCCACAGCTCGAAATAAAAGAGGCTGCGAGAACCCAGGAGTGGGGGGGGGGGGAGTCGCGACGCATTTCTAGGGCAGTGGCGGCAGCGAGATGGAGGGTGGGGGAGCGATCCACCAAATCCCTGCTGCTGTGGCGGGAGGCTGCCGCTACTCGGGCGCGGAGGGGCCCTTGAGTTGCGTTGGGATGAGCCCCTGGTGGTGACAATGGCGAGGTGAGGAGGAAAGCGTTGTTCTTCCTCCTCCTTGAACAGTACCTTCCCCC